>JANIJU010003057.1:18191615-18203741 GCA_025504685.1 Leucosticte australis | reverse complement strand
AGAGTTTTTCTGTTGACGAAATAAAACCTCTGTAAAATCCATCAATGAATTAGAACTCACAGAGTGCTGCCCAGTTGGAACTTGCACAGACCCAGCTTCCAAAACCAGCCAGGACCAGCCCACTTTGGACACCTCACATCCTTCCTTTGATCTGTTTGCTGAGGCCAAGCTGGTGCTGAGCTCACAAATCACTTTGTCCCAGTCAGAAATAATCATTCAGACAGGAGAAGGGGCTCTGTTGGCAGGGGGCAAATCCAGGGGATGATGGTGCTCCACAGCATCCTGCTCCCTGCCTGAGCCCCTGGAAAACTGGGAAGTGATCTGCTTTCTGCTCTTGGAAGGAGTTGGAAGGAGATCAGGGCATCTTTGATTTGTGTTTTTTTCTGCTCCACGGTTTTCTGACAGCAGCAAGCTTTGAAAAGCTGCCAGGCTGCCTCAAACGAGGATGGAGTGACAAGGGCTGATCACTGATGGCACTGCTCTCCATATTTATATTTTGTGGTATTGATGTGCACACACACAAGGAACTTCAGTTTCCTCTGCTCAAAACACACACCAAGGGCTGCTGCCAGCACAAAATCTGCTTTTTTCTCTAAAAAACAGCAACAGTTCTACCCCATGGGTTATAGAAGAATTTGTTGAGAACATGACACACACAGAGGTTTGACAAAAAGGACAATAAGAGCCAAACACCTGAAAGCCCTGGTTCATCCTGGCTGCACAACATCTTTCATTTTCCAAATGTTGTCATTTTCCCTCAATGCTATTGACATGACCCAAAATCAGAAAAAATACTGCAGCAACTGAAGTGTGAGCTGAATCCCAAACTGTGCTGCTCCTGGATTATCTGCAGGTGGAGCAGTGAAAAGGAAATCCTGTTGAAAAGCAGCAAGGATGGAACTGCTGCTCCCTGTGGGACAAGGAGCAACCCAGGGTTGTTCATCCCCCTTATCCCAATTTTTCCAGCGAGGCTCCTGTGCAGTGTCAGGGGTTGACTGGGCACTGGTTCTTGTGCCAGGAAAATCAGAAGTGCCACTCACAAGGGTTTGCACACAGGGAAAGGCAAATCCAGTGGAGCTGTGGGCAGCAATTCAGCAAAAACAGCCCTGAAAGGAGAAAAATCAAACCAAAGAAAATTCACACGTGACATTTATTGATGAGGGACACGGGAGGGAAATCTCATTGAGGAAAAAGAGATCAAAATTGCCAAAACAAGATGCAAAAAGAAGCTGAAAGCAGCTGGCTTGAGCTATTCCAGCTCTTCCTGCAGGACTCCAATAACCCAGTGAAATATCAGAGTCAGGCCTGGGTCTGCACTTGGGAATTGGCTCCAAAGCTCAGCTCTCTGCTGTCCAAGGGAATTCTTAGGATAACTCAGTTAAAAATTACAACATGCCACACTGAAATAAACACTGGAGAACAAATAATTATAAAACAGCCATTGAAATGCCCCCCCAAAATCAATGCATTGTTTGTTTGTGGAATGCCTGCAATTGTTTTTTTAAGGGAGTCGTAAAAATTCCTCGCTCGCCAGGAGCCCATTCATGAGGGCAATGAATTTCCAGAAAATCCAATTTTTTATACAGCTCAAGAGAAATATTTTTGGATACAAACTTTAAAAAAAAAAAGACTGCTTTTAAACCAATGGCTTTATTCCTTAAAATGAACAAAGCCTTGTCTGCAACGTAAACAATGACAATAAAATTAAAAGAAAGGAAGACCACAAGGCCTGTAACCTAAACACAATACCCATTGTCTGGACTTCCCTATTTCCATGAAGAACATCTGATTTTCATTTTGCATTAGAACATTCTGCTAAAATTACTAATGCACTGGGATAAAACTTAATTTAAAATTTCCAGATGAACAGCTTCAGCTCGGAGTGAGAATTCCCATTTAAACTCTGGAACAATGGTTAAAATCCAATATTGAAGCCTTGCTGCAATAAGTTTTGATGATCTCAGAGAGAACAGCAGGAAAAAAAACCCCACATTAAAACTCAGATCCACTTTTGTCACTGCCTGGCCAGGGAAGGCTTGGCTGGTGGCCTGATATGTTTGTAATTCCAAGAACTTCCAGTATTTTTCTCTGAAGAGTTACTCAATTGCCAGGGATAAAAATTCGACTTTCAGCGTGCTGGAGTTGATGGTGAGAACAAGGATGACAAACTTCTCTCTGATTTCCACTTCCTTGCCTTTTCTGCTCAAACAAAAGCTGTGCAGAGACCTGAGCTGGCCAAAAAATGGGAATAGAAGAGGCTCCTTCTCCTTTTTGTTTGTGTGAGGGGGGTGAAAACAAATTTGGGAACTGCTGGTGATGTCAGCACGCTCTGACATGTTTTTATTTTTGTACTAAAAACACACAAAACCCAAGGGCCCACAGCAGCTTTGCTACAAAAGCTGAAACACAAGAGGTTCAGCCCAGCTTTGCCTTGTGCTCCCCTCTCTCCCATGGAATTGGGGTGAAACAACAGCAAAACCTCCAGGGAAAAATCCCGAAAAAAATGAAAAATCCTGACAGAAAAAAGAGGGGCAGAAACAGATGGGCTCAGTCTTGTTTGATTCAGGGCACACATCTCATTCTGGCAATAGAAATATAATTTAAAAAAAAAAAAAAAAAGTATCTGAGGCCATCAGTATCCTGTGGACAGCCTTAAATTTCCAAGAAATTACATTAGCTGCAGGCATGAAGCAGATAGAGGGAAAACAAGATTTAAAAAAGCCTTTTTTTTTAAATATAAATGTTAGGGTTTAAAGTGTAACTTTTGATATTTAATTGTCAAATATGGAGGGAACAGGCCTTGGCAAGAGCTGTGGACTGGAATAATTCCCCAGGCACACAGGGGGCAATGGGCTGAAGGAATATTCCCCAAAAATGCCTGCTAAATTACACCTGATCCTCCACAGGCAGGAAAAACAGGTACTGACAATTTCTTATTGCTCAGCGGGGATGCAAATATTGGAGGGTGCATGTTTGTGCAAGAAGAATGGAAAATCAGAATATTAAACTGACTTTATGGGGAGCACAGAATAAATGCTGGGCAAGGCAGTCACAACAGGATAAAACACAGGACCTGAGCCTAACCTTAAATCCAGTCTTTGTAAAGAACAAATTGAAATATTTAAATGCAAACAAACAAACAAAAAAGGTATAAAAATTAAGTATAAAGCAGTTAACAGCACCACAGTATTACTGGTGTAATTCATTTGTCCAGTAGCTGTTTAAAATGGAATTGTTTGCAAGCATAAATTGAATAAATGCTGCATTACCCAACCAGATTATTGTGAAAGAGCAGAAAGACTGAGGAAAAATTATGTTGGTTTTTTTTTTTAATTTGACAGGGCTCAGGAAAAGTGCAAGAAAGGGCCAGTAATGAGCAGCATTTTTATAACATTCTGCTAAAAACACAAGTCCATTACTGAAAAGTGAATTGTTTAGAAGCATTATCAGCTTACAAACAGCATTAGAACAAAAGAATACAAAAATAACAGGAAGCTGCAAGTGCTGATCCTGAGAGTTCACCATGAAATAACCTGAAATAAGTCTGAAAATCTGGCAGATGAGAAGATTTTTATTTTTAATTTAAAATCCAATATCTAGAGGATGCAAAGGTGACACCCAAAGCCAGTGCAAGCAGGTGTGAACCAAATAAAGGATGGAGCACAGAGGACATGGGAGCAGAAGTGTTGGGATGTGGGAAATCCAAAAGGAGCAGAAGATGGGGTTGGGGTGAGTGAGTGAGACAGGAGGATTTCATCACTGGGTTCACAGCAATGATAGATCTTGGGTAACTCAGGCAAAACTGAGAAACTGTTAAAAATAACAGGAAGGGAGGAAGGATTGAACCAAACTCTGTTGGATGGAGCACTCTGTAGTAAACTGGAAGAGCACAATGGGAGGATGGGAGGTTTTCCATGCTTAACAGAAAACATTTGTGGCCCATGAATGAAATAGTTCCAGCTCCCAGCAACAATGACAAAATTGTCCCAGCAAAAGGGAAACCAGGAAAGTGCTTAAGAGCAAAAATCATACCAGTGTTACTTGCACAGCAGTAACAGCTGTGACCATGGCAAGAGAAGCACAATAAAGAATGAGAGCTGCCTCCATTCAGCTACAAAAATACCTTTGGGGGGGAGACAGAGAGAAAAATGAGCTGAGGGCTTGCAGGGCTGGAGCAATCCCAGCTGCTGGGATTTGTGGACTGACAGATTGTTTTCCAATTGCCACTGATTTAAATTCTGGGCTAGAGATGATTTCCATTCTTCCCTTCTGCCCTCCAACTCTCTGACATCCAGAACAAAGAGATTTTTGCCTTTGAAGGTGTTGATTCTGTGATGCCCCTCAGAGCACGGAGTCAGAAGCCCTAAATTAAAACATCCCAGTGCCCCTTGGCCAGTGCAAGGCAACACTTCAACCAGGCCACCTTCCACAGCTGCCTCTGCAGCCTCTGCTTCACCTGCACAGGGTGAGAAACACACCCCAGCACCGCCTGGGCTGGGCTGGGGTCTGAGCTGTGCTCCTCAGGACCAGGGACCATCCCTGCAGGACCAGGAATGATGTGTGGAGGATCAGGGATGATTCCTGCAGGATGAGGAATGATCTCTGCAGGACCAGGGATGATCCCTGCAGGACCAGGAATGATGTGTGGAGGATCAGGACTGATCCCTGCAGGACCAGGAATGGTCTGTGCAGGGTCAGGAATGATCCCTGCAGGGTCAGGAATGGTCTCTGTAGACCAGGAATGATCCCTGCAGGACCAGGAATGGTCTCTGCAGGTCCAGGAATGATCTCTGCAGGTCCAGGAATGATCTCTGCAGGTCCAGGAATGGTCTCTGCAGGTCCAGGAATGGTCTCTGCAGGTCCAGGAATGATCTCTACAGGTCCAGGAATGGTCTCTGCAGGACTAGGAATGGTCTCTGCAGGACTAGGAATGGTCTCTGCAGGACTAGGAATGATACCTGCAGACCAGGGATGATCCCTGCAGGACCAGGAATGATGTGTGGAGGATCAGGACTGATCCCTGCAGGACCAGGAATGGTCTGGGCAGGGTCAGGGATGACCTCTGCAGGACCAGGATTGATCCCTGCAGGGTCAGGAATGATCCCTGCAGGATCAGGAATGATGTGTGAAGGACCAGGAATTGTCTCTGCAGGTCCAGGAATTGTCTCTGCAGACCAGGAATGATCTCTGCAGGTCCAGGAATGATCTCTGCAGGATCAGGAATGATGTGTGGAGGACCAGAAATGATCCCTGTAGGACCAGGAATGATCCCTGCAGACCAGGGACCATCCCTGTAGGACCAGGGATGATCTCTGCAGGATGAGGAATGATCCCTGCAGGACCAGGAATGATGTGTGAAGGACCAGGAATGACCTCTGCAGGACCAGGAATGATCCCTGCAGGGTCAGTAATGATCCCTGCAGGACCAGGAATGATCTTTGCAGGACCAGGGATGCTCTCTGAGCTTCCCCAGCTGTTTCCTGTGAGCAGTGCCCTGTGAGTCCCACAGGAACTCCTGCAAAAGCCCTCACTTGGTTTTTCACTGGGCTCCTCTCTCTGCAAACCCCACAAGCCCAACGTGCTCCCAGAGCTCACCCAGCCCCTGCAATTCCTCTGGAATGAGTCCAGCTTGTCACCCCAGCAGAGCACAGGGTGCACCTGGATTGCTTTGTGCTCTCTGTCTGCTGAACCTGCCCTGGGAGCTGCTCCCCAGCCCCCAGAGAGATGTTTCAAAAGGTACAAAAGGCAACAGGTATGAAAAATTACAGGTTTTGCTCTGCTGGGAAATGATTTATTGATGCTGAGAGCTTAATTTAGTAATCAGACACCATCTGAAGTGAAAAAAAAAAAAACCCCACCCAGCCATGGAACAGTTAGATGAGGAAGCTGTTCCAGCTTTTGATGTAGTTTTGTCCCAAATTCAAAGTTAAAAAGACTGGGGAAGAAGAAATCCAATTTACTGAAATCCAGTCCCACACTGCATTTCTCCCAGGGCTGTCCCTCAGAGGCAAAAGGGACTCAGATTTTTACACCACTCAATTCCTGAGTCACATCACAGAGGGGAGAGTCAAAGGGAGCTCCAGAACAATCCCTGCCATCACATATTTTCTCTTTATAGCACTGCTTGTAAGGGATTAATGTTGTAAGACTTATTTCAAAACTGAAAAGCCCTTTCATCATTGATTATGGCTCATTTCTCACTCAGACTCACATTAATTCCCACAGCCCTAATTCTGCACCGTGCTATCAAGAGCAAATGAGGACTGCTGAGCTCATCTGAAGAAGGCAATAAAGAATTTGCAATTAATCATCTGTTAAAGCAATAATCCTTTCGAAACATCTCTGCTGTGCTGCAGACTGCACAGAAAGGAATGGAATGCAGCTGTCTAGAAAGCATTTCTGGATCTCCCAGCACTCTCTGAGCTGGGTTAGGGAAGCAATGTCAAAGTGCTGCCAGTTTTATCCAGCTGAGATTAATGAAATGATGGCTGTGAGATGCACTGAACTCCTAGCTCACACAGAAAAGAGTTCTTGCAGCAGCCCAGCACGCTGCAGAGCTGCTTCAACCTGCATTTCCCCTCTGATTACACCACCCCTGACCAAGTTTTGCAGGAAAAAAAGCCAATTCCAGTGCTTTGTTTCTAAAGCCACCATTCCCCACTTCCCCTGGCCCTGCCCAGACCCACGTGGCCACTGCTGTCCCCCAGCCCCTCCCCAGCAGCTCAGGAGCTACAAGTCATTTCTGAAATATCAACCTGATCACACCAACTCTGCTGCACCTCACTGCACCCACCAAGCTCCATTTCCCCGTGCAAAAGCTGAGTTTATTCCTCTCTGTGCATTTTCCAGTGATCTGGAGGCCTAAAGAATGCTCCCATAAAACTCATCAGGGGCTCAGTGTCAGTTCAAAGCTGTCAAACCTGCTGATTCATTTCAGCAGCATTTGCTGCCCTTCATTAATTCTAGATCTCAGTGTTTTCAACAAAATAATGAAGTTATTTATAACTCCAAGCAGCAGCACCAATAAATCCTTCAAGCCTTTGGCAACTCCTTTAATCCAAAGCAATCATGTTTCCTTGTATAACAAGTCTTGTGATGTCTGGAATAGCAGCTCACTATAGTAACAACAGCCTTCATGTTATAGCTCCCTGCATGCCTCCAGTATTAATCAGTTCCCAGATTTAAATATGAAATTAGAGAACTCTTGGTACTCTTCCTGAAGCAGATATGCTAATCAGAGCCCCCCCTTCCTCCCAAATTTTAAAAGAAGTCCAATAAAGATCAGGCCTGTGGAGATGTTGGGGCTGGAGTCAAAGATTGCTGCGCTCTATTACCTCATCCCTTCCCATTAAAATAACAATCCCAAACAGCCAGGCTATTCTACAGGCAGTTTGCTCTGCCACAAGCTCTTTTTCTTGGCTTTTCAACAGAAGAATGAAAAAAAAAAAATCTCACCAGAAGGAAGGATTGCAGCCTTCCTGCTAGAACTGGGAATATCATTCGCCTTCAAGTGCAGAGGACACAGTGATCAAAACATTCATTCTTCAATTTAGAAATTTCTTCATGAAAACAGCATTCTTCTATTTCATAAGTGAGCTTAAATCCCAGCAATTTCCCAAATCCACTGACTTTTTCCCTAGTACTGTCCTGAAAACTCCTGCAGCATCCTCCAGCTGCTATTACCTAAAGGGATGTTACCAACCTGGCTGGAATTTACCCCACTTAGCAGAAAACTTTGTGACCTTCATGCCTCAACTTAACTAAAATGATATTGAACTAAAATGCTTTTTAACAGAAAACTTTGTGACTTTCATGCCTCAACTTAACTAAAATGATATTGAACTAAAATGCTTTTTAACAGAAAACTCTGTGACCTTCATGCCTCAACTTAACTAAAATGATATTGAACTAAAATGCTTTTTAACAGAAAACTTTGTGACTTTCATGCCTCAACTTAACTAAAATGCTGTTTAACAGCATTACTTCCTTTTCCCCAATCTCCCACAACCATCTCTCATTTCCACCCTACAAAAAGAAAAGCCACATTCAGATCCTTGAACCTTATCAACATGTTTGGCTACAATCAAGATTTTACTTTGTTCAGCAATCCAAACATAATCTGCAGGCGTAGATCTCCAAATTAAACCATATTAAATTGCATGCTAAATGCATTCAACAGTTTGATCTGAACACTAAAATATAGATTAAAACCAGAAAGCAGAAATATCAAATGCAATGAAGTTTCTTTTAGGGGATGGAAATAAAATCTTATTTTGCATTTGCATCTTCTCTGCCCGTTACCCTTTTCAGATCTAGAAAGAATTAAATTCCAGCCTCAGTTCCATGACTGCCAGGCCCTGACAAGGAGCCCAGGGTATCAGAATTTCTCAGATCTGAGCCTATTGCCTGTGCAGGAAGGGATGCCCTGAGTTTCAGTGCCTGAGTTACTCTTGCAGAAAGGCGAGCACAGCAACCCCAGGGACAGCACCAGCAGGGTTTTCATAGGCACCGTGTGTGGCAAAGGCAGATCCAGAGATCAGCACACAGAAATCACTCACCCAGGCAGGAAGAAAAGCCTCCTCCACTGCCAGCTAAGACACAAAATGCATGTTTGCACAAGGGCTGGTCTAAGGAATAGCATGAGTGGGGAGAATGAGTCATGGGCCAGCAAGCTTCACACACTGCAGCTACTCTCAGGGAGAAGACAAAGGGAATGAGATGATTATTTTTTTTTTAAATAACCAAGAAGCATTAGCAGAAGCAGCTGCTGCACTGTAGTGTTTCTGAACTGCTTTCTTGTGCCTTCATATTCTCTTCCAGTAGGAGTTTTCTCTTTCTGACTTGCACTGGCTTTGCTGTTGTTGGCACGCCGTCTCAGCAGACATTTAGACAAATAAACTTTTCAACAACATAAAGACTTTTAAAACTGTATCTCTTAACCCCTATCCCCTTGAGAGGCTGGGAAGTGGTTGCTTAATTCTTTACAGGTTTACTTGTGCCTCCCTTCTCTATTTCTGTGACTGACTTCCTTTAGCTCCCCAAAAATAAACAAACCTCTGAGCAGCTATCCCCTCCTAAATCACAGTTTGTACCTAGTTCCTAACCATGGATTTTCTTTGTATTTGTTGACAAACCTGCTGGATTTCACACTTGACTTGCATGGGATTCAATTCATTGCCTGGTGGGCTCCAGTCAGTTCTTTACAACCACAGGAGTTTCTTTTGTACAGGACAAGCACTTCAACAGAACTCTCACTTCCAGATGACAAAGCACTGGTGTCCTTGCACACTTAGAGGTTTCTCTCCAAATTTATTTCCACAATCTCACAGCTTTCAGGTCATTCTAATTAGACCAGTTTTATTCCATTTACTTCTGTGTTTTACCTGCAATAGAGTCACTTCCCCTCCTGTCTCAGAGGCTCCTGTGCCATTAAATGGCCATTTTGCAGCATTGGACACTTCAGCAATCAGACATCACCTGCCCATCCGCCTCCCTGCACAGAGATGGCAGCAGAACTGCTACACACAGACTGCAAATCACCTCTGGGAGCTGATCCTAATCCCATTTCAGCCATGAATTTCCTTCCTACCAGGGCTTGCAGCTCAGCCTAACTCTTTAAAAGTTCTCTTGTTAGATTTGCAGGTCTAGCATTTTCTATTCACCAAAACCACTCCTATTTCTCCAGTAAAAGAGAATTATTTCAGGGTTGCTGTGCAACAATTAAATGACTAAAAACCATCACCACACCTGTAGGATAACAAAAAGTTTTCCTGTATATGAAAATAACAAACTCAAAGCTTTTGCTCTGTGAAATATCCCATGGAGGAAAAGCTTTGGTCTCCCAAACTCAACACTACAAAATACAATAACTCAGCACTCATTTAAAGCACAATATTTAATATCTAGAGTGGAGTTTTTAAAGGTTGAGAGACCAAGAAAACAGAAACTCATCCTAAAACTTTTATTTTTTTTAATGTTATGATCTCCAAGCTTAAAAGTGAGACACTTTGGCTAATTTATTACATGTACAACAATGCAGACTTTTTTGGTGTCTCTTCATGAGGTCAGGCACAACTTTAATTTACCATTTACAAGATTTTTACTTTCCAACTGATTTGACCTTAAATCAACTAAGAGAAGTCACTGCTAAGGAGAAATTATCACTGAAGAGATGAGAGAGAACCAGTCCTTATCTTCTCAAGCACAAAGTGGCTCATCTTGGAATCAAAGCTGGGCTTTAACTCCAGAATTGGTCATTAATTTTGATCACTCTGAAGATATCAGGTGGTTTCTCCAGGACTCCAGCCAATTCCATAAAAACAACTATTCTGCATGGCAGATTTCAGCTGGGAGCCAGGTTTCAATGTGCTCCAAAAAAGTGCTGGAAAAAGGAAACTTCAGGAGAACCTGAACTACAGTGAGGGAAAGGAAACACCAGCACTTTGCAGAGATGTTCATTAAAGTGCAAACACTGGGAAAACATTCAAACAGAAAGAGAGCTCAGGGTTAATATTCATTTTAAAAGGTCTCAAATCTGCCTGTTTTATAAATTAGTAATAAAATCAACCAGAACTCAGTAGCAAATCTTTAAACACTCACTCTGGTAAAATTCTTTCATGGTTCACCAAGGAAGAAACCCTGAGCCATGGTGAAAAGTTAAGCTGAGAAGTTGCTCACAAACAGTTTTCCATATGAGATTTCCACCTAGGGGCATGTCTTAAAATTGATGTTCTGCTCTTAAAATTGGTGCTGCTTAATTTCCTCTGTGACTTAGCAACTGCTGGCATTGAAGAGAGGCTGGGCTAAAGCCACGGGATTTTCCAGCAGTTCTTCACATTTCATTTGTTACCATTTCCTAGATTCCTACATATTTCCTATATTCCACCATTATTCACAGGGAAATTGGTCCCAAAGTTGAAAAGAAGCTGTTGCTGCTGGTGCAGAGGGGTTTGGGGGTGAGAATCAGCTGGTGGCAGTAAGAGAGCACCAAGGCATCACTTGGGGGATGTGAGAATTGCCTGCACGGGCTCCCCCTGGCAGAAATGAAGGCCAGGAGGTGGTTCCAGAGGAATTCTGGATTTTCAGGAGCAGGCAAACCTGGTTAACAATGACAATAATCTGGTGGACAACATGTCACAGGCTCCAGGGTGACCAGAGCACACTGATCCCTAATGAAGTGACTTAATTAACACTTGAGGGGGTGCTGAGGCAGCCCTGCCCCAAGACATCCACCCCTGGGCAAGGCTACAATTGGTGTTGATTGAAATCTGGCACTGATTTGGCCAGCAGCAAACTTTCCTCTTCTTTAAAATTTGATTTTATTTGCACAAGCACTCATACACTCTTGGACTGAGATGCACATTGTAGAGTTTGTGGTCTTAATTAGAATTAAGCTCATCAGTGGGTTTGTCTGTGTTGTGTAATTTCTTATTCTTCACACGAGAATAACAGAAAGCATCTTGAACAGCCTGTTCAGTCTTCTTTGTGGCAAAGTAAATTGCAATGGAAGGGATTTAATCCCTGAATTTCATTACTTCTCCTTTACTGGAGATTTCTTCTTCAAAGGAAGAAGAGCCAACAGAATTTGAAACTCTTTCTACAAGAGAACTGCTTCCCCAAAGTTAAGATTTTACAGCTTCAGTCTAGCAGTTCCCTTCAAAATTCTGGTGTGCTCTGCTCAACATTAGCTAAAATTACTCTCAAATCTTCAACAAAGTACAATTTAACATCATTTACCACCAGAGCACAAATCAAAACATTATTTCATCAGCCCCAACACTCCTTGTTTAGGTGCTGACCTCGCCAGGGCAGTGAAAATGAGGCATGAAGAAGAGCAGGGCACCTCTGCAACTGCAATGGAGCTGGATTCTTATTAAAAGAGAAAACCCAAAAAGCCCAGAGCCCCCCTGGGACAGAAGGGCTGATATTGATCACCTCCCTGATCAATACTGCTCCCAGGGAGGAAAACCAGCCAGCAATTATTGCCTGCAGAAGCTTCCAGAAGAACACAGTGCACATCGATGCTGCTCCAGGTCTGTCCAGGTTCTTCTGGCAAAGCCTCTTCCCCCCACATGAAAACAGATTTATTCCTATTCTAGATTATTACAGACATAGATTATTATAGAT
>JANIJU010003057.1:18150385-18160435 GCA_025504685.1 Leucosticte australis | reverse complement strand
TGAAATATTTCAGTAACCACCTAAAATATTTCAGTAACCAACTGAAATAGTTCAGTAACCATCTACAATATTTCAATAACCATCTAGAATATTTCAATAACTATCTAAAATATTTCAATAACCATCTAAAATATTTCAATAACCATCTAGAATATTTCAATAACTATCTAAAATATTTCAATAACCAATTGAAATATTTCAGTAACCATCTACAATATTTCAATAACCATCTACAATATTTCAGAACACCTGCGTAGCATTTTTAACGTTTAACTATTAAAACTTGGAATAGAAATTTAAAGTCGCTTTTTTTCCTTTTTTTCTAGCAACAGCAACATGGAAATAATGTTTTTACCACTCCTGGGAAGATTTTCTGCAGCCTTTCTGCTGCTGCCAGAGCCTTGGGCTTGCCCCCACTCAGGCAATCCTCGAACTCGTAGAGCGGCTGCCGCACGGGGTTGGAGTAGGAGATCTTTGCATTGTCCACAAAAGTGATTTTCCTCACCCCCCAGCCCTAAAGAAGAACAAAAGTTAATAAAGATAACGACAACAGCCTTGGGAAATGTTTTTTGAGTAATGCCACACACTCAACCTTGAGTTTTGCTCGCTTTTTTTAAGCTACAAAAGCTTTTGCTATTTTTTTAAGTGACTGAAATAAGGGAAGAGAAAATTTGGTTGCTAAATATTTATATATATATATATATATATATATATATAAATTTTATCTAAATATATATATAAATAATTTGGTTGTTAAATGCTAAATATAGCATTTAACAGAAATCCCTCCAACCCTGCTGAATTCAGTGGAAAGGGGTGAATATTCCTGAAAGGAATTACCAGCACAGATATTTCAAGGGCTTCACTGTGAATTTGGTCTTTGTAGCTTGTTAATTTGTTCCAGAATTATATTTTTTTTTAAATAAATTCAAAATATTCTGCCAAGGTTCCCTTACTATCTCCTGTCAGCAGAACTTGAGTTATTTATTTCCTTTAGGCACAGATTTCACTTGCTCCCTGCAATTTCTAATATAACAAATTCTGTGTATTTGGATGTAGAGAATGCAATTTGTCTCTGATGTGTCACAGCAGCTGGACAAAAAAAAAAAAATAAAGGAAAATAGAATTGATGAGAAGCAGGAGATGATTTGTGAGATGAAGGATTTACCATCAGGGTCCTTGCAACGCTGCAGCCCAGGGTGCCAGCTCCCAGCAGCAGACACTTGGCAGCCACAATCTTCTCCAGATCCAGAGTGGGCACCAGCCTCCAGCACATCAACTTCAAATTCAGATCCACGGAGGATTCTGCCAACCTGTGCCAGGGAATAAAAAACAACAGCTTCTGAACCCTCCTGTGCTTCTCCAACAAAGGAATCACTGATATTTCAGCTTAAGGTAATTTTGAGTTTTTAACTGAGGTAATTTTTAAACACTTTTTAAAGGAGAGAAAGAATTCAGCAGTGTTAACACATAGGTAATGTGAAAAACAGACAAGGGCTTCTGAAAAAGTAACAATCTAAAACTAAAATTTTAGTAATAAAATTGATGCAGGTATGAAAATAAAAATGGTGTCTCAGCCAAGATTCTTGCTAAGTTTTAAGACAGATAATTTGTCCAGAAATTTTTGTTTCTTTTTTAAACTACCTGCCCTTAACTTGAAATATTCCACTTGTGCCTGAAGCACGTGGGGAAGTTTCTTTGGGGAAGTTTGAGAAAGCAAATGAAGCAGGAAATCTGTGTTCAAGCAAGGGGCAGGTTTTTATATCCATCAGAACACAGGGTGTTAAAGCTCTCCCCAAGCCACACCACCACAGCTCTCAGATTCCTGCAAGTTTCATTCCCTCACACATCATCAAAAAAAAAAATCTTTTCAGCACCCAGAAAATTCTTTGTCCAACAAAGATTTAAATATTGTCCAGGCTGGCATTTCACCAACACCTCTTTGGGAAGCACTGAGATAACTCACATGAGTGAAGAAGGTCAAGAAACCTGAAGAATTCAGGACCCTGGGATGAGCTTTATTGAATGTCTGTGAAGACTCTGAGAATTTGCTTGAGGGGCTGAAGCTGAACCATCAGACCAAGAGGTTTTTCCAAGGCAAGGACACAGATGCAGACACTCTGTGAACCCGTTCTCTTCAATCCACTGCCCAAACATCATGTACAGAATGAGAAAAATGACTGAAGTAATTTCCTGAGCTCCTTCTGCTCCCACTCTGACAGACCCCAAAGGATGAACTTTCCCCCCGGGCTCATTTTCAGGAGCACCCTGCAGGTTATGGAATTCGATGAAATTCCTGCAACACTCTGACCTACACTTCACTCAGTTTTAAAAAAAAGCATTCAGAATTCTCAGCTAGAGTCCAAAATTGCCAGGATTTCTGCTGCAGGCAGTGCAGTGCTCTCTGAAGGTCCTTACCTCCAAAAGGAAAGTCCAAACAAAATCCAGTGGATGTTTCACTGCCTATTCTTACCTATTTCACATTTCAGCTTGCTATGGCTTAAACCCAAGTGAAGCAAACTGTGGGAATTTAAAAGATAAAAACCAAACCTTTTTGGATCCATGCATTCACTGAGATTCACCATCCTTGGCCCCATGCTTCCCTTTTGGTTCTTCTCCCATCCAACAGCTTTTGGACAATCTGTTTGAAATATTTAAAACACAAAAAAAACCCCAACAAAACAAAACAAAAAAAAAAAAGCAAGAATAAAGGAAAGAAAGAATAAAAACCTTAATATCCTAGGACAGAAAAAATGAAATTTTTTTGGACTTAACCCTGTTGGAAAAAACCTTATTTACACCTGCCAGTAAATAACCTGTACTTTGATTTGCTCTCAGGTGTCCCCTGTGCTGCTTTTGCCTGTTCACCTTCAAACCCAGCACAGAGCTGGCATCATTCCCCATCAGATCTCTAATGCCAAGCTCAGAGAATCCACAATTCAGTCAATTTTGCCAATTTCAGCAGTCCCTAGACCCCACCTGCAAATTCAGTGGAGAATTATCTATCTTAATTATATAGAATTAAATCATTTGCAACAATGGCATCTGAAGCATTTCAGAACTTGTTGCCTGAGGTAGAGAAACTTGGTGGTGCTGTCCTGTACCTAGAAATGAAATCTGAGATTATGTTTTAATATTTTAAGGCTGCTGCTTTAAAACACACCTGGGTGTGTCATTCTGGGATTAAAGGAACAGCTCCACCCTGGGGCAGGTTTTTATCATTTTAGAAATTCTTCAGAAATTCTGCATCCTGTAAATTCACTGTCACTTTTTTCCCACCTGAGGGACTGTCTGAAAATTCAAGAGGAGAAAATGACACAAACTGGTGTTTCATTGTATTTTCTCTGCCACCAGCAGGAATTCCCTTAGTTTTCAATCAGAAACACAATTACAGGAGGAAAAAATTTAAGAGACAGTATTCCCCCTTCTTTCTTTGTTGAAAAAGGAACCATTTCCTTGAGAGACATTTAACAGAAATTTAAAATCCACTTGAAACAACTTAGCACAAGTAACAATTTTGGAGCAGTAATTTGTTTTGCCACATCAGCAGTGATTAAGAAGGAGGGGGAAAAAAAAGGGAAAAAAATGTTTTTATTGGCTTACCTGGGCCCAGGGGTGCCTGTGGCAGTTTGATCTCAAAGATGATGCTGTGGGTGATGTCTCTCACCCCTTGCATGGTCCTGTCTCTGAAGCAGAGCACTTCCAGCCTCTGCAGAGCCCTGCCCCTGCCAGCCCAACCAAAGAGAAACAGAGACAGACATGCAACTCCTTCCATGGAAAAGAGATTGGGTTTAGCACCATTTCACACAGCTTTGGTCCTGAATGAGCTTTTTTGTCTTTGTTTTGAATGAGGCTTTTTGGCCTGGTACTGGACATGGTTGTCTTTATCATGAACAGAGAGAGAAATAATTCCTGAATGGTCAGAAAAGGACTGGTTTGGGGTGACACAGCTGCAGAGCCACTGTCAGCCTGTCCTTGCATTTATCCTGCAGATTTAGAGGAATAAAAAGCAGAAAAGCACCAGAGCACACATCAGGTGACAGGCTGGGACTTTGCTGCAGCACCCAGATCCTCTGAGTTCTCAATATATTTAATTTTTCCTCCTTATGATTCAAACCCCCGAACAAAAAAAATGAGAATTTTAGTGCCTAAACCCTTCTCAACCCCAAGGCTGTGTAAATGCAACACTCAAAACTATGGAAGTGCAACTTAATTACAGTTTTGTTACAGCAACCCAAACTCGTTTGATAATTTAAATCCTTTTTTTTCAAAACCCAGAGTGTAAAACTGTGTCTTGTCCTCTCCCCAGCAAAAAAAATTCAAGTGGTGCAAGGAGAAAACCTACTAATATCTGTTTTTTAAAGTGTAACTCTGGTATTACTTGACACTAATTAATTATTTAAATTCACAGAGTATTTTAACTAAGATTTAACACAGCTGGAGGGCACTGGCAGGGGGTGAAGCTGGCATTTCCAGGTGCATGCATCCACGTGAGGATTGGGATTTATAAGAATTTGGGAGTGCCAGAAGTAAAAAACAGAATAATGCACAAAATCAGAATGACTCCAAGTGGGTAATGTCAAGGGAACAAAACCCAAAACCTCAGGTGGGTGATGTGAGTGAAACACCATGGAGAAAATGATCTCATTTCATATCAACCAATAAATAATCTTGGTGGGAAAGAATCAAACAGGTACCATTTGTGGGCTGCCAGGATCAGGAAGTTTCTCAGTGGCCATCCTGGATACTGGGATAAATTACAAGGATCATAAACTCCAACAGTCACCTGCAAATCAAATTGTTCCATTGAGAACTCCTCCACCCACAGTCAGGCAAAGGCTGTTTGGCATTTTTAAATAAAACTTCTGCACAGGGCAGGCCTACAGACACATTTTGCATCTTTATAAATATTTAATCCATGGTTGTACACAGCAGGTTTTCCTCAAGCTTTTGCCACAGCTTTGAGATTTCTTCAGTTTGGCTCTTCTGGGTGTTCCCTGCAGTAAATGCATTTTCATCCCTTTAAAACCACAGTGAGGAGGGAAGCCCAGCAACTGAAGCCTTGCTCCCAACCCAAAATTCTGCACTGATTTTGGGAGGATCAGAAAAGGACAGGGCACAGGCCAGCAGGAGAACAAATCAAAGGGAAAACAGCACAAAAATCACTTTTCAGCCCCCCTCAGGACACAACCACCGTGCCCAGCTCAGCATCAAAGCCTCACACCATTCACAGATTAAACATTTAATGATTTAAAATGACATAAAATTCTCATGACCTTTTCTGGTTGGTCTTGAAAGAAGCCATCCCACTTTTTCAGCGGGGATATCATGACAGAATTATCGTGATACTTGATGAAAAAGTAAGGCAGGGCTGTCACCCCCTCCTCCTGGCAGAGGTCATCATAGGCTTTCTGCAGGGCTTGGATCTGAAAGGGCAAACACAACCCAACCAACAGCTTTAACAACTCTGCGCTGTAATAGGAAAGAAACTAAAATTTGGTTCGTTTTTTTCCTAAAAAATAAAAAAAAATAACTTCCTTTTCTTGTCTAAACATGCATGTTATTAATCATTTTGTAATTTTAATGAGCTGCCTCACTCAGGGGATGCCCCTTTAAAAAGGTTTTATTAAATGAATTTCAAAACCAAACTACATAAATAACTACATATTAATTTTCATTTTTATATACAGCTTAACATATATATCCCAAAAATAAATATAAACTATAGAGCTGAGCATAATCACCTCTGCAAGTGCCATATCTGCACCTAAACTGAGATAATTGAAACAAAAGGTAAACAAAAAAAAAAAAAACAACATGGAAATTTAAAAAAGTGAAGTTTGAAAAAGAAATTAGAGCCTCCAATTAATTCAGGACGTGGTGACAAAAATATTGAGTTTTAAAGCTCTCAGAACTGCAGAATTCACAATCTTTGGGATTTTGAATACCTGATTTGGTGAGAACCTGTCCCCAAGACTGACAGGCTTCTGGGTGATCTCAATTCCATCAGGGAAGCAGAGAGCAGGGTAGCAGAACCAGTAATAGAAATGATACTTCTTTAAATCCTAGGGAAAAAGAAAAAGAAGTAAAATTAGGGAATAAAGAGACAGATCAAAAGAAATTACATAATACTAATTAAAATTAATGGTTTATGATTTCAACCATGGGAACCACAGGGGTCTTTACCTCACAATGAGTTTAGAAAATCATAAAAATAGTAAAAAGACTTCCATTCTCTGTATATGCTTCAGTTTAAGATTTAAACAGACAATGTGTGTGCAATCCTTCAGGCTTTGTTAGCTGGAACATTTAAATTAATTAAACATGAAACAGCTCCTCTACTTCTACTGATATCTGTAAGGCCATCAGGTGATCTTATACACTTGAAAAAATAATATAAAAATATATTAATGCAGCATTATTATGAATACAAAATGCATGAATGTTCCTAAAAAGAAACTACTTCACTACTTTCACCACAACAGGAGACACAAATTTTCTGTACTCACTGCAAAGGTCAGCAGCAGGAACCTGTTCAGGAGCATTGGGTTCTCCAGAGCAGCTCCAGATTTGATTGATTCCCAGATCTGCCATGGATTGTGGGGACAAGAAGGAAGAAAAAGGGCAGAGAACATGAGAACAACTGCAAAAATCTGTAATTCTTCCAGCTACTTTTAAAGTCTGCAGATAAACATTCATTGGCTTCTTTTTAAACTGAATTTCTTCACAGAACTATCTGTGTTAAAAGGATTTTAAAGGTCAGACAACAGGGAATTACAAGGCCACAGAAATGCAAAAAATTCCTAGTTTGGAGTGAAGATATGCATGAAAACTTTGTTACTCAAGGTAATTAATTAAAGGAATCAAGGACAGCACCTTAAATTTGACTTTCACCTCTCCCCAGGCCATGACACTAAAATTAACTAAATTAAACAGGGCAGGCAGACCAGCCCCTCTCACCCATCTTTTTCTTGCTTTAATTCAGGCTTCTTGCCCCTGTGGCTCTCCCATCTCTCTGTCACACAGATAAACTGCAGCAATCTCAGGTTTAAACCAGGCACTGCTGCTTTTTGGGTATGAAGGCAAATTTTAAAGAGGTGCTCTACAGAATTCACATCCCTGGCAGCTCCAAGAGCACTGCAGAGCTTGAAATGGGGTGGAGTTCTCCATGTAGAATTAATTGTCATTAATTTAATTAGGCTCTGCTCTTTTGTAGAGAACAGGAAAGAGCAAACACCAAACTCTTCCCTCCAGAGTGAGCTGGATCCTGAGGCTGCTCAGGACTGGGGGCAGAGTGTGAAGCACTTCCAGGGGTAGAAGGGATCTGGAAACACTCTGTGATTTGATTTTCAATCTCACCTCATTTGCTTCCTTGTCCAGAAGTGCTTTCTTATCACAGGATTTGAAAGTCTCTAAAGTGTTGGTGTTATACAAGGTTCCAAAGGCAGGACAGCAACGTGCTGGTATTGAAGCATTCCTGGGAAAAAGAAGGAAAACTCTGGGAATTAACACAGGGAATTAACACAGTCAGCAGCAGCACCTCCTATCTTATGGTGTTAATGTCAATTACCAGAGGAGGCACAGCAACAAAATTAATATAAATTAAAAATATATTAAATAAATAAATTTAATTTATAAATTTTATATATTAACAAAAACATTATAAATAAATATATAATATTTATGTATCAATAGAAATTTTATTAATATATATAATATATAATACTATAGATTATATTATTTATATATATAATACATAATATACAATTTATATTATAATAGATATTTATATATAACATTATAATATATATTATATATTTTATATAACATATATTATATTTATATAATATATATAATATTATAGATGGTAATATATCATTTTATATATTAATAGAAATATTATACATAGAAATATATATTATATATAGAAATATATATAATGTATAGAAATTTCTAAAATATATACAGAAACATTATATATAATATATACAGAAACATTATCTATATATAATTTCTATAATATATACAGAAACATTATATATCATATATATATAAGTATTATATATAAATATATAATACACATAATACTATATATGATATTATTTTATATATAACATATAATATATATCATAACATACATTTTATATTATATATTAAATTACATATACTATTATATATTATATATAGCATTATATAATATTATTATATATTAAAATATTAATATAGTAATATTATATTTAGTAATAATAATTACAATTAATATAATAATATTTACAAATATTATATTTAATAATGATTAATAAAATTAATACTGTATAATAATAATAAGTAATTTAAAAATATTAATGAATTTCTCTTTATGAACATGGATTGATGGAAAAATAACCAGTGTAACCACACATCTCCATCATGGCTTCAAAACCCCACCTGGCATCTCTGTTCTTTACAATCAGAGTGACACCAAATCAGGGACTGAAGCTTTTAAATGCTGTCTAAACAGAAGCTCCCAGTGACAAATGGGATTTGCACTGGGAAAAACTCATTTAGGCTGCACTGAGGTGCCAGTTGTGTACTCACACAGAGAGTTAGTTAAAATCTGATGTTTAAAACCCATCCCAAGAGAAACCCAACCCACACAAAAGATCGAGCAGCTGCTATAGTTTGTAACATCATCCCCTGGAGAAGCTGCTCTTGGCAATCAGTATTTATTTTTGAGATTATTTAGGTAAAACCTACAATATTCCCTTAATTTGCACATCTGATTGATTTCATTGCCTCCCTTAACCCTGCTCTCCAAACCTGGTGTTTTTCCAGTCATAACAGATCAACACTTTGGAAGAGATTACAGTGTAACAGCCAGGGACTGTAAAAACTGTTTGAAATCTTAACTAAGCTACAAGGGAAGGAGTCAAGGGACTAAAAAAAAAATCTCCCTAATGCAAAAAGCTGAGAAAATGGGGAAAAAATGGTTTGTATTTTATATAAACATACATGCAGAAAGTGAGTGAATCTGAGAAATCAGAATATTTCAAATTCAGCCAGTAGGAGCTAATTTTTTGTGACCCAAAGCAGTCCCTCCTCCGTTATAAAGTTATTTATTTATTTATTCAGGAAAATTGCCTTTTCTGACCTTAAAATGTACTAATACACAACAAAGACCTTTGAAAATTGGTCTAAAAAGGATGGTGACTGCAACAACAAAAACCTTTGGTAAAAAGGTTATTTAATCTCATCTAGAGTTGTTGGTTCTCATGTAGAGTTATTTATTCTCACGTAGAATTATTTATTCTCATGTTGAGTTATTTATCCTCATGTTCAGTTATTTATTCTCACGTTGAGTTATTCTAATGTTGAGTTATTTATTCTCATGCAGAGTTATATATTCTCACTAGAATTATTTTATTCTCACGTAGAGTTATCTGTTCTCAAGTAGAATTATCTATTCTCACACAGTTATCTATTCTCATGTAGAGTTATCTATTCTCACACAGTGTTATCTATTCTCACACAGAGTTTCTCTAACTAATATATCAATTTTATGCCGAATTTATGTGTCTTCTCCCACAAATGAAGGCAAACCCCAGCCTGTACTTACACATCAAAGGCACTAAACTCCAGTGTCAAGCGAGCTGGCAAACCCAAAGGATCACCTGGACAAAAAAAAGCAGCAACAAAGCTCCTTTTAAACTGAAACATTGGGGTTATTTCCCTTCTTTGTTGATGGAAATTACAGCGAAACACACAAAACTCCCAGCCATTCTGTCTAGCGATTCAGCAAACATCTGAAACGCGCCAGAGGAGCGGAACCCGCGGAGAGGAGCGGCGGGAATGGGCAGAGCCCGGCGGCTCGCCCGGTGCTCACCGTTGTAGTAGTAGCCCTTGATGAGCTTGGGGGTCTCGTCCAGCCGGTACTCGTTGAGTTTCCTCTGGGTCAGCTCGTGCCAGAAGCCCGCGTCCAGCGCGCTGCTGAACGGAGCGAACTGCAGCAGCACCGGCCCGGCCCGGCACGGCCCGGCACGGCACGGGGCAGCGGCCATGGCCCGGCGGGAG
>JANIJU010003057.1:18135310-18149985 GCA_025504685.1 Leucosticte australis | reverse complement strand
ACACACAGCCGGGATGGGCACCGGAACACCGGCACCGAGCACGGCACCGGGACCGGACAGACACACGGGAATGGGACCGGACACGGACACGGACACGGCACGGACACACGGGAACGGGACCGGACAGGGACACGGGAACAGCACAGCCACACGGCACCGGGACCGGACACGGACCAGGACACGGCACAGGGACACCGGCACCAAGCACGGACACGGCACAGCCACACGGGAACGGGACCGAACACGGACACAGGGGAACGGGACCGGACACGGACACGGCACGGACACACGGCACCGGGACCGGACACGGGAACGGCACCGAACAGGGACACGGACACGGCACAGGGACACCGGCACCAAGCACGGCCACGGCACAGCCACACCGTACCCGGACCAGCACCGGCCCCGCACAGCGACAGAGGACCAACATGGCAGCGGGACCGGACACGGACATGGCCTTGGCGCTGTCCCCGTACACTGACACCTGAACAGCCGAGGGACACGGCACCGGCACCAGGACGGGCCCCGCACAGCGACACGGCACTGACAGAGAACCAAGGCGGCAGCGGGCCCGGACCCGAACACAGACACGGGACCAGCCCCGCACAGCCGCACGGACTGACAGAGAACCTACACGGCACCGGGACCGGCACCGAACATGGACATGGCACCATCCCCGCACACTGACACGGCCCCGGCCCCGCACAGTGACACGGCCCCGGCCCCGCACAGTGACACGGCCCGGCCCGGCCCGGGGCAGCCCCCGCCTCGTGTACGCCTGACTGCAGCCCTGGGAGCCGGTGAGGCCCGGGCACACCGACCGCGGGGTGCAAGGGGCAGGGCGGGGACGGTGCCGGAGCTGTGACCCGGCGGTGGCAGTGCCGGTGCCGGTGCCGGTGGCCGGCAGGACCCGCCCGCTCCATCCCCGCTGCCCCTTACCGGCTGCACCGCTCGCTCCGCACTTCCGGCATCCCCGGCCGGCGCACACCGGTGATGTTACCGCAGCGGCAGCATGTGACGGGCCGGGCGGCGCGGGCTGATGGCGTGCGAGGCACGGTGGGCGGTCCCGAGGCACGGTCGGCGGTCCCGATCCCCATCCCCGTCCCTGTCCCGATCCCCATCCCGGTCCCGATCCCGGTCCCCATCCCCATCCCGGTCCCGATCCCGGTCCCCATCCCCATCCCCATCCCGGTCTCCATCCCCATCCCGATCCCCTTCCCGATCCCCATCCCGGTCCCGATCCCGATCCTCATCCCGGTCCCGGAGGGCTTTGGCGGTGCCCGCCCGCCCCCGGTAGCATCCCCCGCCTCGGGGCAGTCGGGCGGGCCCGCGTCCCGCCGCGCTCGGAGCAGTCCGTGTGTCCGCTGCCGTCCGTGTGTCAGCTGCCGTGTGCTGCTCCTCCTTCCCCGGCAAGCAGCAGAGCCCTCAGAAAATTTAATAATAATTGAATTTAATTCCATTTTAGCTGGTGGGAAAATGCCCAAGCGTGCTCCTGCGCTGCCGTTTCCTCTCCTGTCCGCGGCAGGTGCTGCCGGTGTGGAAGAGCGCGGTGGAATTCCCTGCATCCCGAGCTCGCTCCTGCCCCGCCAGGTGTCCCCGCCGACCCACGGAGCGCTCCGAGAGCAGTCTGTGCTGCCAAACCAGCTCAGCTTTGTCAGAGATTCATAGTATAATGTTGGCTTTTCGCAAGTTTTAACATGGATTTTATATGTGTGGTGTTAAAGTAACTTTGTTATAAGGATGCAGTTTTTATTTCTGTTGTTAAATAAGCTCGGTGAAATAGCTGGTATCAGTGTGCTTGTGTTGGAATGCCTGCTGGGATGGGATGGCATCCAATGAAGACAGGATGAGGACACCTGTACAGATCTGCCAGCTGTCAGCACTCACCCTCTGGAGAAAATATGGGCCTTATTTTGGACCAAAATATGAGAGTTATGGACCAAAGCCCACAACTGGAGTGAGACAGGGGTCTCCTCGACCCAGGTCTCATAAGCTCTTGGAGATCTATTTCACACCCGAGAGGCTCAGCTGCCTTACCAGGCATAAAATCAGCAGGATGGCTTCTGTGGTAGTGTTGGAAACAAAAAGTTTTAATAAAAGGCAAAATAACAAAACTCTTTACAGAGAAAAATCAGGTGCAAGTGGTCTTGTTCCTGGTAAAACACCTCACAAAAGTGATTCGTTTCTTTGTTCTCTCCTTTTTCTAGTAAATTGCTCAGGCAGGACTTTTTGGCTCCTGTCCAATTAACTATCCTTAAGTTTGAGGTGAAGTCCCCCAGGTCTTTTGAGGCGTCTTTTTCACTAATTGAGGAAAGAAACTTCTGGGCTTATTTCCTTTTTGAGGAGACAAAGGATAATTTTGTCACTCCGTCAACAGAGGGCACATTCCTACACTGGAGGTGGTAAGAAAGGACCAAAACCACAACCAAGGAGTAAACATCCTCTAAAAAGGTGGAACCGAGGAGGAGCCATGCTAAACACTTGTTGCAACATTCAAACTAATTTGGGGAAAGTTTACTGTGCATAATTGTTTGTGACTATGTAACAGCTGATGCAATAGGAATGGTATATAAAGGTATGTATTTACAAAATAACAGGGGTGCTCTTGGCTGGGTACCAAGATGGACCCAGCTATAATAACTTTTCCTCTATGCTCCTACTGTCCCTTATTCTTCTATAATTTTCACATGTGAAAAATGCGTGTTTTATTTTATATTGGCTTTTTGCAAATATTCAAATGAATATTATATATGTTTTGTTAGAAACTTATGCTGTATTAATTCTCTTAAGTAGTGTGTTAAATATAGTTTTAGGCTACACCATAATGTTAAAATAGAAACTACGCTATGTAAGCTACTTTTTTTAAAGAAAGACTTGCAGTGAGATAGCAGCCACAGGACAGCTACGTCTTTCAGAGAAAGAGAATTTATTGCTCTCCTGTCAGAGGAAACGAACTTCTTCCTGCCTCGCTCAGCCATGGAGACGCTGTTAGGATGAAGAGGAAGAAGCTGACACTGCCCAGACAAAATCCTGTGTTTGAATGGAATTTATGCATCGTGTATGAGATGTGTGAATATGCAACAGGTTATTGTTGGTAAGGGTAAATCCTCTGTTAACGTGGGGCCTTTTTCGGGCTTGTGCTGCCCAGGAAAAGGTACCTGGATGTCTGTAACACTTTGTTTCTATTGTCTCATATTGTCCTGATCCAAATTGTCCAAACTGTTTATTACTCTAATTATATTGCTATTTTTATAACCATTGTATTACTATTAAAGTTTTAGGAACAAGTGTTTTTGTTTTGTTTTGTGATTGGTGTTTTTCACAATAAATCCCCAGACTCCCGTTGTGTTCTCTGAAGCTCCGTGCCCTCTGACCTTGGCTGTCAGCTGGAAAACACTGAAAGCATTTTACAGGAAACCACGCCTGAAATATTCTCTCCAGCCTTGCCCCACGTTGGCAGGAGGCTTCTCCATTTCTTACCGTAATTTGCTTTCCTCTGCTTCCCTCACATCCAGAGCTGCTGGAACTGCCTGCTCAGAGAAACAAACTCAGGAATTTTCTTAGGGACTTGCTATTTAAAATAGGTACTGTCCCATTTCCCTGTTTATTGTCATCTAATAGCTGTAAAATTCGTTATCACAAATCCCCTGTCTTTGCTGTTAACACAGTTACACAAAGATCATGGGTAAAACGGCTTTAGATTAAAAAATAATATTCAGGCATCTTTATTTTCCTGGGTTTAGCTGTTTGAATGTTCTTTATTTTTACCAAAGGTTTTTGTTGTTACAGTCAGCATCATTTTTAGACCAATTTTCAATGATCTTGCTGAGGTTTTGTCATGCATTAGTTCATTTTAAGGTCAGAAAAGGCAATTTTCATGATCAACAGGGCAGATTTCTTGATAACTCTCAGCAGCCCTTGGGTAAATGCGTTTTTCAGCACTAATAACTGTGGCTGACTTTTATTTCCTCAGGGATCATCTAAATTACCATCCATTCTGGCCAGAGTTGCTGTTGCAAATCAGAATAGAAAACACCAATTTAATGGCTGTGAACCTCAGCAACTGTCTGTGGAAGGCCAGGGATTAGAGCATGTGTTTCAAAGGGCTCTGTTCTCTGCTCCAAAAAGGGGCATTTTACTGCTTGTGCAGGTGTTCCTCCTGCAGTGCAGAAGCTGTCTGAATTCTGCAATGAATTTTGTTGGTTTTGTGTTCTCTCTCTGCATTTTGCCTTATTTCTCCTAGATTTAAGTTTCCTAATTGCAGTTTTTCCTGAGTGCAACTCGAAACCAAAGCCAATTAATCTCTGAACCTGATACACTGATGTAGCCTGAATTTAAGTTTATTCCTTTAGCACATTTCCCCAGTGTATTAAAATGCAGATGTATTAGGGCTTCATTTAACATTGAATCCTTTAAATACAATTAAGAAACTGTTCAGAATGTGGGAAATTCAGCACCACAGCAAAAGGAATGAGAGGAATTTCTTTTTTCTTTGTAACACCAAAGCCAGCCCAGCTTTCAGTTGTACTCCAACACTTTCTTGGTCTCTTTTCTAACACCAACTATTCAATTATTGTGTTTTTCTCCTGAAATATTCGACAGCGAGATTTATGAAATACAATTAAATACAAAGGGTAGAAAAGGTAAACATATTTCACGTATAATCAACTACATTCTGCAAGTCTAGAAACAGCAGCACACCCTTCTGGAGCAGATGGTGACAGTACATTGAGCATGGAAACTCTTTTGGGACATAAAAAATCTACTTTTTTCCAGCAAAGTTAATGTAAGCATGATATCAAAGAGGTACAGTAGGATACACACTAAAACTTGACATTTGATAAGGAAGCTATAAATAAATAGGGGAGTTTTTTTAAACAGTTGCAAGTTCTTTCTTTGACTCTGCAAAGCACCTCCACTTGCAAATCTCACTTCACAAGCAATGTGTTTAATGGGGTGAGTTGAAAGAGAAAAATGTTTTTGGCCAATGACAGAAATGTGATTTCTTCCTTTTGTGTAGCTGAATAATTTGTAATCACTGAAGAGGTTTATCTGTGTCTCCGTTTCTGGGATGGAAGTGGGGGTCTCAAATGGTGAAAGGTGGACAGCAGTGTAACACTTCACGTGCCGACCTTGAGTTTTTCAGATTCTTGACCTGAAGTTGCTCTTCAAATGTGTTAAAACTATTAAATGCACATTTCCCACTTTTCCTACCCCTTCCTCACAGATTACAGCTTGCCAAAATCTTTCACTGTACCCATCCTTTGGAACGTTTTGTTCAGTCAAACTCCTGAGCTGCACTTGAGCTCCAAAACCCCAGACCAGCCTCAGTGAATGTGAAGGATCTTCTTAAAAGTCTTCTTGAAATTCTGGTTGCAGAGAGGATAGAGGAATGGGTTTAGGGTGGAGTTGATGTAGCCCAGCCATATGGTGAACCTGTGCAGTTCTGAGAGCTGTTTGTGGTCGTGGAAGGTTATCACCATGAACAGCACGAAGTAGGGGATCCAGCAGACCATGAAGGCTGCCATGATCACCCCCAGCTGCCTGGCTGCCTTCCTCTCCCTGCTCCTGTGCCAGTGGATGCTCCTGGAATGCCTGTGCAGGGTGTGCCAGGTTTTCCTCAGGAATGTCATTCCCCTGGAGTCCCTGTGCTCAGTCCTTCCCTGAGGGCAGCAGGCTCCTCTGGGGCTGGGGGCCACCTCAGTGAAGGTGTGGTTGTCTGAAGCCCCGCTGGAGTCACTGTCCTGGCAGCCAGGCTGCTCCTTAGCCCCAGGTTTTTCCGTGGCACACGTCCCCCTGTTCCCTGCTTTATTCAAGCCAGGCTCAGGCATGGCTGTGGTGAGAGAGAAACAGCTCCACTTCAGGACCTTCCCATTACTCAGGGACTTTGAAGCCCTGTCAGGATGGCTGCAATGAAGCTCTGCCTCCTCTTTTTGGGGCTCTGGGAGGCTTTGCTTGTCTGCACCGGGGCTGTTCCCACCTAAGACTTGCTCCTGGAGGCAAATATTTTTCTCATCCTTCACCTTGGTCTGATGAGTGGGTTTTTTTCCCTTGGGGGACCAGTAAGAGCCATTGCTGAGCTCTCGGTGCTGGCAGTGCTCTCGAACAGCCCTGAAGATCCTGCAGTAGAACCACAACATCAGCAGCGAGGGCAGGTAGAAGTTGAGAATGGCCGCCAGCACTTTGAACCAGGTGACTTCGAAGAACTCCGTCTCACACTCGCTTTCCTCCACCGTCCTGTGCCCGTTGTTGGCAAACACGTGCCAGCCCAGGATAGGGATGAGCCAGGTGAAGGAGAGCAGCCACACGCCCAGGATGAGCAGCGAGGCTCTCATCTTGGTGCGGTACTTGAGGTACCCGAGCGGCTGCTGCACCGAGCGGTACCGGTCCACGCACAGGATGAAGAGGTTGAGAATGGAAGCCGTGCTGGCCACGTAATCCATGGAGAGCCAGAACAAGCAGGCTGCCAGCCCCAGGGGCCAGCGGGGGCTCAGCAGGTCCACGATGTTGAGGGGCATCACGGCCGCGCCCACCATCAGGTCGGCGACGGAGAGGCTCACGATGTATAAATTACCCACGGTCTGCAGCTTCTTCTCCGTTCTCACGGCGCACAGCACCAGGATGTTCATGACGACGGTGATCAGGGAGATGCTTCCCAGGAACAGGCCCAGGAGGGCCGGGCGAGCGTTGCTGGAGGCCTCTGTTGTGGTGTTGGACATCTTTGTCGTGAGTGAGAATCGGAGTGGGCGTCCAGGCCTCGGACGTTCAGTCATGGTTTGCGCTCCTGGGTGGAAACGCGTCGGGTTGCTTGGGGATTTTTACTTCCAGAACTAGAGGAAAGAAAAAAAAAACCCTACTCAGTCGCTGTAGTAATAAGATAATAAAGCTAATTTGTGCCTCAGCTTAGCACTGTCCCTTTTAGAGCTTTCCTAAATAACAAATTTTTAAGACGTTTTACATGTTGGGTTTGCTGGGTCCCTAGGACGAGGTGAGAGATGAGGAATCTGACTCCATGTTTTCAGAAAGCTGATTTTTTATTATATGTTATTTCTAATATAGTAAAGAAATGCTATACTAAAACTACACTAAGGAATAAAGGATGCAGACAGAAGGCTACAAAGAGTGGTGATGAAAACTCGTGACCCTCTCCAGAGCCTGACACAGCTGATGGTGACTGGTCATTAAGTTAAAACAATTCACATGAAACCAATCAAACAACGACCAGCTGGCAAACAATCTCCAACCCCATTCCAAAGCAGCAAAACAGGGAGAAGCAAATCAGATAACTATTGTTTTTCTTTTTCTCTGAGGCTTCTGAAAAATCCTGGCGAAGGGATTTTCCAGCAAATATGACAGTGACATTTACATACAGGTAATTTGTGTTTTAGGAAACCCCACTAACCAATCCCAAACAGTTTTCATAGAGCTTCATCTATTTCAGATCCCACAATCTGAAGAAGAAATTTAATTCCTCACGGTTTTAATTCATCATATCTCATTAAACAGCTGATGGTGAACCATAACATAAACTCCATATTGGCAAACCAATTTAAAATGTGCTAGTAAAAAGCAATATTAACGTATTTTGTACTAAATAATTTAAACAAGCCACTGCTTATTTACAGCCTCCAACAGTTTGAGAATCCAGCAGTTGGCAGTCAGTAGGCAGTCGTTCAAATTATAGGTAATGAGTAATCTCTTCCCACACAATTTAGGCTCACACAGATTTCAAACATTTAAAGATGCCAGGCCTATTTGAGATCAAATGCAAAATATTAGGATTTTTCAGGGTTAATAAGCATCTTCTGCTCCCCAGCTGCCAACTTCAACCACAGTGCAGGATTGATTAATAATATTTACATCTTGGAGCAAATGATAACTGACCAAATTCTGCCTCCTGTCCGTTGATGAAAAATGTCTGTGAGGGTGACACACATTCTGTGCTTGTCTGAGTTTATGTTCTGGTAAATCTCTTAAAGCAATAAGGAAGGAAATTGAGACTGTGAATATATTTGCTCAAAGTATTTACACAACTAGCATTGAGGCATGCATGGGATTTCTCACCCTCATAACTCCAAACATGGCCAGAGCAATACAATGGCACAGATTGTTCAATAATCAGCATTTTCTATTGAAACTCGGTGATGCAACACTTCATTTAACTTCATCCTTTTTATTCCAGTCATCAGGGCTTAAGCTCAAATGATTTGTGCTGCCTTATGAGAGGTCAAATTCCTTCTTGCCTGGACTTTACTCACAGGTGGGTGTTGGGAGAGGAGCTGTGTCCTCGCTGCCAGCAGCATCCATAGGCAGAGGAGACAGGAGCACCCTGGGGAGTGCTGTGATCCCGGATCCTTCAGGCTCTGCCAGGACAATTCCTCTGTGGCAGCTGCTCACAGCTCACAGAGCCCTCGAGCATCTCCTGAGAATGACAGAAATGACTCTGTGGGTGTTGAGGAGAGAAATTATTCCATGGCTGCTGGGGACAGAAACTGCTCCATGGATGCTGAGGACAGAAATGACTCCATGGGTGTTGGGGACAGAAATGACTCCATGGATGCTGAGGACAGAAATGACTCCATGGGTGTTGGGGACAGAAACTGCTCCATGGATGTTGGGGACAGAAATGACTCCATGGATGTTGGGGACAGAAATGACTCCATGAATGTTGAGGACAGGAATGACTCCATGGATGTTGAGGACAGATATTATTCCATGGATGCTGAGGACAGAAATGACTCCATGGATGTTGGGGACAGAAATGACTCCGTGGATGCTGAGGACAGAAATGACTCCATGGATATTGGGGACAGAAATTATTCCATGGATGCTGAGGACAGAAATGACTCCATGGATGCTGAGGACAGGAATGACTCCATGGATGCTGAGGACAGAAATGACTCCATGGATGTTGGGGACAGAAATGACTCCATGGATGTTGGGGACAGAAATGACTCCATGGATGTTGAAGACAGATATTATTCCATGGATGTTGGGGACAGAAATTATTCCATGGATGTTGAGGACAGGAATGACTCCATGGAAGTTAAACCAGCGTGTCTGGAAAGTGGTCACATCCCAGTCTGTGTCTTTGTCTCCAGCTCCTCAGGTGTGTTAAGTGCAGGGGCATGGCCAAGGCCAGGAGCTGATGGAAGAAGCTGGGATGACTGATCTTCACCCCCACCTTCTTCCATTTAAATGTGTGGCAAAATAAAGGGAGAAAAGGCAACTTTAACTGAGTCTTCAACTGGAAAAAAATACCAGCAAAGAAAGCTGCCTGGACAGCACAATACAGTAAAAGGTGTTCACTGCTTCCCAAACCTTCTCCTTGGCCCTGCTGAGGGCAGGATTTAGGAAGCAGCTTGCAGAATGGATCAGGGGTGCTCCTGCTCCAAAGTGGGTTAATGTGCCCTTTCTTCAGGAGCTACTGATGTCATTCCTTATCTCTAACTCAGCTGCCAGTAGAAGAAAGCAATAATAATGAATAAATGGGCTTTAATGTTTGCACAGTTTAATTACACTGAAACAAAGTTCACTAAAAACAGATTTAAAAAAAAACCAAACCAGCCCAAAACCTTGGATTGCTTTGTGGAATCTGACCTCACCATGAAATGCCCCAACTTTTGCTGTCTGTGAAGAGCTTTTTCTACAGGGAGGCTCAGCAATCATGATTTGTTACACTTCCAAGGAGCAGGAATCTAATGGGAGATGCTGAGTGGATGCCTCAGTGCCTCCCTAGTGCAGGTGCCATCTATTAAGCCCTGACTGAGTGGGAGAAAGTCTCTAGAAACTGGCAAGTCTCTTGCTGATAGATTTTAAAGAAATTACAGCTCCAAAGAGCGGAATTCTTGTTCATCAGATTAAATTCAAGCAGAAAGTGAGATTTTGATTCAGACTAAATTCAAGCAGGAAGTGAGATTTCAATTCAGATGGCCTTTACTCACTCTGTTGTACTTAAGAAACTTATTTATTTATAGTGCTTTTTCCCCCCTAAATTATCCTTGAGTTGTTGAAAGAACTAACATGCTAGGAGTTTGATTAATTTCCCTCTCAAAAACTCATTTATTTCTCTGTAAGGGAACAGTCCCTATTCAATGCCTGCCAATATTCAAGGGATATTTTTGATAAAAAGTAAATGAAAAAACTTGGTAAACCTGCCTGCTGTTCCCATTTAGATGGCAATGTCTCAGTCCAGCCAGGACAGTCTGGAAATGCAGCTTCATTATCCTCCAAGCAGCATAACCAGCTAATTAATTAAACAATTTTCTACACACCCCTGTGCTTACTTCCTTTTTTTCCTAAGGAAATTTATTATGTTTAAGTTTCAGCCTTAACCTGAAATTATCAGGAAACAGAGACAGACTTTTTTTGACACTGGCTGGCATTTTTTAAACAACTCTCTTTAACACTCAGCCTATAGTCCTTGAATATTAAAAAGAGTTAACAGCAGATGGCCACATTCCAAAGAATGTTTTGGCCTTCCAAATGTAAGCTCAGACTTCCATGAAACTCCTCTTTTAGCAGCTCAGTTTTCTAGTTAAAGTTATATTAAATGTCAGTTTTTCCATGACAAAATCCAGTCTTGTTCTTCTGATAGCATTTCCCAAATATGGATTATTTTTACCAAGAGATTGGAGGAAAAACTCATCTTGACAAGAATCCCAAAGCTTCCAGACATGGCATTAATTTTCCCTGCTGGTCTGAGCATTACCAATATCAACAAATTGGTCATCAATGTGATCTCTTAGCAAAACAGTATTTAAATGCAATTTTCTTTAAGTACCCCTGCACTGTCTCACATTCTTTGCTCCATTACTTGTGTGCAAAAAGGGAATTTGCTGTAGGTGCCAGACCTGTGAAATCCCGGCTCTGATGGGAGGAAAATCTCAGTGCTGTGATGCAGGAAATAAACCTGTGAGCTGAAAAGTCCCTTATAAACAAAGGGGAATTTCCCAGCAGTGTGGCTCCTTTACAGCTGAGCAGCTGCAGTGCTGCTTTTCTGTCCTGGGTTTACAATCTGCTGTCCCAACTCAGTCCAACAGGACATTTTTCCTCCAAGGATAGCAAAAAAACCTTGATTTTTTTTGGAGTCCACCCCCTGACAACTGTAAACCTTGGTGGGTTTAATCCCTCTGCATCAGAAATAAAATTAACTTTTAAAAATGTAACTCACCCTGCCATTCAAACATGAATGTCTGGTTCTTTCCAAATGGCTTGGGGAGTCACTACTCACAAAAGGAAAAAGCAATGTATGTGAGGAAGAGCTGGGAGTTCTTTCAGGGGTGAGGCTGATCACTATGAAAACTCCTTGGGGATTTCCTTGAATTCAGCTCCAGGGAGCTTTTGGTGCTTTGGAACTGTATGAAAACCATCACAAAAATGCACGGATTTAAAAATCCTAGTGGGTGTGAGGAGTCACTGCTTCCTTGTACTGGGAATAAAAGTAAACCCTGTTACTGAAAGGTTTGGTTTAGGTCACTTATTTTTTTTCATCTTTAATTTGGAAGATGTATTTTCAGTCTCTTCAAACATCTGGTGAACTTACTGTAATAATTTGATGAGTTCCTTCATATTTTAGCAATAAATAATTGAAAATACAAAATTTTTCCTTTATAGAAATACTCATCTGACTTAAACAAGCTCCTTTTATTTATTTATTTATTTATTTATTTATTCCTGGCAGCTTTAATGTTTTTTGTTGGATTAAGCAGATGGCAAAGGGGCACAGGGTCTCTTACAGTGAGAGAGCCTGGTGTCATGCAAGTAAAAACTTAAAAAACATCTTATCCAAGAATTCCCATTCCTCTCCATCATTCCTGTCTCTAAAGGAAGGCTGCATCAAGAGTGGGATAAGGTTTAGGGCAGGACATGTCTCTGCTGTAGGGTCACCCCCCTCAGGACGTGCTGGACTTGTGTTTGAGGAAAGATCTCTATGAAAATAATGCATTTATGATTTTTCCTCACAAGAGCCCAGCTGTTTTCAGAAGGGGCTGAGGGTTTAAGTTCTTTCTCATCCTCTTTCTTCAGCAAACCCCTGTTCTCCCTTAAACCAGGAACCAACCCCTCCCTGCCTGTTTTTCCCTTCCCTCACCAGCAAGATGCTTGAGACAAGAGCAGAAATATTTTCTGTGCAGACAGGAACTCCCCCAAACCATCTTAATTCAAGTGTGGATGCTAAGTGCAATGGGGAATCTGGGCTTCATCCCTCTGTTTCACTTCCTTCCCATTTCCACCTGAGCATCCCCTCCGTGCTCTGCCCTCGCTGCCAGCGACTCCTCGGTGCCCCGGGGGGACCTTTGGGGCTGCTGGATCTGCAGCCTGGACAAGTGTCCTCCGGGGGGAAAGCTGGCTGAGCTTCCTAGAGCTGCACTTTTGGGGTTTTCCTTCCGCGTGGTTTGCCCTACAGGAGCCCCTTCGCTCCACGCTCCCCTCTGCTTCTCCGGGCTGGGATGCGCTGGGTAAGGAGCGGCCAGAACCTGCCGAGGGCTCCTGATTTATCCAGAGGGAGAGTTCTCAAAAGCGGGCTGTGTTTGCTGGTGAGTTCTGCTGCTCCTGTTTGCTTCCCTCTCCCGCTCCTCTCGCTGCGCTCAGGGGGGATAAATGCGCTCCGAGGAACCGCGCTCCCCGAGCCTCCAATCCCTCCAGTCCCTCCAATCCCTCCAATCCCTCCAGTCCCTCCAGTCCCTCCAGTCCCTTCCGCTGCCCCTCGGCCCAGCTCCCTGCCCCCTGTCCCCGCCGCTGGGCACTCACCGAGGGCAGCAGGAGAGCGGGCAGCGCCTGCGGCAGCTGGGGCAGCGCGGCCGGGAGGAGCCGCTGCTCCCGCCCGGGGCTGGGCTGGGCCGGGTTGGGGCGTGGGGGAGGCGGAGGATGCGGTGGGATGGGATGAGAGGCGATGGGATGTGGTGGGAGGCGGTGGGAAGCGATTGGATGAGGTGGGAAGCGATGGGATGCTGTGGGATCCGTGACAGGCGGTGGGTGCTATGGGAAGAGGTGGGAAGCAGTGGGGAGCGTGGCAGGCAGTGGATGCGGTGGGAAGAGATGGGATGGGATGGGAAGCGGTGGGAAGCTTGGCAGGCAGAGGATGTGATGGGATGCCCGGCCCCGTCCCGCCGCGGCGCTCTCGGGACGCTGCCGGGGGATGTTCTCTCTCCCCGGGAAGAACCCGGCTCTGGGCTCCGGGACGCTGCCGGGGGATGTTCTCTCTCCCCGGGAAGAGCCCGGCTCTGGGCTCCGACACGCTGCCGGGGGATGTTCTCTCTCCCCGGGAAGCGCCCGGCTCTGGGCTCCGGCGATGGATGCTCCGCTCTCCCGAGGGAAGAGCCCGGCTCTGCCCGCAGCTCTGCTCTCCCCGCCGGCCGGAGAGCCCCGGGTGTGGCCGCAGACCCGTGGGAATGTGAGCTGGCTGCAGCTGGCTGGCTCTGGGGCTCACCTGAGGGAACCCGAGAGCCTGCGGAGGATGCGGGACCACACCAGCCCCATCAGTCACAGGGCTGTCACCCTTCTCCTGTCACCAGCACTGCGGCTGAAGTGGCAGTACCTGGAGTTTCTTTTAGTAGAGCTGTCTTCCACAACTACTTCGAGACCGAGAAAAATCCCAGAGGTGTAACACGTTGCTGCATATTTATCTAAACTGATGTTTTTGTGATTCATGTAGGTCTGGTATGTCTGCTCTGTGTTAAACGCGCACACAGGGCTTGGGAGTTTTTATTGCAACTATCTTAGCAATATTCATTCCTTTCTTTAAGATCATGGTTATTTTTCCCTCATTTTAAAAAATGTTTAGAAATGTGTTGCACAAAACTCTGCCTGGGTTCGAAGGGGGAATTTTGTTGTGTAGGTCACGGAGAATTTGTGCAATGATGTTTTTGCAAACAGCATTGTTGGGTACTCGGTAACTTCATTGTTTGAGGAACTGGTGAAGAGGAATTGTAAACTTTGCACAATTGCTCTCCACCATGAGCAAACAGGAAAATACAGGAAATCCCCACGTTCCTGCCCTCAGTCTAAGAGGATAATACCCATTGCCAAAAGGTGCAACTCGCAGCTAAGCCTTACATCCATTAACTCTTTTTTGGTGTCACCAAGGCAATCTTTCTGCTCTTGAATTGCTCCCTGTCCCATTGCAATGATGATAAACCCAGTTTGGGTTTTGGGGGCCAGCTTGGGTGCTGTCTCTGGGTGTCAGAGCAGGGACCAGCTCTGCTCAGGGGTGCTGAGAAACAGAAGAGGCAGCAGGCAGGAACTGGTGCCCAGGAAGCTCCACCTGCACAGGAGGTGTCACTGCGATCTTTGCTGAAAAATCCCTTCGCCAGGATTTCTTCTCCTGGGAAGCTGGGAGGCTCAGAAAAGAATGAAAACAACAATGATCTGATTGCTTGGGAATGGGGGCGGGAGATCATTTACCAACAGGTGAATGTTGGATTGGTTCCATGTGAATTGTTTTTAATGAATGACCAATCCCAGCCAGCTGTGCCAGACTCTCTGAGTCAGTCAGGAGCTTTTATTATCATTCTTGCTAAGCCTTCTGATGTATCCTTTCTCTTTCTTTAGTATAGTTTTAGTATAGCAATTATAATATAATATAGTATAATATAATATAATATAATATAGTATAGTATAATATAATACAATATAATATAATATAATATAATATAATATAATATAATATAATATAA
>JANIJU010003057.1:18100321-18113495 GCA_025504685.1 Leucosticte australis | reverse complement strand
CATTGGAGATTGGCATTCCATTCCATTCCATTCCATTCCATTCCATTCCATTCCATTCCATCCCATTCCAGGTATTCCATTGGAGATTTGCATTCCATTCCAATCTATGTATTCCATTGGAAATTTGCATTCCATTCCATTCTGTGTATTCCATTGGAGTTTTCCATTCCATTCCATTCCTTTCCATGTATTCCATTGGAAGTTTGCGTTCCACTGTACCCAATGGAATACAAAGCAGAAGCAATGCTCAGTGGTGAAGGATGATGCCGTCCCCAAAGCTACTTTTCTGCACATAAAATCGCTGAGGTTGGAAAGAGCCCCAAGGCCAGCAAGTCCCAGCTGTGCCCACCTTGTCCCCAGCCCAGGAGTGCCACATCCAGGAATTCCTTGGACACTCCAGGGATGGGCACTGCAAACCCCCCTGGGCAGTTCCAATTCCTGAGCTCCCTTTCCATGGGGGAATCCCTGCTGCTGTCCCTCCCACCTGGGCCTCCTGTCCCTGTCCCTGGGATTGGATCCCAAATCCCCCCGGCTGTCCCCTCCTGGCAGGAGTTGTGCAGAGCCAGAAGGGCCCCCTGAGCCCCCTCTGCTCCAGGCTGAGCCCCTTCCCAGCTCAGAATGTGAAAACTCATTGTCCATTTTGGGTGTAGCCCCTGGGGGGCTTTGTCTGCCCTAAATGTACCTGCAGGCCCTTCAATAAATAGTTCTGCTTTTTATTCCCTTAATTCTGCCTGACCTCTGGTTTTTAGGTTGCCTTTGGGGTCAGTGAGTGCCAGGAAAGGCTGTGAGGAGCTGGGACAGCCAAAAAAGCTCCTCCCTGGCATTAGGGAGCATTCAGCTCTTGGTGCCTGTGCCTTGGGTCAGCCCTGGAGCTGTGTCCTCACTGGGCTCACAGCAGGGCTGGACTCAGCAAAGAGCTCTGAGCTCCTCTGGGGTTGATTTTCAGCTGCCTTGGGCTCCAGCCAGAGCCACTTTGGCTTCTAGGCCACCAGGAGAGCCTCAGGAGGGCTGGGTGGGATTATTGGGATATTTGGGAAAGCCTGCAGGACAGTGGTTCTGCAACAGCAAAGGGATTCCAGGGAAAGGGAAGGGACAGGACATCTGCAGAGAGGGGAGGTGAGGAAAAACTGCAGAGCCAAGAAAATATACATGATTTGTTTTGATGGGGGACTGGGAATGGTCTTCTTTGAGTGCTCTTGTCACCTCCAGCTCTAATCACCAATTAGATCTCTCCAAAAAAATCCCTGGAAAGGCCCATGAGGAAGCTTGGACAGGATGTGGCTGTGTAAGTTGTCAGCTGAAAATGTAAACAGCATTCTCCTCAATTTTTACAGGCTTCCAGAGAAACTGTGGGGCAGAAAATGCCTTGCTGACAGATCTACCTCAGCCAGGCACAGGGTTTGGCAGATAAAAAAGGAAATGTTTGACGCTTGTGCTGGTTGCAGTCACTGAGAACAGAGTGCTGAATTTATGGGGGGAAGGTGCAAAGGATGGGTTTGATTTAACACTTTGCAAGTTGGAGCCTCATAATCAGGTTGTTAGAGGAAATCAGAACTTCCTAAATCCAGGCAGAAGCACTGCAGGCAAGGAGAGGAATTCTCTTTTCCCCATGTCCTTTTCCAAAGCAGAGTCATGCTTTAAAACCATCTGTACCTACACAAGTATTTACAGCATGGCTCTGAAGTGTTAAAAATAGGTGTTAAAAATAAGGAAAAGAAGGGGCTTTAAAAACCCTTCAGGATGAGGATGAGGAATTCCATCTTTGTTGGATGTTGTGGGGAAGTTAAGGGGAATAAAAGCCACAAATACATGGATACATTTTCTCCTTGCTGTGTTTGCTTCTCCATTTTTGCCTCCTAAGCTGCTGCAGAAGGAGCACTTTCCTGGTGACCCTCACTGGAAGGAATAAAGTTCATCACCTCCAAAACTCCTTCAGTACATGGAATAATGAGTGCAGGTTCTGGGGTTTTCTGCATGGATGCTTCCTCTGGGAGTGCTTACAGCTCAAAGCAATATTTTCATGGTGATACTCAGCAGGAATAATAAAGGAAAACGTGGATGATGATGTGGAAAATCACTAAGAACTTGAGTTAATCACTTAAAGTGGAGGATTCCAGTTTCCTTCTGGTTTTTCCTAGGAAACATTCCGGGGAAAAATAGAATTGAGATCATAACCTTTGGGTAATGCAATGTTACCTTCTTTTTCTTGATTGATTGTGTTTTCCTGTGTTGCTGGGTACTGAGAGTGAACATCTGCTGTTCTGAGGAAACACCAGCACACTCCTGAAGGATTTCTGGAAGTGCTGAAAAAACCTCTTCTTCAGATGGTTTGAATGTTGTGTATTTCAAATGCTAGCAAGAGACTGTGAGATCATAACTTCAGAATTCAGTTCTGCAAGGAAAGCTTTTCCAGGCTTCAAAAGACAATTCAGAAATTGATAAGACAGTTTGAAAGTTTGGAAAGCTCTGCTGGCTTCAGAACTGCTTTGTGCACGTTTTCAGTGGTGAGCTCCTGTGGATGGGGAGGTGCTGGATGGAGAGGGTGAGGGACACGGGGCAGGGAGGATTTGATGGGTGCACAGAGCAGGGCTGGGAATTCTCAGCTGCTTCACCTCCTGCTGGACTGACACGCAAATCTGTCACCGACGTGTTTTGTGAAAAATCCTTTCCTTGGGATTTTTCCCTCTTGAGAAGCTGAGAGGCCTCAGGAACAAAATGCAAACAATTCTTACCTGCTGCTGTGGGATGCAGCAGGTGGATCTGGGATTGGTCTCACCTGGTTGTTTCTAATCAATGGCCAATCCCAGTCCAGCTGTCCAGACTGTCTCAGTCAGAGACAAACCTTTGTTATTCATTCCTTTTCTATTCTTAGCCAGCCTTCTGATAAAATCCTTTCTTCTATTCTTTTAGTATAGTTTTAATATAATATATATAATAAAATCATAAATCAGCCTTCTGAAACATGGAGTCAACTTTCTCACCTCTTCCCTCATCCTGGGACCCCTGTGAACACCGTCACAAATGATGACCCCAAGGAAAGGACCACCACACCAATCCCTGCTGTGGATCCCCAAGGAAAGGACCACCACACCAATCCCTGCTGTGGACCCCTCCCAGACTCTGAAAAAGGTAAATAATCCCAGAGCCTGCCAGTCCCTGCATGCCAGACCTTCTAGGTGAAAGTTTGGAGAAAATCTAAGATTCCTGTCAATTCAGTATTTCCTTCAGGGTTTCCCTTCCAGCAGCCCAGCCCATTTCTCGTGAGCTCTGCTCTTTGGCCTGGCTGCTGGGAGGAAGTTCTGCCCCCCTGCAGACACTTTCTGCTGCTGCTTCCTCACCCAAAACCCCACTTCTCTCAGGGATTTAGGGATTTTATTTTCTCAGGGATTTTATTTACAATGAGACCTGTTGCAATAGGAGTGACATTCCTTAAAAGTCTCTGATAAATTCTTCAGATCCTCAAACCTAAAATGAGTGAGTGAGATTTGGACAGCTGGATTTTTTTCCCAGCTAAGTTTTCCAGACTTTGCAAAGATGGATTAAGAATTTTCTCCATGCTGCAGAGCTGAGAAAATAAATCTCTCTTTCTCCTGAGGTGCATAAATATCTCAGCAATAGATATTGTAGAAAAGTTGATAAATTTTGCTGAAATTAATATATTTGCTGAATGAAGTTGCAACTTTTCAATTCTTTGACCTGAATGAAATAAGCAGAAATTGTGCAACTTTTGCTGAGAAGGAGGATAAACTCATTGGAGGATAAATGAGGGGGGCAGGATTTAGAGTAAACCACGGGTTTGTTTGCTTAATTTCGAGTGTTCCTGATTTCATTAGAAGGAGCAATTTCCACAGGATGTGATTCCCTGGACTGTTGTGTTTATGGGACTGGTGTGTGATTGCTGAGCTAAAACAAAAGAGCAGCCTCTGCTGGCAAAACCCCCAGATAAAAACAACAGCAAAAATTCATAACAACCTACCCACCCTTCTAGAAAAAGGCACTTTTAAGCTGCCTGGACCAGTTTGTGGGGCTGAAAGTGTGACTAAAACAAATAAAATGTGCGTTTCTCTGTGAGATTTGATATTTCTTAGGCCACCTCAGGGGCTGGGTTAAGCCTGCCCTGCAGATTCCCAAATTTCTGAGCAGTTTCTCCCCAGCTGCCCCACCCCAGGCACGTCCTGCACTCTGCTCAGCTCACAGGAGCTGAGGAACTTTGGGGAACTCACAGAGATCTCAAGATTTTGAGGCTGCAGTGAAAGAACTGGAGCTTTTCAGCAGCACCACTAAAGTGCAGTTTGAATATTTATTCCTTTCTCCTTTGTTCCTTCCCTCCCTCCTTTTACCCTCTCCCAAAGGAAAGTTATATTCTGCATTTTTTTGGGGTGTCTGTGTTAAATCTTTTTGTTCCCTCGAGGTTCTGCACCCTGTGAGAGGTTTGCCAGCACAGCATCCACCTCTGCCAGCTCTGGGCTGAGGAAAAACTTTCCATTTTAATGTGTAAATTCACTTTTCATTCTGAATGTGTATTTTTAATCTTGCTGTTTGGAGGAAGTCTTTGTGTATTTTGATAAATTGCTGCCAAGTCAGGGTTTCAAATGCTGATAATTCAGAATTTGTGCTACAGGTGGAATTCCAGTTCGATGTGGAACAACTCTTTTTCTATGTGTGTGTGTGTGAACTAAAATAACCAGGCAAAAATCCCACTGTTTTTTCCCTAAAAAATAAAAACAAACTGCCAAAAATCTTACTGCTTCAACTGACCACTTCCTCTCCTTTCTCTTGGCTAAAATATTCCACCTCAGGAAAACCAACCAGCACTTCTTTTAGCAGCAAAATGCCCCAGAAAATTTATTGGGATGTGGAAGGAATTTAATTCTTATCCTGCTTAGAAAAATCAACATCTGCAGCTGCTCAGATGGGAATAATGAATGGGAATTTGGAATATGGGAATAATTAATTCGATGGGAGCACTTTGATGAATATGTAGTGAACAATTTTAAGGATTCTAATCCACATCCAGATTGTCAAATGATGGAAGATGAGTGAAGCTTAAATTATTGGGCTGAAACGGTGGATTTTGCTGCTCCAGAAGCTGTTGTGTAAAAACCCAAGCCAAAATGAGAGATTTGATGCTTTTCCAGCCATGCTGGGAGCCCAGAAGGTGTGTGAGGATGTTCCTGAGCACCCCTGAGGGTGGTGGTGCTTGCAGGAGCCCCAGGATGAGGGAAGAGATGATGAAAAAGTTGACTCCATGTTTCAGAAGGCTGATTTATTATTTTATGATATATATTATATTAAACTATACTAAAAGGATAGAAGAAAGGATTTCATCAGAAGGCTTGCTAGGAAGGAGAAAGAATGGAATGATAACAAAATCCTGTGTCTGACCAGAGAGAGACACAGCTGGGCTGGGATTGGCCATTAATGAGAAACAACCAGGTGAGACCAATCCCAGACCCACCTGCTGCATCCCACAGCAGCAGAGAATCATTGCTTGCAGTTTGTTCCTGAGGCCTCCCAGCTTCTCAGGAGGGAAAAATCCCAAGGAAAGGATTTTTCATAAAACACGTCTGTGACATGTGAGGGTGTTCCTGAGTCTTGGGTTCTCTAGCTGCTCACAGTGACCCTGAGATGGGTCAGAAAGTCTCTTTTCCCAGCCTGGTGCTCAAAGAAGGAGTCAGAGCTCTTCAGTTCTCGGTCCCAAGGTTGTTTATTGTTCCTTATCTATAAAATTCTTTCTCCTGACCTGCTGAGGTCTGTTCAGCAGGACAGTCCAGGACACTCTGCCTGTCCCTGGGGCAGTGTTATCTTTTTATACTAAAAGCTACGTGTGCAATATTTACAATCACTTCCCAATCCCTATCACCTGTGTTAGACAGTGAGCTTCTACTCTAAACCAATCCAAAAGTGCCACCATCACAGCAGAAGGTGGAGGCCAAGAAGAAGAAGGAGAAAGGCTGGACATGCCCAGATCCCTCCATCTTGAGCCCCCATTCTAAAAACCCCCAAATCCACTTTTTCACCCTGTGATAAATTCACCATCATTCTACTTAATTTGTCATGGCTTGCAATCCTTCATACAAAGTTGGTAATTGTTTTTTCCAAGGGCTAAATCAAAGGCACAGGGGTCTGGGGCTCCGTGCCAAGGTGTCTGAACCCCCTGGGCAAGGGCTTGAGCCCTCCAGGGCAGCCAGAGGAATTCCTGGGTTCCCACACCTCAGCACCTTTGAGGGTGTTCCTGAGCACCTCAGGATGTTTCTGAGCACCTTTGAGCACCCCTGAGGGTGTTCCTGAGCACCTCAGGATGTTCCTGAGCACCACGCAGTGCTCAGGGCCCTGCTCAGACAGGCTGGGTGCAGATTCAGCTCCCTGTGATCTTTTCTTAACAATAATAACGAGCATAATTAGAGGATTCTGCTGAAAGGTTAACGACTTGCACGACTTCTGGGAATTCTAAAGCATGTGGATTTTTCATTCCCCCCCTCCCTCCCAGTTTCTAATTAGAAGTCTCATCTCCTGAATTTTTTCCCTGGAATTATCCCACCAGGACGTGACTCTGTCTGCTAAGCAGAATATACATCCCTGCTTAGCTTTTTTCCCCTATTTTTTTTTTTTAATTTTAGGAGATGTTTAATTTACAGCAGCCCTTTAATTAGTGGCTGGTTAAATGCTCTGAGGGAAGGTTTTCTGTAGGGGAAAAGCTGAGCTGGTGACTTCAGTAAACTGCAGGGTGGGCTGGGGAGTAGCTGGATCCTGGAATCTGATGGAATCTGATGCAGGAGAAAGAAAGGAAGGGCTCAGCTCATATTTCCAGCCCAGAGTGGGAGCTGGGATAGAATCTGAGCTGCCTCAAGTGCCAGGGTAGGATCAGGAAAGTCCCAGCTGAGCTTAAACATCGAGGAAAATTTAAAAAACGCTTTTCAAATCTCAGCATTTGCTCTGATGAGCTTGTAGAGAGGAGCTTTTTAACCTACACAATCCTTCTGCTGTCTAGTGTGAAATCAGAACTGAAAGTGGCAGCAGGAAATAAAATTACCAACTTAATTTGCCTGTGTCGTTCTGAGGCCAGGTGGCACTGGAAAAAGAGGAGAAGAGGCAGGGTTTGTTAGCTGGCAGTGCCAGCACTGCTCTTCCTGCCACTGGATGGCAATGTTTGACTAAAAAATTAAATATTTGTGAGGAAATAAAACTGATTCCTTCCTTTCGTGACACGCTTTCCTTTGGGTCTGTGGCTTTCTGAAATCTGAAGAGGAGGAAAATGGAATATTGCATTAAACTGCAGCTAAATTTCTTTGCTCTGTTTGTTATTATTATCCCAACAGAGCTTAGAATCCTCTTGGGCTCTGAACTTCAGTGGGTTGGATGTTGAAGAAAACATTGGATGGTGCAGAAAATTCCCATTTTACCTAAGTGCAGCTGTCTGTGAGCTCAGCACCGTGGCAAACACAAATCTCAGTGCCCCCTCTGCCATCCTGCCTCTCGCTAGGAGAAGCAGGTTGATAATTAGCGCACGTTAATTTTGCCACAATGAATATTTATGCTTCAAATTGCACAGGTGCTTTAAATCCTGAAACACTCTCGTGTGTCAGGCCAGGTTCCAAGTGGTGTTTGTCAGACAGGATTAATTGGAGGGAAACAAATACAGGTTAATAGAGCTGTTTATTCCTGCTTAAAGGGGGAATGTTTAATTTCTGGTGGAACTCAGAGCAAGTTTAATTGGCTGGGTCAAAGGGAGTATTAAATTTAGCATCTTCAACGGGGAGTAATGTAAGAGTTTGGTAAAAAAGATCCAGAGGTCTCCTCTTTGGAAAGGTTTCTCCCACAAATTTGTTGGAGGGTTTTTATTTGTTGTTTTTGCTTTTTAAAACTGAATCTCTTCAGAGGAATCCCACAGCTCTATTCCATTTTGTGCAAACACCCAATTCCTTGGAGGTTTTGGACTTATTTAGTTGTATAAAAACCATGTCAGAATCTTAGAAAAACCTCATTTTTTTTTGTAGCTCTGCTCTGCCATCAGCCAGAATTTGTGTGGATTACTGGGCTTTGGGCCAAGTCAGCAGTTGCTTGGGGATTCATTTGGTTTGATTTATTTGCAAGTGGCCAATGAGGAGGGGAAAAGTGGATTGCAGTGGAGACAGAATGAAATTCTGTGATTGTGTCTGGAGCAGGGCTTGTTTGCAGGATAAACTTGAGGAGCCTGGAGATGAAGGAAGAGAGGAGTGTGAGGAGAGCAGGTACCCACCTGCCTGAGTAGACTTAGAGGAAATTCACATTTACTTTAAAAAGCCATTTTTCTCATGAAATGATTATTATTTTTTTTACCACTGGTCTTAGTCAAACCTGCTAATTCCAACCAGTAACTAAATATATTTGGGTTATTTCCAAAGGTGAGATGGGAGCCCTGCAGTCTGGCCCCCAAGGATGGAATTCCTGCCTGGAATCCTGCCCTGAGCAGGACCAGGTCTGGCATCTCAGGATGCTGTGGGATCCCAGCAGGTTCCACTCGTGGGGCACCAGCCCCTCCCAGGGAAAGCACCAAGAGCCCTGTTCTGCTTTAAAACCACAAATCCCAGACTGGTTTGGGTTGGGAGGGACATTAAAGCCCAGCCAGTGCCACCCCATGCTGTAGTAAGGTAGAAAAATTACTAAAAAAAGCCTTATTAGATCAGGGCTGCTCTGTTAGCCTGTCATTTCTTCAAAGTCAAGCCAGCACTTTGCAAGTTCCCGTGTGAAAGCAATCCTGGTGGGAGCAGTTTGGTAACATAACAATCTATTCCTGGGTGAAAAACAGGAATGAACTGTTTTTACACCATCAGATAGAAAAATGAAAACTATCTCTCACACACGACTGTCCCTGCACACGCACACACCAAGGGCTTGAGTGAGCAATCAGTGCAGAATAACAACTTGTTAATAGCCAATAAAGTAATTGGCAATAAACTACTGACCAATTAGAGTAACACATGGGTGTCACCATGATATTTTCTGAAAAACCCTCTTTGGCCAGGATTCTCTCCTGGGAGGCTGAGAGGCCTCAGAGAGGAATGAAACCAAGAATGATCTGATTGCTGCTCCTGTGTTTGCTGCTCTGGAACGTGGCCTGGCCATTGTTCACCAGCAGGTGAATGTTGGATTGGTTCCGTGGGAATTGTTATTGATTAATGGCCAATCCCAGTCCAGCTGTGTCAGACTCTCTGCTCAGTCTCCAGTTTTTATTATTTATTCTTGTTCAACCTTCTGGTGTCTCCTTTCTCTTTCTTTAGTATGGTTTTAGTATAGCATTCATATAATATAATATAGTATAATAAATATAATGTAATAGAGTATAATATAGTATAACAGAGTATAATATAGTATAATATAGTATAATGTAATATAGTATAATGTAATATAGTATAAAGTAATGTAATGTAATGTAATATAATGTAATATAGTGTAATACAATATAGTGTAATATAATATAATATAATATAATATAATATAATATAATATAATATAATATAATATAATATAATATAATATAATATAATATAATATAATATAATATATTATAATATAATATAATATAATATAATGTAATATAGTGTAATATAATGTAATGTCATGTAATATAATATAATGTGATATAATGTAATATAATATAATGTAATATAATATAATGTAATGTCATGTAATATAATATATTATAATATAATATAATGTAATATAATATAATGTGATATAATGTAATATAATATAATGTAATGTCATGTAATATAATACAGTATAATACAATATAAAAAATATTACAATACAATATAATATAATACAATACAATATAATATAATACAATACAATATAATAAAATACAATATAATATAATAATATCATTAATATAAATCAGCCTTCTGAGAACACGGAGTCAGATTCTCATCTCTTCTCCTCGTCCTGGGCACCCTCACAAACACCACACTCAAGGTGTGTAAAACTGCATGAAAAGGAGTTGTGTGAATAAAGAATGGCCTTTTCCACCATGAAGGAAATGGGATTTATTCCCATAGCTCCCTGCCATGGCAGGGACACCTTCCATTATCCCAGGGTGCTCCCAGCCCTGTCCAGCCTGGCTTTGGGCACTGCCAGGGATCCAGGGGCAGCCCCAGCTGCTCTGGGCACCTGTGCCAGGGCCTGCCCACCCTCACAGGGAAAATCCCTTCCTAACATCTCATGGCAATCTCTCCTTTAGTTTAAAACCATTCCCCCTTTTTCGTATCACTATCCTGAATCACTTCTCTCTGGTGAATTTAAGGCTAATCCTATTTTAGCCAAGCACAGAATTCCTTTCTTTCTTGAAATAAATGCTCCAACAGGTTCAGGATCTATGCTGCAGTGTAAAGGCATTGAAAAATGTGCTTTTCCAGGATTTGTAAACTCCTCTTGTAACCACACAGAAGCTCAGACAGTGCAGTTCTAAAGGCAGGTTCACCCCTCCACACACCCTGAGCACACTACAGAAGGCAGGACAGTTTTCCATGGCAAGCTCCTTGCCTGGAATTTGGTGGGAAAAAGGTTTGAGGTGCAATTTCCTGTGGAATATCCAGTAAAATCAGCCCATTTCCAGTCTGACTCCCATTGAGAGAAATGTATAATTTTGCCTACATATAAAAATTTACACTCCTCCCACAGAGAATAATATTTAATGAACTCACAGCTCCTTCAGAACTCTCCCTTTATGCCAGGGGGTTTTCCCTTCCTTGCAATAATCTCCTCAAATGTAGAAGTGTCAGGGAGGTTTTGGAGAGATAAATTAGCTTTAAACCCCATTGGGGCTGCACATGATCCACTGTAAATGCATCTGCTTCCATTGGCCTCTCCAGCTCCTGCACAGCTCCTGAGACACGGAGCAGGCAACTGGAAAAAAAGCAAGGGCAAGTGTTAAAATTTTTATTTGCTATCAGCTATGACACCATGGAAACATTTGTGTTTGAAATCAGAGGTGTTGGGAACACCAAAAGGACAGAAAAAGCTGGTGTGGCAGGAAGGATAATGACACTGAATTTGGGGTTTGTGCTCTAGTTAAGAAATATTTAAATGATTGACAGATATTATTCTTGGAAACTTTCTGATGTTCATCCACATACACCTGGATCCTTTCCAGCTCAAAGGCACTTGGTAAAACTGCACAGATTTACGGGGGTCTCCTGGTTTATTTGGTTTTATTTAATTTCCCTTTGCATTTGCATTTAAAGTTCCCTTGGATTCACAGTGCAGAGAGAAGCCTCTGAAGGGGTTTCAGCAGGATGCTCCAAGATCCTGTAATTATGGAGCAAGGAAGAGAAGATTCTTCTGCAGTTCTAGATGGTGTCTAATGGAGATAAGAGCAGTGTTATCCTTGGGACTCACTCTGATGTGCTGCTTTTTGTCCAGATTAAAGTGTTCACAGGATTTTATTCTGTTTAGATGCTGCCCCAGTGCTGTGAAGTGCCATTTTTAAGGTCAGGTTGCCACAGGCTGCTTGGGTCCCCTCCTTGGGGTACAGGTGGCACAAAGATTTTTTTTTTTCCTTTTTTTCTCTGTCTCTAAGCTCTAACTGCATTTTGGATTTGGGAAGCATGAGGTGTGGGAAGAGAGCATTAACAAATACATTTGAGGTGGAGAAATAGAAGGATCAGAGAGCTTTCCCCAGGCTGAGCTGCTGCTCGTGCTAATTCTATTTTTCCATTAATATCTATTTATTCTGTGATGATTTTGATAGACTTTTCTGCCAGCTGCTCGTTTCCCCAGAGGATTTGGGAACATCTGCCTTCCTGGTTTGAGCTTTCCAGTACTCTGGCCTGGGGAGATGCTGTTTTTGGGGGTGCTGAGGGCACCAGGCTTCACTCTGAGCCAGAAAGAGAAGCTCTGGCCAGTCCATCCATGCTCAGCAGTGCTGGATTTCCTGCTCCAGAGTAATAGGACAGGTGTAAGTCACTTTCCCAAAACTTTTTAAAGGCCATTTATCATTAAAAATCATGGTTTTGGTCAACTTCCACTTGTCACCTCGGATTAATTAAAAAGACTTGGTGTTTAAGGGGAAGATTGATGCTTCTCTTTGGTTGTGAGGTTTGGTGGCTTTTTTTGGGTTTTAATTGGTTGGTGGATACTTTTTTTTTTTGGTAAGGGGAAGAATTTCCTCATCTGAATGCTGTTTCCAAAGAGAGAAAAAAATCCTGAAATAATTTTAAAGAAGCTTTCCTAAGAAAAAACTCAATTTGCTTATTTTTTGTCAAGAAGAACAGACTGAAAAAACCCCCAAGCAGCAGCCTGGCCCTTGGAATGGCACCAGTGAACCGGGACATTTCTGTGCCTGGTGTCCCTCGCCAGGATTTCCATCCCAGCCACATCCTGAGCCTTTTCTGATGTTCAAATCATCTGAAACTGGTGATGTGTAAATACCAAAGGCAGGCTCTGTGACTGAGCACAGGGAAAAACCTGAAGGGAGCATTCTGAGAGGACCTGAACTTTCCGTGACCTGCCACCTGTGGATCGCCAGCTTGGCTGAACTCTGAGTCTGCTCCCGAGCTTGATTGCTGGCGTAGGAACAAAATTTTAATTATTTTATGTGTAAAATAAGAAATCTTGACTAATATTTTTAATCCTGGTGTGAATATAAGAATCTGTTACAAAAATACTCAGTGATAAGTGTAATATGAACTTAAAAAAAGTCTTTATAAGGTGAAACTGCAGCAATGTAAGAAAAGTTCTGCCACCCTTAAAATAATCTCTTCACCTCTAAAAGTGGTTGTAATTTATCCCATTTTGGTTATTCATGATCAGATCTTGTTGGGTGTGTTGTTCAAACCACACCCAGCAGTTTGGTAGAAATATGTATGTAATATATAAATTATATTAACATATATTATATCATTATATGATATTAAAATAATAAATTATTAATGATATAGTATATGAATTACATATAATTAATATACTATATAATATATAATTAATATATAATAGTAGTATTAGATATTAATTGTATAGAAACATTATGGCATTAATTATAATTAATTATAAATTTCAATTACTGTAATAATATATTAATAACATATTGTAAAAATATGTATAATTATATTATATTAGAGTATTATATTATCATAATATATCTATTATATGTTATATTGGAATATATATTCTAATATACCTAATATATATATATATA
>JANIJU010003057.1:18089268-18099921 GCA_025504685.1 Leucosticte australis | reverse complement strand
TAGGTGTATATATATATATATATATATATATATATATATATATATATATATATATATATGTATATATGTATATCTAATATATATATTAGGTAGATATATATATATATTCTAATATATTCTAATATCATATTATATATATGTATTAGATAATAGATAATAGATATAATATAATATTAAATATACTAATCAATATTATATTAAATATTAAAATATTATTATAATATAACAAGATAGCAATATTTTAATATAGTAATATAATACAACAATATAGTAAAATATAGATTATTCTATAATATTATAATAATATTTTATATATATATAAATTATAAGTAGTGGAATAAATAGATATAATATTCTATTATTGTTCTACATTCTGGGGAGGAGGGAGAGCTCCTGTTGGGAAGAGCTGCATGGAGCAGCAGCATTGTGTGTGACAATGGGGCTGCCACAGAGGGTAATTTTTCTCTCCATCACTGTCAGCTCTGAGCGTGTGGGGCTCTGGCAGCTGCAGGAACAGCTGTAGCCCAGGTCCATTGTCCCTGTGACCACCCCGTGCATTTCTACAGCCTATTCATGACACTCTCAGGGCTTGAAAGCTGGATGGTAGGAATGAAAAATCTGAATATTCTAAATGCCACTGGCTCATTAGGCAGCTCTTCCCACAATGATATCTAATTTTTGAGAGTTCACTTGGCAAAAGAAAAGGCGTTTGCAATGGGACAAGTGTTTCACAGCTTTACAAATGCGAGCAGCGTTTTCCCAGCCAGCACAAAGGGGGAGGAAAACTCTCCCCAGATGGATTTAATTGCTCCTTCTGCTCCCTGGGCTTGGTTTCTTCCCAGCTCCTGAGGGAAGACTCAGCCTTTCTGGCAAAGACAAGAATTCCTGGTGTGGAGATCCAGGTGCAGGGGGAGCAGGACATTCCAGAGGAAGATGGGGAAGGAGGAGAATTTTCTGTTGTGTATTCACAGAATTCAATGACCGGGTTGGAAGAGACCTCCAAGACCATCGAGTCCAACCCAGCCCCAACAGCTCAAATGAACCCTGGCCCCCAGTGCCACATCCAGGCTTTGTTAAACACACCCAGGGATGGGGACTCCACCACCTCCCTGGGCAGAACATTCCAGAACTTTATCACTCTTTCCATCACTTTTCCCTGATATCCAGCCTGAATTTCCCTTGGCACAGCTGGAGGCTGTGTGCTCTGGCTGTGTCAGTGCTGCTGGAGACAGAGCCCAGCCCCAGCTGAGCACAGCCACCTTTCAGGAGCTGGGAGAGTGATGAGGGCACCCCTGAGTCTCCTTTTCTCCAGGCTGAGCACCCCCAGCTCCCTCAGGGCTCCCTCTCAGGGTTTGTGTTCCCAGCCCCTCTCCAGCCTCACTGTCCCCTCTGGATGTGCTCAGTGTCCCAAGGTCTTTCCCAAACTGAGGGGCCAGAACTGCACACAGCACTCCAGGTGTGACCCCACCAGTGCCAAGTACAGGGGAAGGATGGCCTCCCTGCTCCTGCTGGCCACACCATTCCTGAGCCAGGCCAGGATGCCCTTGGCCTTCTTGGCCACCAGGGCACACTGCTGGCTCGTGTCCAGCCGGCTGTCCAGCAGGTCCCTTTGTGCCTGGGCACTGTCCAGCCACACTGTCCCCAGCCCAGAGCATTGCAGGGGTTATTGTGGCCAAAATGCAGGACTGGGCACTTGGATTCATTCAACTTCATCCTGATCCCACAGCCAGCAGGAAATGAGATCTCTGTTGTGCTTGCTGTCCTGCACTCCTGGAATTTTGGGGTTTAAGCTCCACTTTCCTTCTGGATGAATTTTTCTGTTTGCTGATTCCTTATCATTAACAAGTTTTGTGCCTTGGGGATTTGAAATTTTCAGACAAAGAGCTGGACTTGTCCAAAGCACACAGAACCCAGGCTGGTGGCTGTGCTGGAGATGGGATTTTTATTTAATTAAAAGAGGAAAAGAAGCTGTTGGAGACCTTTGAAAATAAAGAACTTTTGAAGGAGAAGAAAAATGATTTTAGCTCCTGGGTTAGGAGCTGTTCCAATCTAAATTTCATAATCTCAGGAGGCCGAGCCCTGCTTTGCCTCCTTGCTTTTGCTTCAGTGAAGATATTTAATATTTTCCAGCATTTTTTTTTTCAGGTTAAGCACCTGCTAAACTTTCTGTAGGGTTTTATTTTGGTCCTGCATATCAAATAAAACTCTGTAGGCACTCCTCCTTTTCCAAAATTCATCATTTTGATGCAGTATTTTGGCTGCAGAGTTCTCGTGGGTTTGATGAGTGTATTTTGCTTGGCAGTTGTAGGAGCCATATGGAGCCCTGCTGAAAGCTGAGACAGGCTCGAGACTTGGAGAGATATGGAAAAAAAATAAATTAAAATCTGACACAGCTGCTATTTCTACTTGGAAATTGGAGGGAGTTTCTTACATGGCACTGAACCTCAAATCTACATGGCAGCAGTGAAGGATTAATTGAAATTTTTATTTCAATATATGAGGAGCACTGCATTTCCAATTTCCCTGGTCAAAGGTTGTTTCAGTTCTTTCTGTGGCTCTCACTTCATTTATTATAACTTTATTTATTACAACTTCATGGCAACCTTCAGCATTTTACTTCAAGCAATGACAGGATTAGTATTTGCTTTATATAATTATACAATGTGGAGAGCGTTGCTTAACAGTGCTTTCTACTTATTTATAGCAAATTTATTTCCTCTTCCTCTTCATGTTTCTTTCTCTTTTTTTAAGTGTTTCTGGCTCAGAAAATAATGAGAAGCTGCTGAATCTCAAAGACTCTTTACTAACATGCAGCTCCTTTTATGTTTATCTGTTGCACCCCTCTCTTCTGTGGAAATAAAATTCTCTGTTCCACAATAAGGTCCAGTCTGAGCTGAGAGCAAAACTCTGATGATGTTATAAGCATTAAAGAAATTTAAAAAGGAGGTGCTTGGATTTGAGGGACAGAAAAAGCAAGTGGTGATACTTTGGGATTTCCTGAAAATTGGGCTGACATGAATGGTATATCTGAATGATGTATGTAATAAAAATAAATGGGAAGAGAAAGAATGATGGTTGTACGGTGTTTGCAGCTACTGAAAGGCACTAAAAACCCATTTTTATTTGGGTAAACTCACCCACATTTGTAGGATTTCACACCTCCCACCAGCAAGATTGCTTCTTTTGCATGTTGGTGCTGTTATTTTACACATGTACCAAAACAATAATTGCCATGTGTCCTCTAATGTTATGGGTATTAAAATGCAGCAGAATATTTTAGATTTTCTGTCGTGGTCTAGTGTATGGAATAATTACAGAGGATTCAGAGTTACAGGTTAGGACTTAATCTTCCAAATTTAGTGCTTCATTTTGAGGAGATAAATGAAATATTGGACTTGTGACAGCAAGGAAGCAACTCTAGCAAAGCTCTAATAACTTCTGAAAATAAATAGATGTGTGTTATGTTGAACAGAAGGGGAGGATCTGTGATCCAGCTCAGCTGAGAGCCAGAGGTGACCACAAGGATGGTGGATTCTGCACTTCAGAGGGTGGTTAATCCTCTGAGGAAGGGGATATGGATATATCAGATAGTAGAAAAAATTATTGGATGAACTGATAAAGAGGAGCTGCTTTGAACAGATGTTTGTGGGTTTTGTGTTTGGACATATTGGGCCTTAAGGAGGAGGGAACTGTAAATGTTACCTGTGAAACACCTGTGAAAAGGAGGGGATAAATGGGAATATTCATGTGCACAATCCTGCTGATGGAGCAATGTCTGTGATGTGTGCATTCACTTATAAAGATGAGTTTTTATTTTAAATAACACTCAAAATGGCTGGGCTGGAGGGAGCTGGTTCCTATTTTTCTCTCTGTTGGAATGCTTGTTTTCCCATTTGCAAACAAAAGCAATGATGGCTGGCTCTCCTGTGGACAGCTTGAAGTGACACCTGGAGAATTTAAGAGGTAAACTCTTCCCCCTTACTTATTTTGTGTCATAAATTTGTTTATTCTGCTCCCTGGAGTTCTTTTTCTCCCTTCTTCTTCATCACTAAAAGCTCACTATATATATATATATATATATTTTTTTTTTAATGGAAAGTATGGAGCAAATTCCCAAAGGTCTACATTATCTAACAACATAAACTTTTCTTTTCCTATTTCACTGTAAGTTGTGGAACTGCTTTCATTCACATTCAGTATTTCAAAAGTGAGCATTTTGAGAGGCACCTGAACCTGCCAGCCCTCTCCATGTACAGCTGCATGAATTGACCAGAACATTTCAGTGATGTATTCTGGCACATTCCAAGGACTCTCTAGAGCCCTAAGCCTGGAAATTTTGTATTTCCTGAAACCAGGATGGCCAAGGAAGGTGTCATCCTTCAGCTCCAGAGTAAGAATGAGAAGTTCACCTGGTCTTGTTCTGAATCCTTCCTGCTAAAGCCTCTGCTCTGTGCAGTAGAAAATTCTCTTTATTAACAAAAGTACAATGCCAAATGAATTATTTCCCCATTAAAACAGACTTTTTCCATCCCTAGGAACTGAACCCTCCCGTAGTGATGTGTCCATGGTGTCTTCTGAAAGTGGGTTTTAGCCCAATGCATTCTCTCACCTCATTTCAGTTTAATTTCACCCTGATCTTGAGGATAATAAAGATGATACATGTTAATTATGCACATTAAAAAGTAACGTGTCTTCCTTTAATTAGTTAAGTGATCAGAAGCAGAAATATAAAAATTTCAGTCTATGTTTACCAAGCTGCTTTACTTAGAAAAAAGCCTAAAAACCCCCCACAAGCTGATGGCTGAAAGACACCCAACACAAATTAATTTATTTGCATGAAATAATTTTACTTGTAAATCTGCTGCTATGGCTTCATTTTCAGATTTATTTCCTGGCTACTTATTTCTCCTTGATTAAAATATATCCTGATTAATGCTGAGCTGAAAGGCTTTGACTGTTCAAGAACTGACATTGCAATGAGTTTTTCAACTTGCAAAATCGCCTGGAGGAGATCTGCTCCTTCAGATTTGTGATTTCCCCCCCCCCCCCATGGTAGCCTGATTAGAATATCCAGCACATCTTTCCTCATGCACAAGCTCTCCTGCTCACTTGAAAAAAGAAAAAAAATAAAATTAGAATGATTGTTCATCAAGGTGCACAAAAAAGAAATATTTATGTGTCATGCAAGAGCATGGGAAATGTGTGTTCTGCTTCTCCCACTGCCCTGCCAAAATCCATGTCCCTCATTTTCCAAGCTGAGCTTTGCCTGGTGAAGCAGACAGGATCACCTGGAGTGCATCAGCTTGGAGCATGGGAGGGGATTAAAAACCCCAGAGCCTCTGGATGTCAGAATTTGCTGGCACATAAAATGCTATCCAGCAGGGAATTTATTTACAGAGGTGTCAAGGAGACAATATTGAGAAGAACTGTGTTTGTAAATAAATAGAAACTCAATCTAGAACATAAATTAGGGATCAATTGCACCATTTATTGGCTGCCACGTGGATTTAACGTGGTGGATTTAATCTCTGCTGCACTGGATGGCAGGCAGGTCCTGAACAGTATGTGTCTTACAGAGAATAAATGAACAAATGATTTATTTACCAGAAGATGTTTGGGAATGTTTCTCTTGGCAATCCTGCTGTGTTCTAAACCAATACATTCAAATATCTGCAGCCCCTTCCTGTTCTGGGGAAAGGTTTTTAATTCCCCTTGTTGGTTCTCTCTTTAAGAAGAGTCATTATGCCCCTATCACACCCAGAGTATTAAAACAAAGGAGATTTACAACATTTCTAATTATTGAACTTTACTAGAGAATAAAGCAGCAGGAAATAATTTCCTAATAACTGGCTTTCAACAGTTCTGCATTAAAGCTTAATGAGGTGATCCTTCACCTGAAGCCACTCAGTTTTGCTTTAGCTCAGAATAACCCTGAGTTGAAACTGGATTCCACCAGCAGTTCCTGCCTCCCCTGATCTTTTTAGGGGGAAAGTTGTTATTTTGGGTAAAAAGACATAAATTTATGGAATTAATGGAGCCTGATAGAAAATGTAACTATCACAGTGATGTCTAAATCTGTTTGTCTGAACCAGGCTCTTGCCATTCTTAAGGAAAATTCACTTTGCTCTGCTTTGGCTGTCACTGGCAGCGAATGCTGTGAAATTTCCACCATGGGAGGGAATTTTGGGCAGCTGGTTCAGCCTGGGCAGAGCTGTGGGGCTGGGAATGACTTTGGGCATCAAAAATGGACCCCTCAGTTCCAAGAGCTGGAGTGAGCTCAATTCCTTCATCAGTCTGGTGCAAATTCCTGAGCTATACTGGGGATTGGTTTTTTGTTTTGTTTTGTTTTAGGTTTTTGGTGGTTTTTAAAATTTTCTTTTAATTTTTTTTTTTTTTTTTTTTTGCATTTTGTGTGGTGTTATTTTGCTTTTTTAGTTTTTAAAGGTCACTTAACTCACCTGGCTCATGAGTTCCCCAAGGAAATGTAAATTTGAGCAGCAGTCGAAACATATTCTGGGTGTCTCAGCCTGGAGAAGCAAATCCCTTCTCATTCCTTCCAGAAATGGGGGAAAGTTTGTTTGGCTGCAGAGTGCATGAGGGGAAAATGAGAAAAGGAGGAAAAACCAGGATTTTCATTGTTATCAATGATATGATCTTGAGCTTTTTTACCTCAGATGCTTCTTTTGCAAGTTAATCCTGAGAACTGAGAACAAAAAGTGACCTTGTGCAGCCCAGAATTGAAGGGAGGTTTTCCCAGGGAGTGTCAGCAGTGAAATTTGCCTGTGATGTGATCATTTGAGCTGTTTGGGAAACTTTTCACTGATTTATTCACAAAATTATCCATTTAGAACCTAAATGGATAAAACCAAACTAAAAAATGCCTCATAGCAAGTGCAGAATTACCTGTAAAAATTGGAATCAAGCAAGAAGAGGCAGGAAATGCCTCTTTGAAATGCCTGGGATTATTTCATAAACTGGAATAAAAAGGCAGTCCTGTCTAGGGTGACATGCTGGGATATTGGTGTCTAAGAATAAGCAAGTGCCTGTTTTTAAAGAAAAATATTAATGAAAAACAAGAAGTATTTAACATACTTTTAAGAAAGTGTTGGAAAATAAGGCCCTAATATTTTTATTAAAAGGTTAGGAAAATGAGTAATGGATTAGGGTGAGCTTTCCATCTGCAGGCATGCTGGTGCTGTGACTGTGCACTCAGAAGTGCTGGAAATGCTGCTCTTTTGGTGAAACCCATCCTCCCAGCTTGGGAGGGAGCTCTGACTGATACCCCAATGTCAGCAAAGTTAACTTGCTTCATTCCAGACATAAATAAAGCAGAACTCAATGTTCCAGCCAAGCTGTTTTCCTGGAAAATGAACGAGTGCCTCTGGAGCCCTGGCACTGGAGTTGCTCTTCTTTGCTGCTGCTTTCTTTGCCTCAATCCATGGGAGGGTTTGGACCTCAACCCTTCAATCCTTTTCCTCTCCCCATCAGCACAGGAGCATCAGCCTGGAGGTTAATGCAGTTACTGCTCCTTTTTACTGGAAAACATCTCTAAAAAAGCAGTTAATTCCCTCTTTCTCCTTGTTTTATTGAGGAATTATGGGGGACACCTTGCTTTGAGGCAGGTAGGGACAGACCTGGACCTCGAGGGCATCCCCTCCTCTGCTAGAAGGGGGCTCAGTGTCTGTTTAATTCACCCACCTCAACTGAAATTCTCAAATGAACATTTCCATTCAGATCTGAGGAGGAACATAGAAGGATATGAACAAGGTGGATTTCAGCATAATTTACAAAACTCAGTAGTAGTTCTCTAGCTCTAATTTTTTTTTTTTATTTTTAATTTTAGGACTAATCTAACTCTTGGCTCATCCACAATGTGAGAGACCAGGACTGAGCTCCTCCCTCTGTCTCGGGGTGTGCCAACCTGCATCTCCTCACCTTCCAAAGAGGCTCCTTGGCTCTTCTCTCCTGTGAAAACTCTTCCACTTGGCATGAACCACACAGCTCCTGATCACAGAGAGCTTCAGGGACAGGACACTCTTTTGACAGGCTCTGGCTTCATTAGGGATTTATTTTTTCATCCTCTTGGTGCTGCAAAGTCCCTTTGCAGGGCTGTGGGTAGAAAGGTAATGATATTTCATTTTCCTCTCCCTTTCTTGTGCTTGGCTTTATGGATCTGTGTCAGTGAAGTGTCACTGGAGACCTTTCCTCAAAGGCAAAGGTGACCCAGCAGCAGCAGAAGTGAATTGAGTGAATTTTGCCTCCATTTCAGCTGTTTTTTGGGGATGAATGCTTCACAAAGAGCATCTGATGATCACTTGATAATCAAGTCTATTGGTGAGCAGTGCTTGGCTGGAGAAGTTGCTGCTGCCTGGTTGGAAAAGCACTGCTTTCAGTCTGGAGGGGACTGGAGATAAAAGTGGCAGTTAAATAAGAATTATGAAATGTTACCTTTCAGCATGATATCTGCCTGGCTTGCTTGCAGAAAAATGCAGTTCCTGTAGGTGCATTCACTGTGTACAGAGCCACCCTTTGGGGACTAATAAAAAACTGGGGCATGCAGATAGGAGAAGAGGCAGAAGGGTGAATGTTGGCCCAGTAATAATTTTGAAGCATGTTCCAAGTCCTTCTAGAACAGTTTGTTAGTATTTAGGAGCTGTGCTGTCAGTAGCACCTGTAATTCATGGATATTCTGTATTTGTAGCTGCCAGCAGAACAGAGAAGTCCCTGCTCCATGGGTGCTGGACACCAAAAAAACCTTATTTTAAAATGAAAAAGGACCTGATTTTCCACAGGCCTCAGCTCCCACACTGAGGGAGCAGAGGGATGGAGTGCTTGGTACCAGCGTGTCCCAGTTTGGTTTTGGTTTTGCTTTGGCACACAAGGAGCCCTGCTCTGACCCGCTCCCAGCCCTCACCATCACCACCTCCAGCCCCATTCACTGCTGCTTCCAGCTGCAGTCCTCAAATGCCTCAAAATCAACAGCAGCAACATCCTCAGTGCACTTTCTTTCACTGCCCTGTTAGAGTGGCTCTAAAAAACCCCAAAATCCAGGCAAGCACCTTCAAAAATCCATACCCAACAGCTGGCACCGAACAAAGCAGGGGGGATCTCTGCAGTGGTTTCCACTTTGCTCTTTTCCCCTGGGAAGACTTGCTGGGAAATTGCTGCACAGCTTCCATCCACAAAAAGTTGGTTTTTTTCCCCAATGTGGTATTTTCTCAGCCCATTCGTTTCCCTGAGTGCACACATCACTCCTGGCAGGGAAATGCTCCGAGGGAGCGAGCGGCTCTGCCAGCCTGGCCCTGCCAAGCTGGGAAATGATTCCCCCCACAGAGCAATTTTCTCCAACAAATCTGAGCTTCTCACCAGGAACAAGTTCTTTCTGGAGACGGATTTTTACAGGGAACATTTTCAAATGGGTTGGAATCATGATTTATTTTGACAAAAGTTCACCCCTTGGCCTTCTCCAGGTCAGGCCCCCAAGGCTGAGGCAGAGATTGCTGTTGGTCACTGGGCCCTGGTGCTGCTGTTGGGATTTAAATATATATAAAAAAACAATCCTATATCCAAATGTGTCACACTTTTGAAGCTTCCTAACTAGCTCTGATCTTTTTAAAATCAAATATAAATTTTAAAACCTCCCAAAAAACCTTGGCCTTTTCCAGGTGAGGCGGCAAAGGCTGAGGCAGAGATTGCTGTTGGTCACTGGGCCCTGATGCTGCTGTTGTGATTTAAATATGAAAACAAATCCCCTACATTCAAATGTGTCACACTTTTGAAGATGCCTAACTAGTTTGTATCTTTTAAAAATCAAATATAAATTTTAAAACCTCCCAGAAAACCTTGGCCTTCTCCAGGTGAGGCCCCCAGGGCTGAGGCAGAGATTGCTGTTGGTCACTGGGCCCTGGTGCTGCTGTTGTGATTTAAATATATAAAAAAACCCCAAACCTATATCCAAATGTGTCACACTTTTGAAGGTGCCTAACTAGTTCTGATCTTTTTAAAGACAAATATAACTTTTAAAACCTCAAATCCTCCCAAAAAACCTTGCCCTTTTCCAGGTGAGGCAGTCAAGGCTGAGGCAGAGATTGCTGTTTGTCACTGGGCCCTGGTGCTGCTGTTGTGATTTAAATATATATAAGAAAACAATCCTATATCCAAATGTGTCACACTTTTGAAGCTGCCTAACTAGTTTGGATCTTTTTAAAGTAAAATATACTTTTAAAACCTCATATCCTCCCAAAAAACCTTGTCCTTTTCCAGGTGAGACCCCCCGGGCTGAGGCAGAGATTGCTGTTGGTCACAGGGCCCTGATGCTGCTGTTGGGATTTAAATATGAAAACAAACCCCCTACATCCAAATGTGTCACACTTTTGAAGCTTCCTAACTAGCTCTGATCTTTTAAAAATCAAATATAAATTTTAAAACCTCCCCAAAAACCTTGGCCTTTTCCAGGTGAGGCAGTCAGGGCTGAGGCAGAGATTGCTGTTGGTCACAGGGCCCTGGTGCTGCCTTTGTGATTTAAATATGAAAAAAAAAAAACCTATATCCTAATGTGTCACACTTTTGAAGATGCCTAACTAATTTGGATCTTTTTAAAGACAAATATAACTTTTAAAACCTCAGATCCTCCCAAAAAACCTTGGCCTTCTC
>JANIJU010003057.1:18075586-18088094 GCA_025504685.1 Leucosticte australis | reverse complement strand
TATCTATCTATCTATCTATCTATCTATCTATCTATCTATCTATATATCTATATCTATATCTATCTATCTATCTATCTAATACTATTTCTTATTTCTTATTCTTATTTCTTATTTCTTTCTTATAAGAAATAAGACTATTCCTGTCTTGCTTATGGGGCAGAGCTAATGAGAACTGCATGCCCTCAGCAGCACCCGCAGAAGGAGAGTTCCTGAAGATGTAATTTCTAGGAGTTCATGTCAGAGGCTGAGGTTCCTGGAAGATTGTTTTCCCTTGCAGCAAAGCTTTTGGGAGTGATTCATCAGATCGAGGTATGTTTTGAGTCCATGGAGGCAGGTGCAGCTGAAGGCAAAGTCACTTTGGTGTGTATTTACAGGTGTCCTGTTCCAAATGTGCTCTGGGTTTGTGCTCATCCACCCTCACCTCTGGCACAGAAAAACCCCAGCCCTGATACTGCCCTGTGTGCAATTAGCACACGTTGGAGATGACAACAACTCAGAGGGCTCAGAATCCTGAGAGGATCAGCTCTGATTTAGTCCTGACACAACAGCCCCGTGATGGATGGCTCAAGGAGCAGCTAGAAAATGGCTTGTCCAGTGCTGTTAACGTGAGCCATCTCCTTGGTGTTCCTTCAGCTCCTGACAGCATGGTGGGTCTGAAACACATCCTGGCTGGCCCTGCAGCAGTGTCCTGATTCGGGGCCTCTCTTTAGGTTTATTTGTGCAGATTCTGAGCACACAGCAGCACGGCTGTGCAATGTGACACATCCCATTAGCCTGAGCCCTGCACGCAACGGGCAGGGCAGAGCTGCTGCAGTGATGGTAATAAACTGGGAAGGTGTAGGGCACTGATGGGAATACCACTCCAGGGAAATGTTCTCAGCTCAGTCTTGCAACAGATAGGCTGTGCTGGGCTTCAGACAAAATTCAGAGCTGATGGCTTTGCTGCTGCCTTGGCTGGGAGAATAGAAGTGGTGCAGAATTGCCCAAGTCTGGAAAAGCATTTATCCTAAAGGGTTGACTTCAAGGTCTGGGGAAAAGGGCTGCAGCATTTTAGCTGGGGCTTGAGTCAGCTTCATTTTAGCTGTGATTTGTGATTCCTGAATCAGACAGGATCCCTAATGATCTAAATATTGGCAAGAGAAGGTAGCGCAAGGAAGGAGGAAGGTGGTTTTGTTTGCATGAAGTTTCAACTCTAATTTCTGTCATTCTCCCCCAATTAAATGTGCCAACATGGTGCCAAGAGGCACAACTGAAACCTCAGCAAGTTCTTTTTTTTGGTATTTGGTAGTACAGAGGAAAAATAATCCCAAATTAAGAGCTGTGCAGCAGACAACAAGGGGAACAAGATGCCTTATCAGCAGCTGTCCAGAGCAGTGATAAGGGAGATGTGCATTTCTCCAGCTGAATCCCTGATGAGGCTGTGGCTGCCAGCCCTGCTCAAGGGCAGGGCACAGGGAGGAGCAGGTTCTGCTCTGTGACAGAAAATGGGCAGGGGAACATCACTGTCACAATCAGCAAAGGGTGCAGAAAACCTAGTCCCAAAGAGAAGAAAAAGCAGTGCTGTAGTGATGCCTTGTGCAGGCTGAGCTAGAACAGAGGCTGGATGGAGTTAAGGAATAAAGCAGGGATTGATTCCAAGGATCTCCTCCATGGATCCACCTTGGGCAGCACCAGAGCCCAGCCAGGGCTGCACCCAAGATGAACCAAAATGGTCCCAAAATGGTCCCGGGGTCTCTCCCTGGGATCAGCTCTGCTCCATTTGCACCTTGCAGTTCAGTGTCCCATCCCAGCTTTAGCCCAGGCACTCCCACCCTGCTTGTTTTTCTCTCTCCAGCCCACGGGGTTTTTGCTCCTGGGCTGAGATTTGGCTCATTTGTCCTTGGTGCCCAGCTGGAGCTCTTTTGTCTCCCTGCTCTGTGCAGAGCTCACCATCCCCTGATATGGAGCCCAGACCCACACACTGAAGCAGCACAGAATGCGAAAATATAAGAGCCAAAACCTGAGGCATCAGGAGGATGTGTTGCTTGCCATAGAGAGCATCCAAAACCTCTGGAATACATTGCCTTCCACCTGTTGCACTCAAATCTTTCTTGTCATCCTGTGGGGTCTGTGTGGCATCTCCTTTCCTCTAATCAACTCTGTGGGTTTGGGTAAGGTGAAAAAAACACTTTGCTGGACCTGCAGAGTGGCTGTTTGGATTTTCTTCCTCTCTTAAAAAGGAATATAGAGGGCAAAGTGATTTAGAAATTGTGGACCTTCTGTAGAACTGGTGAGCTTTTGGTTTTCTCAATGGGATCAGTGGAGGTGGTTTAGTGTCTGAGGGACACAGGCCATGAGCTGATGATATTAATTTTATTCATGCGCATGTTTAAGGTTTATTCAGTGCTAACCACATTCTTTCTATGGTTTGGCAATGCAGTGGTGCTGTAGGAGTCAGAAGAACCCCATGGGACAGGAGCCTGGGTGTTCTGAGTGGTGGGGAAGTATTTTGGCCACATCTCCCCTCTCAAATGCTGAGGCTGCTGAAACAGAGCTCAAACTCCTGCAATGCCTCATGTTCTAAGCCCAGCCCTTCCCCCTGCAAAGCTGGCCCATTGCATTATGGCAGGAAGAACCCCAGTTAACAGCAAATCTCAGTAAAAATCCCTCTTCCCTGCCTCATTTCCCAAAATCTCCAACTGCTACAACAGAACAAGCCAGGACTCTTGTAGGTTTAAACACCAGAGGCTCTCCTTTTACTGCTCCTTAAAGTAAAGGAGAGATGGGCAGGGTTCCTTTCTTCTGCTATAAAATGTCACAAAAGCTACAACAGTGTGAAGAGCAGGAAATCAAACGTGCAACCTGGAAATAATTGGACCCCTCAATTATTTCAGCTATAAATTGAAATGGAGTGGCTGCAAGCTGCAGTTGGTTATTTTTAGATTGCTTTGATGGTTTGATGATTTAAAGTCCCATCACTGCCTCCAGTATTTATCCCAGCAATCTATTTTAAATTTGATCAGAGACTGTACAATCCTCCAGAGTTTGTTCTTGTGTTATTTAGGAGTTGGCTGGCGAGGCAAGAGGCTGCCCACATTTCAGTGCTCAGCAGCAGTGTGTGCAATGCAAAGAGGAATTTTGGATAAATCCCTCCCTGATTCCTCACTCTCACCTGTTCCAATATTCAGGGGACACCTGTGAGAGCAGGAAACCTTCAGTGATGGGAGAGTAAAAGCAGCAGGGCTGCTCTGGCTACAGGCAGAATCTAGATGGAATGAATGGGGAAAGGTAGGGAATGAAATTCCAGCAGAGCTTGGGAGAACTCCTGAAGTTATAAAAAGGTGTGCCAGACCCTCATGGTAATGTCAGGGTTCCTCTCTGTGATGTCCTGAGGACAGCACTGATTTATAAACCTTTATATTCAGATGAACAGCACATAAAAAATAGCCTAGCAGTTTCCAGCTCTCATTCTAATGACTTGAAAATCAACACTTATATTCTTAAAATGATAAACTTATAAAATCATAACTCACTAAGTTAAAGCAGGGGCCTTTTGCCTGGTCCTTGCTTGGCTCTCCTGGAGGGAAAAGGCACACGGGGTTCTTTGTCCTGAGTGGATGAGTAACTGCAGATCCAGGCACTCACTGCAGCTCACTGTAAATAAATTCAGAATCACTTGGTTGGTTTTTCCCAAGTTCTCTGTTTCTTAATTCATGCAGCATAACCTAAACACATTGTGGGGACTGCCTGAGTTTCAGGGCTGACTTTGATTTAATAAACTTAATTTTCTAAAGGGAAGCCTTGCTGCTGGTGGGAGCTCTGGGCTCCTGTTTGACCAAAGGACCAGGCTGCTGAGAATGGTGTCTATTATTGATGGGGAATCAGTGCACAGAATTTGTTTTTACACAAGCCAATGTGAAATAATTTTTCAATTCATTATTAAATTCATTATTATTCATTATCAGGATTGATTATTAATTTTTCCTGTATATGTATGAAACCCAGCAGGGGTGTATTAATTGTGAATTCCACCAACAGATTTTCTTTGGTTTCTTTTGTTGTTGGTTTTTTATTGGGGGTTTGGAACTTGCTGATCTTTGAGGTTCCTTCCAAACCATCCCGTGACTCCATGAAAATCCCATAAAATAATTTATTCCCACAGTTATTCTGCTAGAAATAACCATCAAGTTTATTTTTCCTGTTGCAAGACCATCACAGACAGCCTCATTTTTCCCAAAGCTGCCATCCTGAGGTCAGCCTTTCCAATCTGGCAGAGTCAAGCTACCACCACCCCAAAATTGCCATTTTTGTCACTAATACCTGCTGAAGCTGTGTTCCAGCTGGGGAGCAGCTGCTCCAGCTTTTCCTTTATATATTTTATGGCCACTAAACAGTTGACTTCTGTCACGTGCTTGATTGGGAACAGATTTGTATTTGACAAAATACAAATATTTTCAGCTTTGTAATAGCTTTGTATTTTCAGCTTTGGAATAGCTGAAAAATATACAAAGAAAGACTTTTGCTGGGCCAGTGAGAAAATCCAGGAAATAAATATTTAAGGAAGCATTTATCAGATGAGTTTAATGCTGGATTTTACATAGGCTGGAAAACTAGGAGAACATCCAAGACCAGAAGGGATTGTTTATGTTCCAAGTGTAAATTCAGGTATGCTAATGTCTGTTTGAGCAGCAGGATTTGTTAAAAAAGGATGGAAGAGCTTTTTTTTTTTTGCTTTAAGCCTTTTGGCTGCAGAAGTTTAGAATTAGAGAGGGACAATGGCTCTGGCCTAATTTTCAGTGTGCAGGGAACCAAGAATTGTATTTTTGTTTAATTATGGGTGGGAGCGGGTTGGTGTGAAGAGGACAGATTTTCAGGTTTTAACACACTGAAGGATATTCAGAAGCAAGCTGGGGTTTGATTGGGAAAACCCAGAGGTGGAAAATATTTTCTCCTCATTTCCTCTTCCTTTCCTTATTGTGTTCAATCTGTTCAGCAGCACCCAGGAATTTCTTTAGCCTAATGACAAGAACACTCTTCTTGGGTGGGTGCCTCGAGCAGAATTTGTTTCCAGCCTCATCAAGTGCTTTCCACACTCAAAGGTCTGCAAGAAAGGATGAAATGTGGCCTCCTGCTTCCTTTTTCACACTACTTAAGAAGTTGATGTTGGATGAAATAAGCTCATTCCAGTTAAAAGACAAAATTTAATGTAATTTATTTGTTTAATTGGAACGTGTATCTGATATGAAATATTTAAGCTTTTTTGTCTCATTAAGCAACTTAGGCTGGATTTTATATCTGAAAGGTTTTTCAGTTTTGCTGTTTAATGAAGGAAACAGACTATGACATCCTCTGGAAAGAAAATAAAAAGTGTTGGCACTCTGCAACTTAATATATTCATAAATGTAAAGGGTAAAAACATAGAATATGAAACGGGTAAAAATATAGAATATGAAAAGGGTAAGAATATAGAATATGAAAAGGGTAAGAATATAGACTATGAAAAGAGTAAGAATATAGAATATGAGAGCTAAGTGTTGCATGAGAAAAGCAAAGAATGGCTAAGGGAGAGAATGTCTAAGGGAAAGAACAGCTCCTTGCCCACCTTGCTCCCAGTGGGGCTCTGATATCTGCCCTGCAAAGCCCATTGGGTTGTGGCCACCTCCCTTTCCATGTGTGAGGTCAGAATTTCACAATTTCAGCAGATGATTGCTCCAATTGCCAGGCACAGTCAGAGTTTCTCAGGAGGCAAACGAGCTCCTTGCCCACGGTGCCGTCGGAGCCGGCGTGAAACGGAGCTGTGGGGTTTTGTTTGCTGCCAGATCAGATGGTCCCCGTGCAGGTCTCTGATGCTGAGGTCACTGTTTGGGTGACATCAGGGGAGTGTTGCTAAGCAGCAGGCAGCAACTTGGATCCCACCTTTGGTTCCTGTGGTTCTGTGTTTGGGATCTGTCCTGACGCGTTCGTGTTCCAGACCTGGGCACGGGGCTTTGTGCTGCTCTGGGTTTCTCACATGCAGGAATTGTCCAACTCATCAATTCCAGCCTTTTGGAACGGGGTGGGCTTGGGCACAGCTTTGTGGGCTGAGGTACCAGCACAGACTGTGAGGAAAAGAAACAAAATAAAGCATTATGGAAAGAGAAACAGGAGAAATAAGGTGATAAGAAGGAATAGAGAAACCCACTCTATCCTCCTTGGATAACATCCCAGCTGGTCCCACAGACACCTCTTTTAAAAACACATATTTATTTAAAGCTGCATAGTATTTGTCCTCCTCCACACAGAGCAGGCTAAAAATGTCCTTTAAATTGTGCCAGGCATAAGCGGAAAATGAGATTCATGACTGCATGCCCTACATTTTGCATTCAGCTTTGTTTTGAATTGTATATTCTCTCCATTATTAGTCCTTTCTGTTTAATTCCACATGAACATTAGGCAGTAGTTCATAAATGTTAATTAAACTTTACTATTCACCAGTGGGGAATTATTCTTGTTTGATAGGCAAGGAGCACAGAGTGGAAGTGGGTGAGTATAACCTGTGGAAGTGGGGGACCAATGAACAGGATGCACTTTTCCTGGTGTGTTTTGGGGTTTGAATTAGCACTGCCAAGCCCAGGAGAATGCCAGGGATCTCTTCCCACAGTGTCTGAGCTCTGTGTGACCAGATAAAACCGACCTCTTCAGAGCAACCAGCTGAGGTCAAGCTGCCTTTCCCAGCTGAAGCTCCAAATTGCTAATTAATTTTCCCTGCCTTGATGTGCTAATTTCAAGCATGTGGAGTGAGGGCTGTCTAGCCCTGAAAAACATGACAGACAGCATTTTTTTCTCCCCAGATATCAATCTAATAAGGCAGGAGGGGACTGTTAGCTCTGGAGGGTGCACAGGGATGGAAGCACCAGTGTGATCAGGTGTTTGTTGCGTCCTCAGCACACCCAGGACTGGTGAGCAGCCATCCCTAACCCTCCAAACTTCAGCTCAGCCCCTGGAGCCTGCAGCCCCTCTTGTTACACCCTCAGGAGCAATGCCAGTTGAATTTTTTATATGTAAACACCTCAAAGTGCAGTTGTTTGGGAGAAGTGTCCGTGTTGAATGCTGCTGGGTTGGGTTTGCTCTTGCTCTGCCTTGAGGCAGATGCTCCCCGTTATAAAGGTGAATCTTTGCACAGCTGCACTCTGCAGGCATTTCTGGTACCAACAAACATTCCTTTCCAATGGGAATTTGCTTTTTGGTCCAGCTTGGTGGTGCCACAGGTTTTGGCTTTTCTAATTTCAGGTTCTGTGCTGCTTCAGTGTGTGGGTCTGGATTTGCATCGGGGGATGGTGAGCTCTGCACAGAGCAGGGAGACAAAACAATTCCTGCTCCAGCTGGGCACCAAGGCCAAATGAACCAAATCTCAGCCCAGGAGCACAAACCCCGTGGGCTGGAGAGAGAAAAACAAGCAGGGTGGGAGTGCCTGGGCTAAAGCTGGGATGGGACAATGAACTGCAAGGTGCAAATGGAGCAGAACTGATCCCAGGGAGAGACCCCGTGCCCATTTTGGGGCCATTTTGGTTCATTTTGGGTGCAGCCCTGGCTGGGCTCTGGTGCTGCCCAAGGTGGATCCATGGAGGAGATCCTTGGAATCAATCCCTGCTTTATTCCTTAACTCCATCCAGCCTCTGTTCTAGGGCAGCCTGAACAAGGCATCATTGGAGTCAACAGAATTCATCCATGTGCTTTGTACTCACCGTGGTTTCCTTCTCTTGACCCCACTGAGGGCACTGAGGCAGTGCTGCTGCATCACTCCACAGCTCATTCAGCCACAGATTATTAGAGCTGGCTCTTTGGGTAACTGTCAGTTTCCCATTTTTCCCCAAGAAACGTGCTGCAGTCACACTTCTCCTTATCAAAGCCAACCAGGGTTCATCAGTCAGCCAGAATGTAATATTTGGTTCCCAGGTTACAACAACCTCTGCTGGGGTGGTGGTAAAATCTAGATGGGCAATATAACCCTCCTTTTTAGCCTTCTGAATATCCCTCTTTCTCAGAAGGTTTCTCATTGTTCCATTCCATCTTTGTTTCAAGCAGATGGTTTGCTCCTTTCACATATTCTGCATTCTTAGATTAATTCTAATTATTGTCTCTCTCCCTAAATGCCTCATGCTTTGTGTGCTGACAAGCACTCATTTGTGTTTTCCCAGGAGTGATTTTAATTGTGTTTCTTCACAGCCAGTGTTAAGTTCAGTCTGTACAATTCATGGTATAAAAGATGTCGCCCAGAGAACAAAGCTGTGTCTGGAATTCTTGAAGTCTTTGTGTGTATTTGCAAAAATATCTGAAAATTCACAGCACCTCTGCTGCCCAACTGAATCAGGATTTTGCTACTAAAATAAGGGCTAGATTAAAAAAAAATATATAAACCCTAAGGCCTTGGAAGCTGATGGGTAGAGTTTGAGAAGGTCAGTGCTCAAGTGTTGATGGATTTTGTGAAATTCCGGCTTCTCACATCGTGGGTCTAATTAGGAGATTGGAGCCTTTTGGAAAATGAAGGCCACAAAGTTCAGTCTCCTCCAGGAGCAGCCAAAAGAGCTGAATTAGGGTGCTGAGAAGGGACCTGCAGGCTTCAAAGAAACAGCTCTGAGCAGCCACGTGTGTCTTGGAGGGCTGCACAAGGGAGCAAGGTCAGGCTGGAGCACCAAGGGAGAAAAAATCTGCACCCCCTGAAAGGGAGTCTACAGGAAATGCTCTCCAAGGGCTGGAAAAGAATACAGAACTAAAAGAAGGTGGCCAGAGAAAATGAGGGAAGGTCAGGGCATGGTTTGCAGCAAGTGGAGGAGGAACAGACTGACCCTGTGCTGGCTTTATTTCCCAACAGCAAAGGCAGCAAAGGGGTTAAAAGGAAAAGCCAATTTGCACAGGTTAAATTCAAATTTAAATTTTCTTAAGTATGCTCCACCATTTTCCAAGAAAGAGGTGAAACAGTGAAGAAAAAAGTGATTTTCCTCTCGTGCTGGAGTGGAACTGAGCCCCAGAGGAAAGGAAACTTCAAGGGACCCAAAAGTCCTGGGAGCCTAAAGCTGTGGGTGCTGGTAATTTGTCCATGCAAAGCATTTGGACATCACCTTGCTGGAGACATGAAAATACTGAAAGATGTGCATTGATTCCAGAGCAGGAGCACAGAGAAATGTCAATATCCAGTGCTGTCAGTCAGCACTGACACGGCTTGGTGGCACTGATCCTCAAACTCACTGTGTGTCCTTGCAGAGGAGCCAAATCCCAAACCCCTCTCCTGAGATTCCCCTGGAGTGTGAGAACCTCGAGGGTTTGTCTATATACTCTTTTTTTGTTTATTTATATGTTTTTATTTTATCTGCAGCTTAAAAGGTCTTCTTGAATGAATTGTGTTAAATTGAAAATAGTGTGCTTTAAACAGGTTATGAGCAAGGCTTCCTGTGAAATATATATCCATGTAAGAATGGAAGGTGATTCATTTCCAGGTGAACAGAAATGATAAATTTATAATTTAATTGATTAAATTAAGTTAAATTCCTCCTATTGGGGAAGGGGAATTTAATCCAGTGAGGCAGCTGTAAAATAATCTTTGCATGGTGCTCATTTGGTCTCACAAATCATTGGGTACCATTTAATTCTTTGTATACTTTTGGAAAGAAATCTAAAGTATCTACTATAATATATAATCTAAAAAATTGACTTTTTTTTTGCTTAATGGGTAATTATGACCAGGTGATATTTTGTGATCCCTTACCATTTTAATTTGTGATGTTCCAGGACTTTATGCCATGAAAAATGGCAAAATCTGGGAGCTGGTGGCAGATGGCACAGAAAGCTTTGCTTGGGAAGGAAAGGGGCAGAGAGGTGAAACTGAGGGACCCAAACACCTTGGGGGGGGGGTCAGTCTAGAATGTTTGTGGAACTTTTCCCCCCCTTTTTTTCCCTTTTTTATCTTTTTGAGAAGCAGAGGCAAAGCAGGAATGGCGGGAGGAGCCCTGCCATGAGCTCAGCAGACTTTCAGGAGCTCTGCCAATGCCTGCTGCTGTAAATCCCAGGATATTTTGATGGGTATGGTCCTGACATGGAAGCTGTTTTCCATCAGGGATGGGTGAGAAGCTGTCCCAGGTAACTCAGGTTTCAGGCTGGGAGGAAGCACCAGGTGCATTCCCTCACCTTTGGCACTATGGAGGTGAATAAATTCCACATTTGCATGACTCACCTGAGGAATTGCTGGAAAGCAGATTTTTAACACAAAACAATATCCAGTGAGCAGCAATACTATTTAATGCTGAAAAATCATAATTATAACCATTTTGGGGAGGGAAACAATCATTTCTGAGCTCAAAAACTCACCTGTAACAGCACTTTACAAGGTAAAGCAGCACAGGAGGACAATCAATCATCAGGATTAATTAAGTCAGGAATAAAGCATGGAATTAGCTGAGTGTGGCCATTGAAATTCTGCCCTGTAAGGGCAGGCTGAACTTTGCTGTTCCCTGACAGCAGCTCACTTGGATTTCCACCTTAATAAACCCAGAATTCACCACAGATGCAGGCAGACACCGAAATGCCTCTGAAAGTAATTGCTGCAGGAAAATGTCCAATATTACAGGAGATAAATGTATTGTAGATGCCAGGACTTGACAGAGTCCAAAGCTATCCAGAAAAGAGATGGAAATAGCCTGAGACACGGCTGGGATGATGTGGAATTTGGGAGAACATGTCTAAGGAGCTGATTGAAGGAATCTGTCTATTAAATAACACTGATGGAAGAAAAACCCTTTGGGTTTGGAGGGCATGGCTGGGACTGGACAGCAGAACCTTCAGCCCTGGAAGAATTCCCAAAGGAATTAGCTTAAATGAGGAGATTTAAAAAAATCTTTTTTCTGTCTTTATAAGCATTTTTAGAAGAGAAATTGTCTTTGCTGGTTCTTGAGGAACCATTTGGGGTTTGATTTTTGTTTGGAGACCTAAGAGAGGCCAGTGAATGACCCCAACCCTCACTGAGTAGCTGTACCACAAGCACTTCCACTTCTTCATTTTAGTAGAAAATGGATTTTTTTTAATTAGGAGTTAATTTTTTTGGCTGTTATGAGGTTCATCCTTAACTTTAAAATCTTCTTTCATTCCAGTCTCAAAGAAGGCTTTACATGTCCAAAATGAGCATTTTTCTTTATCCTGACTCCTGGGCAAAGCCTGAACAAAAATGTGTTTTCTTCTCCCTAAAATCCTTGATTCCCTTAAATCAACATTGATTAAACAACTTTATTGTGTCAGCTTTATGAGCTCTCTACAAAAGGGGATCACATATTAACAGTGTGATTTTGAGGGGCTGCTGTGTATAAACCAAACCCAATCGTTATTTATTTCACTACTGGTGAGCTTTGCACTTTGGTTTCCCACATCAAGGAACACTTATTGACTGAGAATAACTTTGAGTTCTTTAAATTTACCTAAACAGCCATTCTGGCAGCAGCTAATAATTCAAAGCTGCTGTAAATCAGTTATTTTAGGCTTTATTGATTTGTACCTGTAAGCAAGCATTCAGTTATTCGAGTTATTTTCCCAAACTGATTCCCAAGCTTTTCAATGTATTTTGCTGGTTTGTTTTGTCAGTTCAACCCCTTAAAAATTTGGAATGAATGTATCTATTCCTACCTGGGATCACACTTCAGTTTTATTTGTGTGCCTCTTTGTTTGTGGAGAGGAAAAGAGAGACAAACTAATTCAAATATAATTAGGAAATTTGTTTGACTGGTGACCAGGACAAAATGGATCCAATTTTGTTTTCAATCACTTCATTAGAATTTCAACAGTGGTTTCCCACTTTCTCTTCTCAGTGCTCACACCACGAGGTGAGAACAGGGTGACAAGCAAGAAGCTGAGTGCTGGAAAGAGAGGTCACTTGGGCAGGTGAATCAAACATGGGCTGCCAAAAGCCTAATCTGGGCTTTAAGGAAAGATTAGGTTAATGAGGTCATTAATGGCTTCGTTGTTCAGAGGAAATCTAGAGGAAGAACAGTGCTGATGCTGCAATTCCTTGCACAGTTTCCATTGCCTTGCACAGTTTCAGTTCCCTTGCACAGCTGCAATTCACTTGCACAGTTTCAATTCCTTTGCACAGCTGCAATTACTTTACACAGTTCCATTCCCTTGCACAGTTTCATTCCCTTGCACAGCTTTAATTCCCTTGCACAGCTTTAATTCCCTTGCACAGTTTCAGTTCCCTTGCACAGCTTTAATTCCCTTGCACAATTGCAATTCCCTTCCACAGCTTTAATTCCCTTGCACAGTTTCATTCCCTTCCAAGGTTTCAATTCCCTTGCACAGTTTCAATTCCCTTGCACAGTTTCAGTTCCCTTGCACAGTTTTAGTTCCCTTGCACAGCTGCAATTCCCTTGCACAGTTGCAATTCCCTCACACAGCTGCAATTCCCTTGCACAGCTGCAATTCCCTTGCACAGTTTCAATTCCTTTGCAGTTTCTGTTCCCTTGCACAGTTTCATTCCCTTGCACAGTTTCAGTTCCCTTGCACAGTTTCA
>JANIJU010003057.1:18046701-18058267 GCA_025504685.1 Leucosticte australis | reverse complement strand
TATGTATTTATACTATATATGTATATATCTATATATATATTTATACTGTATATGTATATATCTATATCTATATCTATATATATATTTATATCTATCTATATATCTATATATCTATATAGATTTGTATTTTTTTAAATATGAATTTGCTCAGTGTTGTCACCAGCCAGGGGGATCCTGGAGCCGATTTCCCTCCTCCTCCCCCGATTTTCTGGTTCTGAAGCGGCTTTGGAAGAGCTGGTGCTGCCCTGTGTTTGGATTTTGCTGTCACTACCTGCCCACACAGCAGATCCTCTGCATTTCTAGCACAGAAAACACCCTTCCCCTGAGAGGGGGGATTTCCCACTGGAATTCCTGCTCCCTCTTTAGCACAGGTGAAATTTTCCAGGGTTTTTTTTTTCACGAGCTCCTAAATTCAGCCCTGCCTCCCTCTCTGCGCTCTGCATTTTTCCTGTGGCCCCTTCCCTCTGGTGTTTTCTAGCACAGAAGGATGTCGTGTTCTGTTAGAAAGTTATTGGAATTAAAAATACCCCTTTTTAATTAATTAATCCTCATTAGTAAGCAGAGAGGAAAATCAGAACATCACCAAGGTTGAAAAAGAGCTCCAAGTACCTTCAAACCAACAGCACCAGGATGGGAACTGCCACATCTCCCTAATTTTTTTACATTTTCAGGAATGGTGACTCCACCACCTCCCAGGGCAGCACATCCTAATAAATACCTGAACAATTTGATTTTTTGGAAGTAATTTTTAACTTTGAAATGAGGACGTGTATCAAAAGCGTGTTTATCTGTGATTCTTCAAGGGAAAAGAAAGTAAAGGTTCTTTTTAGCCGTGAATAAATCTTTAAAAAGTATGTCCTCTGCAATAATTTATTCAAAATATTTTTGTTCCAATTAATTTCTAAAGTGCTAGGAAATATTTGCATAAGGAAATCTTTGTAGTTTTGACTCCTCTAGAAAATAAAACCAGCAGTTCATGATGTAATAATTAGTGAGAAGTACAAAGTGATCTAATACCCATTCTTCTGCCCCAAACTGGCTTTCATTTTTAATCAGAAACGCTGCCATTCTTAGCTCTGCCATAATTACAATTTCCATCCAGCTGCCCTGGGGGATGTGCTCAGCCCTGGGAGAAGGAAAACAGGTCACTCCTCTGTTCCCTTTTTTAAAGGCCAGACCCAAACTTTTCCACCCATGGTGGGAAAGGTGTTGAGAACCTCATCCCATAAACATATCCATGCTTCTCCCCGAGCTTTTGGCATTGCTGCTTTTCCTTCTGGGGCAAATGTGGGTCTGGAGAGCCTTAGGAAATAGAATCACAAAGATCTGTCTCATTGGGAAATGCTTATTACTCTTAAATCAGCTCATTGCAGCCCCTTAAGTCCAGCAGGTGCCTCCAGGTTACAAATCAGCCCAGCAGGTCCTGAAGCAGTTTCATTTTGCATGTTGTGTGTAAAACAATCAGAGTCACAATTATTGCTGAATTTAGGGCCAGGTGTTGGTGCTGATGCCTTTTCTGGGGCAATTTTCAGGCATTTTTCCAACTGCACAGGGGAAAAATTAAAAGAAAATCCTCCAGTTTTGATTAGAAATCTAGAAACCTAAAACCAGAGGCCAGGCAGAATTAAGGGAATAAAAAGCAGTTCTGTTTATTGAAGGGCCTGCAGGTACATTTAGGGCAGATGAAACCCAAAATGGAAAATGTTTCACAGGTTTTTATACTTTTATAAGTTTGGTCCATTTGCACACTGGGGGTGAATCTGCCAATTCCAGCTCCAGGTAATGAAGTCACTGACCCCAAGTTTGCTGCCCCCAAGTCCCTTTTGTTCCCATCTCTGGGCCCTGAGGCAGTGAGGTGTCCTTGATTGCCAGGCCTGGAGAGGAATTGCTGTGTCTGCCCAAAGTGGGAAAGCTGCAGCTGACACTGGCTGTGGGGTTTGGAGTTACACACTAAAGAGCTGCAGGAGTGCAAATAAATTAAATATATACAAGCTAAAATGCTAAGGCATCAGTGCCTTTTTGCTAAAGCCTCCTAGGCAGTTTGAGAGGGTAATTAGCTGCTTTTGCAGAAAAACTTGATGCTCCTTTAGAGTGATGGAAGGAAAGAAGAGCTAATTTGAGTCACCACAGCCACCAGTGGTGTCTCTGGGAAGGACATTCCCCTGAGTGTGGGAGGTGTGCAGTAATGCTGAGCATTTGCCACATCCAGGTGGCATAAATCCTGTGGGTTTAACAAGATTTCGTGGAGGGATGTGTGTGAAGATGACTGTCTTCACACACATCTGAAACAGCAGGATTCAAAGTTCTGGGGAAGGTCCCTGTGAAAAGCAGAATAGGGAGGTGGACCTGGTGGGGGTTTATTTCTAAAAGGCGCTGAGCACTTTCTGTGCTGAGGCTTCTGTTTCCTTGTCCATTGGGATGCAGTTGGTGGGGATGTCACCTGAGCCTGTCCTCACCCAGCCTGGGAGCTCCCCCTGCCACGGGAGAGAATTTGGAATGAAATGTTCCTGGATTTGGATTTGTTATTCACACATGGACAGAGCCTGCTGAAGGAGCCCTGCCTCCAAAGCCCAGGTAAAACCAAGCCCAGGTAAAACCAAGCCCAGGTAAAACCAAGCCCTGCTCGTGGCTTTGTGTTTGTGCAGTGTTGAAGGAAGGAGAGCTTGGCTTAGCCAAGACCCCTGGGCTGCTCCAGGGGCAGTGGGAAATAAGGAATAAGGAAATAAAGAATAAGGAAATAATAAGGAAATAAGGAAAGGAAATAATCCTCGAGCACATAAAGCCAACGACAAGTTGTCAAAGCAGTGGTGAAGTTAATTCCCAACTGACTGAGCTCTGATGTAATCATACAGCCTGCAATTAGCCACCCTTTAAAACCCATCAGGACATTCCCAGGGCACTGGGAGGGCAGGGTCTGTCCAGCAGGTGTGAATTTGGTGACTCCAATGGGAATGTTGTCCTCTCTGTCCGTGCTGCCCATCCCTGGGATGCAGGAGAGGAGCCACTGGCCACCCCAGCGCATGGACTCACCAGGGACTTCAAGGGAGGTGAATTTCCCTCCTCTTTTGCCTCTCCTGGCCCCCATCCTTCCTAAAGGAATGTCCCTGGCTTGTTTGAAGGCTCAGGCCCTGACAGAACGCCGGGCTGCCGCGGGAACATCGTTCTGACAGCCCACTGAGCTTCACACTCCCAAACTCTCCTGCTTAATGGACCATGGGCCCTGCCTGCTCCTGCCTCCCTGTGCTGGCTGCAGGCCCCAGGAGATGCTGGCACACGTGCCCTGGCATGGATCCTGGCAGCTGGGATCACCCAGTGGGATGGGAACGGGATGTTCCTGATCCCCCTCCTTTGCCAGGGGAAATCTGTGCAGGGGTGGAGAGGGAAAAGTGGCCTTTGTAGGAGGGGTAAGATGCTCAAAAATAGGGGAATGAAAAGGTTGGAGCAGGGAGTGCTCCTTGGGAAAAATGGGGGTTTCTGACTTGGACAGCAGTGTGGTGGTGTGTGTGTTACAGACATGTTTTATGAAAAATCCTTTCCTTAGGATTTTTCCCTCCTGAGAAGCTGAGAGGCCTCAGGAACAAAATGCAAACAATGATTCTCTGCTGCTGTGGGATGCAGCAGGTGGGTCTGGTATTGGTCTCATCTGGTTGTTTCTCATTAATGGCCAATCCCAGTCCAGCTGCCCAGACTGTCTCAGTCAGAGACAAACCTTTGTTATTCATTCCTTTTCTATTCTTAGCCAGCCTTCTGATGAAATCCTTTCTTCTGTTCTTTTAGTACAGTTTTAATACAATATATATCATAAAATAACAAATCAGCCTTCTGAAACATGGAGTCAACTTTCCCATGTCTTCCCTCATCCTGGGATCCCTGTGAACACCACCACAGTGGTGCTGCTCTCTTATTTGCATTTTTGGGCTGATGAAAGCTGCTAATGAGGCTGCTCCTACAGCAGTGACTGATCTTGGAGAGTTTGGAATGAAATGTTTCCTGAAAAGCCAGCAGTAAATAAAAATAACCCCTCATCCACGAGTCCCAGTTGCATAATCTTGGAGAATCAAGGTTCATGGGATAAAGAAAAACCAGAGCGGAATGTGAAAGCACAAAACAAGCCAGAAAACCCTGGAGAGGAGTGTGGCTTACAAAGGAAAAAAATGAGCCAAACCCACAACAGGTCATTAAATATTGAAGGGTGAGTAACACAGAGCATGTAAAGAACAAAGAGAAAAAACTTCCCTGAGCATTTCTGGACAAGTTTTCTGTGAAAGTGAGGAGCTTAAAAGTGACACACACAATGTTTCATGCTGACACTGGAATGGCTTTGAGTGATGGAGCCCAGCAAAACTCCCCTTCTCCACCAGCAAAAGGCAGTGGATTGGTTCCTTGATGTTCTCCAGACCTGTTTTCTTGTGCCATTTGCTTTTGAGCTGGCATTTTATTATTTAACTACAAACATTCAAATCCATGGGGTGTTTTTCTCTCAAAACCCCACAGCAGCCCCATAAAATGGTGTGAAAAGAGAGCAAGAAAAGAGTGAGGGGCTGAGGGAGCTGGGAAGGGGCTCAGCCTGGAGCAAAGGGGGCTCAGGGGGGCCCTGCCAGAGGGGACAGCCAGGTGAGCTCCAGGAGGAGAGGGAGTGACCTCAGGTTGTGCCAGCTGGGCCATCAGGAGGAATTTCTCCACGAGAAGTTCTCACAGTGATGATGGAGCTGGGCAAGAACAAACACCCCTGCTCTGGGGCATTCCCAGCTTGCATTTCCTTATCCCAGCTGGGCTGGGGGACCTGGTGGGTGGCTGGAGCAGCTGCTGGGAGCTCAGTGCCTGCAGGGGGACGGGGGCTGGAGCTCCTTTCCCCTCAGTACCACGGCAGGAGTGAGCCAGGAGGGTTTCCAATGCACACCCCCTTTGTAGGTTTGAAGCAGATGCTGACAGGCAAGTTCTGCCATGACACAGGGTGCTCAAAAGAGGAGGAACCAGGCTGGGAAAGGTCACCCTCAGCCCCTGAGAGTGAGGCTGGAACTGGGGAAAACCAGCAGGAAAGGTCCCGTGCTGCTGCTGTGTGACAGCTGGGAGAGAGCAGGTTAGAAAGCGCTGAGCTCTGTCACTTTTAGGCAAAGTTTGCTGCCTGCAGTGTGAGCTGGTGATCCTCCCCAGTGTTCTGATTAATTATTTTGGTCATTCATTCAGTGCAGAGTTTGCAGTGCAGCGCAGTGAACTGAAATAACCTAGAAATATTTCCCTAACACAACCTGACGCTCTGGCTTGTATTCACAGAGAGATTTTTTATTTCACTCCTCACCAAAGCACTCCTCAGCCATCCCAGGGAAGCTGGTGCCACTCCTGCAGGACCAACCAGCTTTCCATCCACCAGGTGATGTTCAGTGGCTTCCTGCTCCAGCCCTGCAGGGTGCTGGCACTGAGATTTTCCCTGTGGAGCTTTGGAGGAGCCCTGCAGGACCTGCCCAGGGGTTGAGCCCTGGCTGCAGGAGCTGTAGCTGATTTTTGGGAATCAGCCCTGGCTTTTGGGAATCAGCAGCTCCTCAGGTACAGCCAGGGCTGGGGCAGCTGCTGTTGGTGGGGTCTGGTTGGGGTTTTACCAGGGAGGAGGAGCTGTAGTCCCTTTTTGGTGCCTTTCCACCCACGGGCAGCTCTGTGTCTGCACAAGGTGTGGCCAGTAAATGCTAGTGCCAGTGGGGCCTGGGAAACCTTGTCCTAGGCTAAGCCAAGCCTCCAAGGCTTCTTTTGGTATGTTAAACATTTCCAGACCTTCCCAGGTTGCTTTAGAATAATTAAAGGAACGGGAAGTGCACGATGTGAGGGAGCAAGGCAGAGACTCCTTCCCTTCCCTTCCCTTTTATTCCCCTCCCAGCACCAAGTGTGTTTCCAGTTTGGTGAAGTGCAGGGGTAACTCCAGACTCCCTCCAATTGAACATGGACATTTTGGCTATTTTTTACCCTCTGATCCTTTGTTTGTAGCCACCTCTCAGCTGCTGATCCCCAAAGGCACAGCAAGCAGCTCTTGCAGCCTGACTAAAGCACCACAGCTGGCAAAACACATTAATTTTTGTCCTGGTGACAATGCCTGATCCGTCCTGTCCTTCTCTTAGGCACTGCTGGACACATTTAGCACCAGCATGTACTTATGACTCACAAATAACTCGCAGGATTGCTTCAGCCTGCTTGAGAGTCCAAAAGAATCACTCAGGATTTGCCACTGAGCTGAATGTGAGACCGTTCTCAAACCTGGGGGGAAAAGTGATCAGATGAGAAGCTGCAAAATCATGGAATTGTGGAGTCACAGGATGGTTTGAGCTGGAAAGGACCTTAAATCTCATCCCATGGGCAGGGACACTTTCCACTCTCCAAGCCCCAGCCTGGCCTTGGACACTCTCAGGGGTCCAGGGGCAGCCACAGCTTCCCTGGGCACCCTGTGCCAGGGCTGGAATTCCTTCCCAAAAATCCCACCTAACTCTGCCCTCTGCCAGTGTGAAGCCATTCCCTGTGTCCTGGCACTCCAGGCTTTTGTAAATAGGCTGAAAATTCTCTCCCATCAATCCATACACTTAAAAAATAATGACAAATCCTGAATGAAAGTGCTGGTGTAGCGTGTGGTCAGAAGGAGGAACAAACCACAACGAAACAACACTAAAAGTTAGCAGGATTTCTGTGAAAACAGAGGAAATTTGCCCATTCTTCATCAACTGTCAGCAGGAAAGAGTGATGTAATTACTGACTGGCTCCAGGCTGTAAAGGCAGGAGTGAGAAGGGGCAATACTTGGAGCAGCTGCTGAAGAATACCAAGCTCTGTGGAGGGATGAACACTTTGTTTCACTTTACCCCATTTGTGCTTTAATGTTTTTTTAAATTTGTTTTAATTTCTCAACTTCAGAGGAAGAAGAGAGGAAGTCATTTAGATTGCACAAAAATGATTGGGTAAATCCCCTCCTCCCACCTTATTTTTATTTGGTTTATTTAAACACCCCCAGCAGGGCAAGAAACTGGGAAAGGAGAGCGAGGGGGGAGTAGAAAGAGCCCTTGGGATGTAAAGGCTGGTGCCTTCCTTCCTGAGCAGTGAAAGTGGGTAATTGTGGTGCTTTGGCAGAGTCAAACAGGGGCTGGCAGCTGCTGCAGCTCTGAGCTGATCCCTTCAGGTGCTGGGAGTGAGGATTTGGTGTTGCTGCTCCCTCGCCGTGTCTGTCCGTGGGTGTCTGTCCGGGCTGTGCAACATCTGCTGGGCTCCTCTTCCCGGGAGTGGAGCCAATCCATCCTGGAGGGAAAGGGACCAAGAGCTGGATGTCCAAATGCTTTAGTGCAGCCCCTTTTTGCTGCTGCCTGCTGGGCAGTGCCCGCAGAGGGGTGTTGGCGGCAGGAGCTGCTGCCCTGTGCCATGGGATCACCCTGCCTTTGGGCTCCAGCCCCCAGGAACCAGCCAGCAGTGGGGGCTGAGCAGTTCTAATAGCTAATTGTAATGCTATCGTGGCCTGAGCAGAACAAAACAGAAATAATCAGCCTTAAAAACAAACAAAAAACCCCCAAAAGCAACACAGTGTTATTTTGGAATAAAAGCACATGTAGCTGAACTAACACTCCTGACGAGCAAGGACATGGATTTCTCCCAGGGCATCCTGCAGTCCTGTAGGGGAGAAGTGACCTTATTTGCATTTTTCTTGTTGAATCGCTGTTGGGATTTCTGCAGCACGGCAAGAGCAAATTCCTCCAGGAGAGCATGGAAATATCACAGCACTAACGCCACATCCTCCAAGTAGCTCCCTGCTCCTCAGCCCCTGCTGCCCCCCTGCCCTCCCACCACCCCCAGCCAGCAGCGACAGCCCTCGGCCTCTTCCTTTCCCCTTTCCCTCTGTATTCCCTCTGTGCTGCCAAAATTGCTGCCTCCCCTTTTCCAGAACAGTCTGGGACCTCCCCTCCCGGCCGCGGCCTCGCCGTGCGCGCTCCTGGCGAAGGTCAGCGCTCGGTGCTCGGAGGCTGCGATTCCAGACGCCTCTCTGGGGAGCCTTTTCCATTCTAATCAGGTCCTCTAATTGCTTAGGCTCTTCCCCAGCATGAAGCCCTGCTCCAGTTTTGCAGGCAGATAATTAAATCCCGAGCCCAGGAGCGGCGGTGCAGCTGGGCCGCGACTTCTCCTCCGCGTCTTCTCCTCGTCTTCTCGCCCTGCCAGGGCAGCCGAGGCTGGAGCACGGAGCTTTGGAAGCCATGGATCATCTGCCTGGGGAGTATCCAGCACTGGGATGGCTCCAAAACCAGGGAGGTTTTGGGAGCAGCAGCAGGAGTGCACGCGAGGAACCGTCCAAAACGTCCAAAATCCATTTTTTTCCTTCTCCCGGAGCTCTCTCTGCCATCTTCCCGCAGGAGAATGAAAGCAGCAGGATGCCAGGAAGGGCTATTAAGTGTCACCTCTTAAGCTCCGTGTGTAATGTATGCACATGCTAATTACATTGTAGGAATGGCACGGATTAATTATACACATCGCAAGCGGGATACAGCGTTTTGGTATTTAAAGGATATTTTTATATAAACGACACGTTCGGAACTTGAAAATAGCACAGGATGGGTTTGTCCAATGAAAGACTGCAAAATTCTGAATTTAATGTATAATATAACCTTTATTCTTTTTCCTCTAAACTCTTGGAAACTTACATAACAATCGTGCTTTAATTATGACACCGTTTATAGACATTTAAAATGCATCTTAATTTATAAATATTTTACATTTGGTCCATAGAACAGGTTGCAATTTACTAAATAATACTGTACTCTTTTAAACAGGCTCTGTATATATTTTTGAATATGTATATATTACATATATATTTTTATATAGAGATAGATTTGCTTGGTGTTGGATATTTCCTTATTGCAAAAAGCATATATGATCATACAATAATCTTTCTTTTTCAGGGCAAGTACTACAAAAAAGATACAGCTATTCACAGTTTACACACAGTAGTTCTACAACACTAGTTTGTGCTATGTGATAACGTTTGTACAGCTTTTTGCTAAAGAGCAGGTCTGTCAAACATCTGTCATAATTGCTTACAATCAAACATTAAATACTGCATTTCTCTTAGAACAACATGGGACTCGGTTACATTAAACAATAAAGAGAAAGTCGGAGTTTTTATCCTTAGTCTAATGAAATTCACAAGGATGGTGTATCACGTGTGATGTCTGTGTAGGATGTAGGGGTTCCTCTAAATCCCAAAGACTTACAGGACGTTTGCATCTCAGCTATGGCCGCTTAGGATGGAGCTTAGATCTCGTAGTATTTTACATTTGACCTAGGTGTGAAACAGTTTAGAACCTACCCGACACACTCTGAGAGTTTAGGATGTAGCTTGAAATACATGTGTATTATATATATATATTATTTCTACATAATGTGCTTGACATTCTGAGAATAATACCTTATTGCAAGAACATGTTTGTCACCTTCAGACGAGAACAACGAAAAACCCAACATTCACAGGTAACATGGGTTTTTTTTTTTGTTTTGTTTTGTTTTTTTTTTTTCTCCACGTAGTAGTTCTACATAAATTGTGCTATCTAACATTGTACGGTGCACAAAAAAAAAGTTTGCTGAAAAGCATGTTTTTCATTGCACAGTTCTGTCACAGTCATTTACAATCAAACATCACCCTCCCAAAAAAAAAAAAAAAAAAAAAAGGAAAAAATAAAAATAAAAATAAAAAGCCTCCGTGCCTGTCTTATCTTATAGCTGCCAAACGAGAAATCATTCCCCACACAGGGAGAACTTCCAGGGGCTGGCCGGGCTCTCTGGCCGGGTGGCAAACGCAGGACGGAGCCCAGAGTGGGATTGCAGGGGATCAAAGAGCTCTCCCTCGTGCCCTCAGCACCACCCAGCCCCTGGAAATGGAAATCCCACTGCTCTCAAGGTGCTGGCCAGGTTTGGGGTTTGGGGGTGGGAGCTGGGGAAGCTCTGGAGCAGGGTCAGTCGAGCCCTGCGCTGGAACTCGCTTCGATCCTTAAGCCGTTGGTTTGGTTTCTATTTTGGTGGCACTGCAGTAAGAGTAGAGTGATAACAGCATGATAAAAGCTCAGGGAGTCTGAGCTCGAATGGCAAATACTTTGTATTTTACTCCTGGGAATCTCAAAGAGCTCCTGGCTATTACTTGGCTAAAAAAGTTAAAAGGCGGATTTATGCCTCTAACGTTGATTCGCACAGATATCTTCTTTTTATAAGAAGCGAGATATGTACTTTTAAGGAAATTTATGACCTTGTTTGAAAGTCACCCTGAAAGGCTGAGCACAGCCAGTGTGTTTGGCCTGGGCTGCTCAGCCACAAACAACTCAATTTTTGCACTAGGAATGTTTATAAAGGCTGTGCCTGCTGCTAGTTGAAGGAAGAGTCTCTTCCCCCCTCAAATGGCCTCAGCTGGAACGAATTTTAAGGGCAGACTTTATCACTTGTTTACAAAATATTCTGTTCTCTTTTTGTACAAAACAACTCCAAACTTAATTTTACTCCTGCAAAGTCAGAAATAACAGTCTTGGGATTCAGCGGTAAGAAATAGTGATCAACTACTAAAAATCAGCAGCACAAAACTTCAAATAGTCGTGCTAAAAGGTAGATTAAAAAGGTCTTGGCACATCAATTTACAAATTCCAAGGTATGCAACTACCATTGTGAAAGGATAAAAACATTAACAGTCTGTGGATTGCTGGAGAACACAAAAACACTGTCAAACATCTGAGCTCGCGACGGCTGGATCGAACCCACGGCGATTCCCTCGGAGTGGAGATGACCTTGTTGCTTTTTTTTTTCCCCTCTTTTTTTTTTTTTTAATATGTATTTTTTATTTTTTTATATTTTTTTTTTTTGCCACTAGAGGTAGGTAATTATATTCTCAGATGTGAATTTGTGGTCATATTCAACCATATTTTTTGTTTTTCTGGAGGAGGAGGAGCGGTACTTGGACGAGAGAGGAGTTTAGATGTAGGCTTCTTTGTTGGCAGAGTTGCTCTGTTGGGCCTGGTCTGGCCCGTTCTCAGGGTGGGTGATGTCTTCACTTGGCTGAATCATCACTTGGATGCGCTGTTCAAAGGACAACAGGAAATGTCAGGCAGCCAAAAAACTCTTTCTAACCTTACTCTTCTTTTATTTTTTTTCCTAAATATTTAAAGACAATTCTTTACAACCACCTCTCTTGCCAGGGACCAGCAGCGAGCCACTTCCACTAAACAGAATTCCAGCTCTGTCCTGAAGGTGACAGGAGGAGCTGAAAAACCCTGTGCCAAATGCTGGGTGCCTGCAGGGAGCTTTCCTGGGGAAAAGCAATGAGGAGAGGCTCTGCTGTGAGCCCAGGGTCCAGCACAGGGGCTGCAGTGCTGGGCATCTCCCCAGGAGAACTGAGAGTTCCTCCAGGGATAAGCCACTGATTTAGAGTGTTTTAGAGAGTTTTATTCCTATTCTGTCTTTCCCCGTCCTTTTGTCCTCTCTGTTCCTTCAGCTTCTCTGCCCAGCTCATGGCAGAGAATGTATCTCAAAAAGAAATCTCTCTTATATCTCAAAAGAAATCTCTCTTATATCTCA
>JANIJU010003057.1:18000379-18014533 GCA_025504685.1 Leucosticte australis | reverse complement strand
ACAATTCACATGTTTGGATAAACAATTTCCAGGCCACATTCCAGAGCAGCCAAACAGGGAGAAGCTGGGGCTTCTCATCTTGCCAGGAGAAGAAACCCTGGGGGAGGGATTTCTCAGGAAATGTGACAGTGACGGGGGGTGGTGTTTGGTATTTAATTTTTACCAGTCTCTAAGCTCTGTGCCATTTCTCCTCCCAAAGAAGAGAATGCCCTGGTGGGCCAGAGCCAAATTTGCTGGCAGGCAGTGTTCCAGGAGGGAAAGGAGATGGAGAAGGTGGTGCTGCTGCCCTGCATCTGCTCTGCCAGTGCCTGAACCTGCCAGAGCCAGCCCTGGGCTCTCTGCACGATGTCAGAACCCAGCACATCCCTCTGGCTGCCCTGGGGGACTCCAGACCCTGGCAGGGGGCTCAGAGACCTTGGCACGGAGTCAAAACCACCTGTGCCTTTGATTTTAGCCATGGAAACAATTCCCAATTCTGTGTGAGGAGTTACAAGCCACAAGGGTTTGAGTAGAATGATAGTGAGTTTGTCACAGGGTGAAAATTTTTGGGATTTAGAATGGGGGTTCAGGAGGCAAGATGGAGGAATCAGGGCGTGTCCTGTCCTTCTCCTTCTTGTCCTCCACCTTCTGCTGGCATGGTGGCACTTCTGGATTGTTTTAGAGCAGAGACAGACTGTCTAACACAGGTGATAGGGATTGGGAAATGATTGTAAATAAAGCACAGGTAGGTTTTAGTATGAACTGATAACACCAGCCCAAGGGCAGGGGCTGTGCCCCAACCCAACCTGCTGGGCACAGTTCAGCAGGGCAGAGAAGGAATGGAAAGGATAAGAGAAAATAAACAACCTTGAGAAGCAGAACCCAGGAATCTTGACTTCTTCTTTGGTGGCAGAGACTTTCTGACACCTCAGAGTCCACTCAGGCACAGAATCCCCAGAGCACCAGGGCTCAGCGTGGCTTTGGAAGCCTGTGAGAACCGACACACTGCCCAAATTACCTGGAGGTGCCACATCCCCAAAGTAAAACCTTCCCTTTGGTGACAACACGAGGCGAAAACAGATCTCCAGCACTCTGCCTGCCTTCTGCAGGTGCTGCTCAGGGTTTTGGTTTGTTTGGGGGCTGGAGGCAGCTCCCATCTGCTACTGTGCCATTTTTTTTTGTGCTGTTGTTTTGGGTGAGAGTAGGTGGAACCACATGTCAGAGTGCAGCAGAAGGAGCATCACTGCAGCCTGAATTTCTCATCTTTAAAGGAAGCCCTGACCATTGATCAGCAGCCTGAGCATGGCTCCTGATTTGTGTCAGCCCCCACCTCACACACAAGCCCAGTGCTGATGGGGAGCAGCAGCCAAGGCAGCACTGAATTCTTTCACCAAGATTCCAAGGCCAAAATCCACAGAATCTGACCCAAACCCCCAGATTTGCACCAAAGGCTTGGTGTTCCTCAGCCTCTGGTTTCCCACATGGCTCCCAGTGCCCAGCCAGGCCAAATTTAGACCAGACACTGTCTTAAAATGGGTCTGTAATCTGAAAAGGCTGCTGGCTCTTGATGCTTGAAAAGGGGCACCTTCACCATTGTGGGGGTGAGGTGGAGAGAGAGAAATAAAATTTTAACAGTGCTTACAATTCTCTTCATTGGATTTAAAAATATTGCCCAAGTTTCAATGTCTTAAGCTTAAGAATGAAGCCTAAGAATGCAGCTTAATTTCTTAAGCTTAAGAATGAAGACACAAGGAGAAGAAAAATAATTTCTGGAGAGCGATGCTGAAGAAAAATTAGAGCTTTGAAGATCACTTCAAACTCAAGTAGAGCTTTAAAATCATCGATAAAACCAACAGAATTTGGGCCACAAAAATGCAACATTTTTGCTCTGGATGCTCTCCCTCGTGCTCCTCCTGCCAGCTCCAGTGAGTGCTTCAGATTTTGGGGATATTTGAGTTTCTCTTAAAGCTGAAAACGCTGCCTGAAAGTGCCAGGGCCAGGTTATTGTTCAGGGGGTGACCTCTTGGCACGTCCGAGATCAGATTTGGTCTGTGTGACTGGGCAAGTCCCTTTGGGTGACATCCAGAGGGGGAAGCTGTCTGCAGCTCCCAGAGCCACCCACCAGGCAGGATCCACGGAGCTCCAGCATCAGAGGGAGGGCTGGAAACACATTCTGACAAACAGAGCCCAGTTTTTCCCCTTCTTTAAGGGCTGGCTGTGCCACCTTGGTGCAAGTCGAGCTTCTTTCAGTTTCTATCATTTTGTTGGAATTTATTTTTTTTCCCCCCAACTCCCACAAAACTCCTGGTCCAGTTTTAGCCCAGCTCAAGGCTTGCACTTGCCCAAGCCTGGTGGGGAGGAGGCAGCTCTGGCAGATGCTGTTCCCTGCTTTACAAAGCCTCTCTCTGGCAACAGCAGCTGCCAGCCCTGCTCATCCAAAGGATTCTAATTTTGGGGCTTCCTCTGCCTTTTCGCTGGTGGCTTCTTTGAAGCAGCCCTGTTTTCTGAATAAGAAAAGACTTCACATTTGTGATTCCTACATGCAGTTTTCATACAGAGCAAAGCAAACACAAAAAGGCTGCAGGCACATGCACATGTTCATGCAGTTAAGACTCTTGGCAGGAGAAATTGCAAACACCAGCCCATTTTGGAGGGGGTGCAGTAGAGAGAAGAGAAGCCCCGAATCTGAGGTTACCCTTTTCAGATATGGCTCCAAGCTAAAGCCACATTTTCTATCTGTTCTGCTTTCTTTGATCCTCAAACTTCAATCCAAACCTTCAGGTTTAAATGGGATTTCAGCCTGAACTCAAAGCAGTTGAAATGGAAACAGGAAATTCTTTTCCCCCCTCTCCCCTCCTGTCAAATCAGGAATTTGAAGCTGCACTAGTGAGGTGCTTTGCAAATCTACTAAACTTTCTGCCTTGAAGTGATAAGGACAAACAATCAGGGCACTCACTCTGAGGGCAGGAGATAAATAGAATAATTTGGGGTTTTTTCAGTTGACCAAAAAAAATAAAAAAAAAAAAAAGGCAATGTAAAAGCAATAAAAGTAAAAAGCTGAATGGAAATGGAAGCATTTTGCAAGGGGTCAGTGGATGAGAAGCAGTCCTTGCTGCTTGGGGCTGAGGGCTCAATTGCATGGCAATGCCAGCAGGGCAAGGCTTCACGCCTGTCCAGGAGGATTTCCAGCCTCCCTCCGGACAAGCCCTGGGGTCAGGGTCTGTTCTGAGACCTTGGCATGGCTCTGAAGGGAGCACAAACGCCTTGGGGGGGATTTTGGAGCCCTGAATCCCGGCCCTAATTCCCGGAACAGCAACTCAGCAGCACCTCAGGATCAACTTCCTGGAACTAATTGGCCTTTGGGAGATGCAAACCTGAATTCCCACGTGGCAGGAAGGCTCTGCTGGGCTCTGGGGCTCCACTGTGCCTTTGTCAGGTGGCACCGAAGGCTGGCTGCAGCCCCTGCCCTCATTTCCCTCAAGCCCTGGGTGAGGGGACTTGGGATCCTTTCCTGGAGGGGTCCTTTGCTCCAGAGCAGTCATATATTTCATTTATTTATTTATATTTGATATATTTTATTTACTATCTAGATTTATTTATTATTTTATATCTATTTTTATTTATTTTACATATTTATTATATTTATTTCTATTTAATTTATAAGGTTAAAAGGGCACCTGGGTGGTTTTTACCTGACTGCACTGGTGGTTTAAATTTTGAATATATTGAATATATATCCTGCAAAGATTCCCAGTGTGGAGGACACTCATTGAAAAGCAGCAGCAGAATTTTGGTTTTACCTGTCTGGAGCTTTCTAGCTGCAAAGAAGCTTCAAAGCTTTGGTCAAAATAAATCTATTGAACAATCTCCTCAGGCAGGCCTTGAGTTCCCACTAACAACTCTCCTTGCAGGGGAGCATTGCAAATACCTGCCTCTCACAGCAAGTCAGTCATTCCAAACATAAAACAAAACACCCACTTTGCTGGCTGCAGTGTAAACACAGAGTAACAATTTCCTGCCTCGTGAAGGAATTGATTTGTGAGGGGTTTTTTTTTATTTATTTTCGGGTCAGGGAGCCACGGAGCACCAAGAGCTGGCTCCTGCCAGGGCTCAAAGCAGGCTGCTCTTATCACACACAGAGATAAGGCAGCACCAGGGCTTCCAGGAGAGCTCAGGGCAGCAGCAAAGGGTAATTCTGCCAGCTGGGACAATCTCCCCCTTGGTCTGTGCTGCAGAAGAAGCCTGGGAGCTCTGGAGCCACACTGGAACAGAATGAATTCCTTGGGATAAGTGATCAGGAGCCCAGAGCAGCAGCAGGAGGAGGAGGAGGAGGAGGGAAGCAGGTCCCAGCCAGAACAGGGCACCTGGGTCAGCTCAGTGCCAGGGGACCTGAGGTTCCTGGGGAGCCCCGCTGGTGACATGGCAGGTCCTTTCCAAAATGCTAAATCCTCACCTGAGCCCACTGAGCATCTCTGCTCTAAGGGGACAGCTGCTCATTCAAAGGCAGAAATTGAATTATTTACTCCCAGCCACTACAAAACACATTTTCCTGATCTCTAGGGCATATTTTTCACTATGAAGCCTTAGGAGACAAACACCTTCCTCAAGGAGGGAGTGATTTTTTCCCCCCACACCATTTGTTTGAATAATAAACCACTTGAGCAAAAATATGACACATGGGAGTTATGATTTTTTTTTTCCCCCTGGAGGAGATGAGGTTAAGCTTGCCTTTTTTTTCCAGAGGCACACAGTTCATCAGCAAGAAGTTCAAGGAGGAAAAATGTGTTTTTATATCAGCTAAGAGTGCACACAGTGCTTGCCTTGCTCTCAAAATGGATGAGTCTGCAGCTGGATGCAGGACTGACAGCTTTATTTTCATCTGCCTGCCCTGACAGAGCATATCAGGAAACATTTTTCCACATCCACACTTGAGGATTTGAACATTCATGCTGAGACCACTTTAATCTCATATGACACTACAGAAAAAAAAAAAAATAAAGCCCACTCATACATGCCTTTAGTTACATCAGATAAAACCTTGTTTGCTGCAGCAAATAATTTGGTTTGGTGGGTTTTGCCTCCCCCTTTTTTTTTTTTGGGAACTGCTTTTTCTCCCCCTCAGACTTTCACAGCCTTCAAATTGCAAGGTTTGTGGCACTTGCCGAGGGTGAAGGAATCTAATTTGCTAATTCAATCCTCATTTGCAAACTAATGACTGTGAGCAGGTATAAAACCACCACTGAAATCTCTGAGAGAGCAGCCACGGTGGGGAATGCATTCTCAGAGCAAACAAAACCACCTTGCAACTGAGGCATTCACAGCCTGAGCTTGTTTCTGCTTCAGGAATTCAGCCTCTTCCTGGACAGCAGCTCCATTATTAATGAAATTAGCAGCAATAAAACCAGAAATCAAGCCTTCCCCACAGCTGGGCTTCTGCAAGAACTCCAGCTGGACTGGCTTTTGGGTTAAGGCAGCACTACAGGAGCAGTAATAAGCCCCCTACTTCTGAACCAGTGCTGCAGATTCACCCCAGAAATGACATTTCTCAGTGCTGCTCTTTAAAATTCCTCCAGCTCTCTAAATTCCAACTCAGAGTAAAGGACACACGTATGAAAATAAACAAAAAACCCAGTGTGAGCCACCAGCAACGTTCAGCTCTCTCTGCTGGCATTGCTTTGGGCCACATCTGTAGCTGATGATCAGCAAGAATTCAGTTTCCTGAAGCACAGCTGGAAATCCTGCCTTTACCCACCTGGAAAATCTGCCTGTGACCCTGGGCTGGCAGGGGGGATCCTCACTGGGGAAAAGGAATGCCCAAATCCCCCAGGGAGCACAGCCCTGCCATTCAGGTGCTGCAAATGACCCCCAGTCTCAGCCAGTCCAAATGAGATTGTTGTGCCAGAGGTTCTCCAGTGGGGAAGAGAGCCCTCAGGCCATCCCAGGTGCAATAATAAATTAATTTAGTTGGGAAAACAGCCTGAAAACGGGGATTTGTTTTGGACAGCCAGGAAAATGTGTCTTCTCAGCTGCTTTTGGATAATAGATGAGGCATGTTATTTATCAGCAGGCATCCAGTGATACTTAGGATGGATTAGCAACTCCTCCTTTGCTGCCATGCTCTAGCACATGTTCTACTCCATGCTTTTCCCTCCATGGATTTCACTTCATCCCAGCCCAGGGGCTCCTTGGATTTGAAGCATTCCACTTCCATCAGCACCTCAGGACTGCCCAGACAGCCTTTCCAGGCAGGAGTGGATTTCCAGGTAAATCCACGCAGCAGATCTTAGAAAAGGATGTATTTTCCCCCTGGAACAAATCAGGGAGGCATTGGTCTTGCACGGTGCCCGTGAGTTCTCTCAGCAGCAGCAATTCCTTCCTGCCAGGGTGGGACACACAGCAGCTTTCAGAGGGCAGAAATCCATGGAGGAGCACTTGTCTGCTTTACAGCAGGGGCAGGGAAAGAAAGGAAGGTGAGATGGCCACAACCATCTAAGAGGAACTGACTGAGCTGGAATGGGAGCCTGGTCCAACACTCAAATATCTGAAACAGCAGCTGGGGTGGGGAATACATCCTCAGAGTAAACAAAACCCCCTTCATGCAGCCAAGGCATTTACAGCCTGAGCGTGTTTCTGCTCCAGGAATTCAGTCTCAGGCTCCAGAGCACAAAGTTTTCCACATTTCCACAAACTTTTCCCCACCCCAGAGGCTCTGGAGGATCAGGTGGCTGCAATCACCTCCAAGGGCAGCCTCTCCCCACCCAGAGCTCCTCTGGAGGGGAACATCCAAGGTTCCAAAGGTTACCTGGGCTTCAAAAAAGCAGCTGACACAGTGCCTGCCCTCCTCCCCTCTCAAACTCAGAGTGCAGTTTGCAGAGTCCAAGGGATTCATCTCAGCAGCCCCCACCTTTTGGAAGGAGCACCTCAGCAGCAGGTGGGTACCCAGACCCCTGGGGGGGTTTGGGCATCTGAACTCTGACTGTCTGTGCCATGAGCAGCTTCCCTCTTCTCCTGAGGGGTTTGGTCAGGAGGGGCAGGCTGGAAATAAACTAAAAATCAAAGCAGTGCACAGAACAGCTTGGCAGAGAATAAACCTGGAAGGATCTCAGCTCCAATGCAGGCTTCAAATGCAAAGCAAAAAGAACCCCCATTAATTACCAACCACCATTTCTGCTTTTCTACATTTCCAACACAGGTTTCAAATGCAAAGCAAAAAGAGCCTCCCTTTATTATCAACCACCATTTCTGCTTTTTTACATTTTATTTTACATATTTGATTGAAAATACTCCAGGGCAGACTGAAGGCAGGATGGTACCACCTGAAATCCTTCACAGAGAAGCCCCAGAGTCCCAGGTCCCACAGAATCAGTAGCAAGCAGAGCATCCCAGCAGCCAGGCAGTTAAAAGGGCTCAGAAAATGCCAGCTCAGCTGCCACACACAGCCCTGTGGAACAAGCTCATCAAATTACCCACTGGAGCACTTCCAGTGACTTGCTGAGCTGGGGGATTTGCTTGGCTACACTGGCACAGGGAATTTCAGCCCCATTTGTATTTCCACAGCCTAAGGGATGTGTTTGCCCAGGGAATTTCAGCCCCATGTGTGGATCTGTTTGCCCAGGGAATTTCAGCTCCATTTCTATTTCCACAGCCTATAGGATGTGTTGGTACAGGGAATTTCAGCCTTATTTGTGGCCACAGCCTGTGGGATGTGTTGGTACAGGGAATTTCAGCCCTATCTGTGGCTCTGTTGGCACAGGGAATTTCAGCCTTATTTCTGTGGCCACACTCGTGGGATCTCTTGGCCCAAGGAATTTCAGCTTCATTTCTATTTCCACAGACTCTGGGATGTGTTGGTACAGGGAATTCCAGCCTTATTTCTGTGGCCACACCTATGGGATCTATTGGTACAGGGAATTTCAGCCCCATTTCTGTGGTCACAGCCTGTGGGATGTGTTGTCCCAAGGAATTTCAGCTCCATTTGTATTTCCACAGCCTCTGGAATCTCTTGGCCCAGGGAATTTCAGCCCTATTTGTATTTCCACAGCCTGTGGGATCTGTTGGCCCAGGGAATTTCAGCCCCATTTGTATTTCCACAGCCTCTGGGATCTGTTTGCCCACGGAATTTCAGCCCCATTTGAGGATCTGTTTGCCCAGGTAATTTTAGCTCTATTTGTATTTCCACAGCCTGTGGGATCTCTTGGCCCAGGGAATTTCAGCCCCATTTGTATTTCCACAGCCTGTGGGATGTGCCCCCTCCATGGATATTTGCCAGCTCACCACCACAGGGCTGTGGTGTGAAATAATTCAGTGCTGGGATGGGGCACCCAGCTGGGAAATGCCAGAGCAGAGCAGGGAGGTGCTGAGGCAGGGGAAGGGAACCTGCCCAGCCTGCAGGGAGCAGGCACAGAGCAAGCTTTGCTCAGGGAGATGCTGGGGAGGACATCCCTGCTCCCTCATCACAGCAGAGAGGGGACTCTCTGAAATACCCCCCCCCCCTCTAATCTCAGGAGTGTGATTTTGGACCCCACTTTAATCTAAAAGCCCATCTTGTGCTCTCTTTCTCAGGCCTCAAGTATCTGAAATGTCTCTGAATTACCCTTCTCCTAAGGGCAGACTGCTTTTCCAAGAAGCTTTCTGATCAAGCAAAGGAGATATTAATACTTTTCTTTCTTTTTCTTCTCCCTTCTGGCCCTTTTGCCATGCAGAAATGGCACATTTGTCAATGCCAGGCTCTGACATGCTTACTGAAAAGCAGCTCCCAGGGGATAAAAAATTAAGGTGACCACCACACTGTATTACTGATCTACCAAAATACAATTTTTGGGGGACTAGAGCCCTTCAAACCTCAAAAACCCCAGCCAGTTCTCACTCACAAACAGAGCTGCTTGCTCTCTGTTGAAAATGCAGCTCCTGGGCTGGTTTTGACTGTGCTTCACAAGCCTGACAAGTGTCCCACACATTTTGTCCCACTTCTCAAATGTCTCCATCCACTTGCTGGTGGGACCAACTCCTTTGGAAAGGACTGCCCAGACCCAGAAGTGGGAATTCTCTGCCACCATCTGATACAGCAGCAGACAGCCCCAGCTCAAAACCTTTTTTTTTTTTTATTTCAGAATGAAAGAATTACCAAATGAAAAAACAAGCGAAATTTCTTTTTCCAAATGGGCTTTATATTTAACCTTCAATTATATTAACTGTGCCATAAAAGTGGATGTACTACTGTAATTATACACTCAAAAAAAGGCTGCCTAAAATCTGAAATGGTTGCACTGTTTCATTGCCTGGCTGCTTTAGAATATTTCCTTTTCCAAGCATCTCCTACCCTCAGTCCAAGAGGAATGTGAAAGGTGACAGGATCTCTCCCAGCCCTGAGTTTTCCTCAGAAAATTGCACTTTCAGGTTCCACAGAGGCAAGAGAAGCTTAATTGCCTGCAACTGCAATTCCAGCCACTGCAAATCATACACAGCTCTGCCATGAAAGCATGGGAGAGCTGAGACTTAATTAGCATCCCTGATTAAATAGCAATTCATACAGCCATTATATCTTCCAGTTAGGCAGCACAGTGCTCTGGAAAAGCAGAGAAGGGGGGAAAAAAACCCCAAAGCCACACACACTTCTCATCTCAATGAAAAAATTCACCTCCACCCACCTTCTGCAAAGTTCATCCTGGGAAATGTCCATTATTTACCATGCAAAGGGCACTGCCAGGCAGAGCAAACTCTGCCTGTGCCAGCCTGGCAAAGGGACAGGAGCAGCTCAGGGAGGGAGAGCAGCATGAAAAGGCTCCCAGAGCCAGAGGTGTTCCTGCAGCCTGGGCAGGAATGGGGCTCTCAGCACATAAAACCCCGGGGTGCTGATGGAAGCCTCCAGAACAGGCTTTGCTCAAACTCTGCCCTGTCAGCACATTTCTCCTCACAGAGAAAAGCAAGGCACAGCTTCCCAAGAAATTTCTGGGATTCACGTTCTCTGAGCCTCAGAGAGAGGAAAAACAATTTAATCTCATTTATCTGTTTACCTGAAGGGAATTAATAATGAGATTCTGGTGTGAGTGTTGTGAGTCATTGGCCAATTGAACCCATCGAAGCCAAGGTGTCACTTCCCAAGAATATTCCTGGGATTCACATTCTCTGAACCCCAGAGACACAAAAACCAGTTCTTATCTCATTTATCTGTGCTGTTCACAGATGGAATGCATTGTGGAAGATTGCTTACCTGAAGGGAATTAGATAATAATAATTAGATTATTAGATTGGATTCTGGTGTGAGTGTTTTGATTCACTGGCCAGTTAAATCCAGGTGTGTGTCAGGACTGCCAGCTGACTGTCACAAAGTTCTGGGCAGTGCAGTGCTTGGCAGATTCAGTGTAGATGGAATGTAATATAGAATAATAAGTGTAATAAAGTAATTAATTAGCCTTCTGATAAGATGGAGTCCTCCTCATCGTTCCTCCTGGATGTTGGGCAAAAATATTCACTGTACTGCTCCTCTTCTGCCCTGCTTGCATGTCAGCATCTCAAACACAGCCCAGCAGGAGAGGATCAGCTCCTTCCTGGGACAGCTGGCACGGCAATTCTTCACCCCCCTTGCTGCTGGGGACTGGAGTGATGGCAAAAGGGGAGCAGGAGCAACACTGGGAGGCAGAGGCACATCCAGGGACACCCTCCCTGTGCTGGGATAGCACAGCCAGGGCTGGCTTTGGGCTGGGCTAAGAGCTCCTGTTTGGAGGTGGAGGAAATCCCTTGGATTAGGAGTTTCCTGGATATAATTATTCCCCACTTAGTTCTGCCCTAAAGGTGTTGCCTTGCCCCCTTTTCTTGCTGGATTTGGGAAGATCTCCAGACAAAGAGGAGCAGCATCTGTTGCAGTTTTTCCCGAGTGGATCATGCAGCACCCAAACCCTGGCTGTGCTCTCCAGGCTGGAAGGATCATTCCAGCCCCTTGTGAATCTCATTTTATGAAGCCAAGCAGGAAAAAGGCACAAGAAGCAGCGATGGGACAACAGCAACAACAACAAAAAAAAAGTAAATTTGCACCACATGTGCAATTACCACCACAGAACAACATTTTACCAGGACAGGAGCAGGATTAGCAGCACTGCTCCTCTACTGCAGCAGCCTCTCAGTTTTCACATCAGGAAATGATCACAAATCACGGATGATTTGTGGATTTTAATGACAAAGCACAGGGTCAAGAACTGATCTGGGCTCTCACCACACTGCTCCAGGGGAGCACGCAGAGATTTTAACAGCTTATCTCCCAGACAAATGGGGAATTGCACTGCAGCAGTATTCCTTCCCTGGGCCAAACTGGAAATCTTGGCTACATGAAAGAGGTCTGTGATGAGGATAAATAAACTGTCACAAGACAAGACTCCAATAAATTAGCCAGCCAGACAGAACAAAGACAGATGGGCTATAGGAGGAGAGGGAGTTGCTGTATTTAGTGTCTGAAATGTCATTTGGATGCTGCTCACTGCTAATGTGCCTCCTGGGCCCTGCAGAGTCCTGCTCCATCGGCCTTCAGAAAGCCAGAGGTCGAATTTACATAGAATAATCTGAAAACTTGCTCATGTTTGAACATTCCCTGCTTCCTGCTGAAAACATTCTCCAGGAACTTTCTGGAACAAACGTGCTCTCACAGAGCTGAGCAGCCCCTCAATGCACCCCACACTCCTGTGCCTCCTCTGGCATTCCCTATGTCTGCCTGCAGTCCCATCCCACCCTATTCCCTTTCCAGAGACCTTGCAGCAGTGTTCTCCCACTCCTTTTTCCCATCACTCCCAGATCTCTCCCAGCCAATCCCCAAGGCACTGCTGGCCCTGCTGCTCTCACCCACAGCTCTCCTCTCTGCAGCTCAGAGAGGCACCAGCCAGCATTTTGGGATTTGCACAGCCCCAAAGAACTCAAGGCCATCCCTGCACACCCAGAAGGACTCAGGGATGAGTGTGGAGCAGTTTCAGCTGCTTGCCCTGTAATACATGACTGCTCAGTTGAGGAAAAGCTTGGAACAACATATGGTCCCAATTACCTCTGTCCTCCTGCAAGCAATGCTTCTCTTTTCCACACACAATTTATCTGTGCTGCTTGGCAGCTCAGCTGGCTCCCCTTCTTCTCCTGAGGAACACAGCCACATGCAGATGCTATTTATACAGCGGGCAAATGATTTCTGCAGCCATATTTCCCCAATAAAACCAGCCTGGTGTCCCATCCCAAAGGTGGGAGTCATGATCTGTGACTGTGAAAGATGCCTTGGCACTTTCTGGAAAGTAAATCCACACTCCTGGCGCAGTGTCAGCTCTGTAATTGCATTCTCTGGACCTGTGGTAGCTCTTTCCTAATAAACAGCTGATGAATTCCACCCCAGAAGTGACTGGGAGTCAGTCCCAGGTTCCAGGGAGCTGTTAAATCAAAGAACAAACTTCATAATGAGCACCACAATTATAAGCCTTATTATTATTATTTTTTTCCTCATGGATCTGTCCTTACAGGTATTTTTTGGGCTCTTTTTCAGCTCCCACAAGCCCTTCACAATAGCCTGGGCTCAATAGGAACCACAGGAGGAAATCTCTTCCTCACTTTGTGTTTGAAATGCTGGTCAGAAACCCGGGGGAATACAAATGGCACACGAAACCTCATTTCCCTCCCTCCCTGCAGCAGCAGCTTGGGAGTGCTCAGTTGCTTCCCATTTCAAACTTTCCAAGCCTTGGCTGCAGGGAGAGTCCCACAGCCACAGGGGTGACGGTGCCAAATGCTGACAAACAGATCTGAAGGGGAGCAAGATGTGTTTAGGAATAATGAATTCAGGTTTATTTCCCCTTGCACCGGTTTTGTAAGGTGCATTGTTGGATTTGGGAGCAAAAGTAAACCAAAAAAAAAAAAATTTGATTTGCAAAAAGCCAATTGCAAAACAGCTTTTTCTAGGTAAGGAAAAAAAAACCCTCCACACATGGAAACTGCTGCAGAAATCCCCACAAATGCCAAATGTCTTTCTATCCAATGTCTTAGGCTTCATTTAATTCATGCAATTTGAAAATGAGCACAACATGCTCTCACTTCAAAAAACCAGAAACCCAAGCCCAGCATTCCTGTGAGGCACCACATTTATTGCACACCCAGGGAATATCCTTGATCAACGTCCACAAAAAGCCCCAAACATGGGAATTTTGTAGCCCAGCTCTGCCAGCTCAGCCAGAATGGGAAAGAGAAGAGGTGTCTGGAGCATCTCCCATTCTGCCACCACCCCCCAGGCTGCACACTTGTCACAGTGCCATGTGCTGCCAGGTACCCAGCAATTCTTTGCAGAGCAGAGAGCTGGATGCTCAGTAACCCTCCTGAACTAATTTTTCTCACTCTCTGGAAACGATTTTCTAGGCCATCTATCTGGGAATGTCACCTTCCTAATGGGAAGAAATAACTGCTGCCTCCTTGAGCTCCTGGAGAACACAGCTGAGCTTTCCTTTCCTTTTTATTAACAATCTACAGCAGTGCTGGCACAGGAAAAATGTATTTTATTCAAGACTTTAATCAACACTTGATGAGAATTACGTGCTTTTCCTCTTTAAATGTAGTTCTGTGGCTTTTTTTTTTATTTCTCTTTATAATGAAATGGATAAGTTTTGCTTTAAACTGGTGAGATTTAAGGTAACACCCCAGAAGTTTAACACAGCTGAATAGCAGGAGGAAAACTTTGAGCCATGCTTCCATGAGAAACCTGCCAGGGAGGAGATGGTTCCATTATTGGAAATGTCTTTTTATTTGCTTTTCCAGTAAAAAAAGGCAAAACATAAAAAAAAGCTGAGATGTTCCCAACAGGTTCAAAGTTTCACAGCAGCTGGGAGAGCCCCAGTGAGCACTGAACTTTTCTGGGTCCAGTGCCTGGGAACACTGAGAGAAATACTCAAAACACCATCTGACTTCCATGAATTTTTAAAATAAAACTGAAAAGATCATATTCAGCACCAACATTTCTGGAAAAAAAAAAATGCTGAGCCTCATGCAAGACCACTGAGCAGCCCTGCTCCTGCAGAGCTCCTGGAGGAGAGCTACAGGAATTGGGAGCAGAGGAGAAAATTCCCTTCCACTCTCTCCACTATCCCTGGTTGGGAAGAGAAGGAAGGAGGGAGCAGGCAGAATATTAGATATATTAGATATATTAGATATATTAGATATATTAGATAT
>JANIJU010003057.1:17971246-17985945 GCA_025504685.1 Leucosticte australis | reverse complement strand
ACAGGAGGCTGTGTTTCATTCCTGGGATCCCTGTTTTTATCCAGCTGCCTCCTTTCCTCCCAGCTCCTCTGGGCAAGCTGGCCTGGGGCAGGCAGAGGGGCTGGAATTAAGGGAGGAGGTACACAGCAATATCACCCTGGCAGAAATGAGGATTTTCTCTCTGGACACCGTGGCAGTTGTTAGATGAGTCTCCACTCACCCAGGAAAAAAGAGAGTCTCCAGATGAGTCTCCACTGCTTTCCAGCCAGGAAAAATAATCCCAGACCAAAGCAACCAACAGCAAAGTGGTTCCCTGGGCTTTATCACAGAACTCAGAGTAACTAATTTGCCACTGTGATATTTTCTGAAAAATCCCTTGGCCAGGATTCTCTCCTGGGAGGCTGAGAAGCCTCAGAGAGGAATGAAACCAAGAATGATCTGATTGCTGCTCCTGTGTTTGCTGCTCTGGGATGTGGCCTGGCCATTGTTCACCAGCAGGTGAATGTTGGATTGGTTCCGTGGGAATTGTTATTGATTAATGGCCAATCCCAGTCCAGCTGTGTTGGACTCTCTGGTCAGTCATGAGTTTTTATTATTCATTGTTGTTAAACCTTCTGGTGTCTACTTTCTCTTTCTTTAGTATAGTTTTAGTTCAGCATTATTTTAATATTATATAATATCATAAAATAATAAATCAGCCTTCTGAGAACATGGAGTCAAATTCTCATCTCTCACCTCGTCCTGGGGACCCTCACAAACTCAGCACTAACTGGATTATTGGTGGCACCCTTTGCCTTGCAGAGCATCAGAGAAATCATATTTCAGATGAGAAGTGTTTCCATAAACTTTTCACTCACTGCTGTGGAGTGATGAGCAAACCTCTCTGGAAAAGGAGTTTGCAGCTCGAGTTTTGCCTGCTTTACTTCAGAAAGACAGGGGAGAAGAATCATAAATTCCTTGCACAAGCAGAGTTCAGGCTCAGACAGGGATAATTTCCTTAGGAATTTGTAGTTTGTATTAAAAGGAATGCATTGATAGGTAAATGAAAGCATCTATTTTTCAAAAGAAAATTTCATTTATGCCCCATTAAATGGCTTTTTCTCCCAGCCTAGATTTTAGTCTCATTACACAATTTTCTAACGCTACAGAATGAACCTCAGCTGGGCAGGCATCACTTGAAAAAGTCCTGATTACAACTGGTATAAAAAATACTGATTTCTCACGGAATGCTTTTCATTGCAACATCACTCTAGTGAGACATTCCAATAATTGTTGCTTTGCACAGAAAAGATTCCATTTGCACCAAGGTTACTCTAAGCACTTCAGACTGAAATCAGCACCGAGTTTGCTCTCAGCATCACTTTCCTTTCAAAATACAATTTATGGATAAAGATCAAAAGTGGAATCAAGTCAACATTTTACACCTTAAAAATTCACTGTAGGAATAATTTTTAAATAACTTCTATTTTTGGACAACGAATCCTTTCAGAGCCCACTTTGAATAGAAAAGAAATTTTGGAAAAATGAATACCTCAGTTTGCTTAATTTAAGTCTTAAACAGAATTTTCACAGCTACTGGATAAAGTTAGCTACAATATCTGGGGTGATTTTATTCATTTCAGGGTTTTTTTTAATGTCATTGGGATTGGTGCAGGTCCTTGGGATTGCTGCAGATCATTGGGATGGGATTGCTGCAGATCACTGGGATTGTTGCAGATCATTAGGATTGCTGCAGATTATTGGGATTATTAATTATTTTACTTCCTGGTTTATAAGGGATAAACCCTGTCCACATTCTGTCACTTTTCTCCATCAATAAATATCCAGCTGCAGATGAATTCACTTTTCACACTACACATTTCAAATATCCAGCTGCCAGTCTTGCCCTTATAAAGGGCCCCCACAGGTGAAGCTGTTATTGATATCATTTTCCCCTTAAAGATCTGCATTTGAGAAGCAGAAAAGTAAATCCAATAATCCAGCTGGTGCCTGGTTCTATCCTCACACAGAGCTGAGGGGGGCTGAAACTCTGCCTCTCCTCACCCTGACAGCCACAGGGCTGCAAGCAGGGGGACCAAACATCTCAGTCAGGTTCTGAAGCAGGTTGATTGTGGTTTGAAAACCCAAAGGTTGGATTTCTCATTGCTGTTGGCACAAGCAGAGAGCTTGTGGTCTGAGCTGCCTGGTCTGAGCTCTGCAGGAGCTGAGCCCGTGTGTGTGAGCTCTGTCCTGCTGTGAGCACAGCCCTGTCCCCCTCTGTCACCTGCTCAGAGAGCTCAGGGATGCTGCAGCATCACCCCTGCCCTGCCAGCTCGGGGGAGGCTCTGAGGAGCTCTGCTTTATGTAACCAAACGTGGCACCACATCCAAAGCACAAGCATGCAAATGTCACAGCTGACCCTCCAACGTGCACTGGCGAGGCACAGATTTGTCCCCAAGTCCAAACTCATTTCTCGTCTCCAACGTTCAAGGCAGGCACGAGTTAGAAGAGATCATGGTAAGTAGAAAATCCTAAGATAACTTGAAAAGAAATTGTCACCAAGGATTCTCTTCAGAGATAATATTTTTTTTCCAAATCACTTGTTTCGTAGTTGAGTCATCCCAGAAAGAATCTAAAGCTTGTGGAAATTTGTCACTGCGTGTAGTACGAGGAGTGCAGAACTCTTGCAGATTATTTAGAAATTTCCCTTCTGCATCTGGAGCTTGGATTGCACTTACAGGGTGAACAGATTCAAGCACACAGCCAAAAACATCTTCCCCCACCGCCTTCCCACTCGTTCCCACTCCTCATGTTCAGTTACTACTCTGTTAGACTTCACAGTGCCACCAACACTGCAGGAATAAAATCAGCAATCAGTGCCTTCAGTAAATACATTAACACCAACTCATCCACGCCAACAAATCATTGTTTACTTCTGAAATATGTTTTAGCAGCCCACGGTATTCATCAATCAAGGGAGGCTGGGCTGTGCAGCCTCTGAGTGTTCTGAGAGGGGCTCGGCTTTTCCCTTTACCAAACACAACCACACGCTCCACAAAACAAATGGAAATTGCTTCCCTTTCTCCCTTTCTCCCAGGAAGGTTTGCACGCCTGAAATATACACTGCCCTGTCTGGAATCTTTCAAACTCGCTGTCTGTGGAGAAATTCATGACCACAAAGCTGTGGAGGAGGAAAACCCCTAAAATTCACGCAGACCACGCTCATCTGGACACACACAATGCAAACCGACTGTGACAGCCAGCAGTCCCTGCTGATCATCAGCAAGTGACACATTTGTGCCTTTGACCTCAGAAGAAACCAAACCCATCAATTCTGTGCACGTTCCATACACTCTAAAGATTTAAAACTCTCTTCCAAGGAGTTCCCTGTGATGGCAGTGTTGCTGTTAAAATCCTCCAAACTTACCAATTATGCTGCCTAATTAGAAAGAGAAATAAATTCTGAGCTGTCTTCAGAACCGTTCAATACCATTCTTAGCAATGGCAACTCCTGACAGATTTCATGCATTTGCCATTAGAATTGCGATTTATTTTGGCAGCTGAAACAGCTCCTGTTTGCTCGGTGCCCCCTGCAGCACCTCCAGCACTCCGACTCACACACATCGAGTGACTTGATCCTCTTTGAAACCCGAGCCACTTTCACACCTGCACGCAAATTTGGGAAGTCCGAGGTTTAAATCACTGCCCTCCGTATCCGGAGCTCCACATTTGAAACACAAGCTGCCAAGTTCCTCAGCTTTTGAAAGGAGCAGGAGCAGCCACTGTCCCTTTAATGTTCCACCTCGTCTCCAAAAGAAACGTCTTTTTACTAGAGCTCAGTGTGATTCATTGGAATTTGCCAGGCAGGTCAGGAAATCCCCTGAAGCAGAGGAAGAATATTAAAGAGATGGGACATGTATATCAAATCTCATTACTGTTCTCTTCTGAGAATCAATCAGGTGAAAGGATGTGATGATGTCATTATGACATCATTGACTTTGGGATTAGCAATTCAGAGCTACTTAGCAACCAAGGCTGTCCAATACAGAAGTAAGAGATCCAGTGGAAGATGTTATCATCTGACCCACTTACTGCAAGATAAATATTTGTCAATCCTGGCTTCGAGACTTTGTAAGAGATGCAAAAACTTACGAACAGCCTTGTTTCAAGTGCAGAATATTTGAAATAAAACGTCCCCCCTGAACCTTTTCCCTTTATATCCAAGAGTATTCTTTACCCCATAACAGCTCATATCCATGCTCCCTCTCAGTCACCTTCTTCCTCACCTTCCCATAAATCTAAACCCTAAAAATGCACAAAGAAAAACCTTCTGCTAAACAGACTTTATTATTTTAAGAACTACAAGCTCTATCAGAAACTCAAACCTCGTGTAGTTAAGGGAGACTAATATAATTGCATCAAAATGCGAGCTTAGAAAGCGTGCTTATTTCATTAAAGTAAGCTGAAAAGATCCAGTTGATGAGCTCCGGTATCCGTCAGAAATTCCAACCAAAATAAAAAGGAAAAAGCTTTGTGCATGAAAAAAGAATTGGTCACGCTACTTCAGTGGCTATTTCTGGGACCTGAAAGGGTTTGATGCCCGGAATCTATGGCTGACCTGATTTTCTTTAAAGTTCACCCGTCTCCGTTGAAAATACAGTTTTAAACGAGTTCTAAAGCAACCGAGCGAAGCTCTCCGATGCGCTGAAATTCTGACTAAAGCTTTAAATCCATTACCAACAAGCCAGAAGCGGAGCGCTGGGGATGACACTTCGTGTTCCCGCAGCCGCGCTCCGCCACGGGCGAGCGGAGCATCGGGACGCGTTTGAGGAGCAAACGAAAGAAAATAAACCACTCCGCCTTCTGCAAAGAACTTTTATTATCGGGGCGAGGCCGCTCCGGCTTTCCACGGCTCCGAGAGCCCCGCGCTGCCGGGAGCGCCCGCGGAGCCCCGGAGCCCGCACCGCCGGCTCTGCCGCCCGCACGGAGCGCGCAGGGAGCGGCGGAGGCTCCGCGGAGCCCGGCACGGCTGCCCGAACCCCGGGGCGCCGGCTCGGAGCCTCCCCGAGCTCCTGCAGCCGGCAACAGGCGGCAGCTCCCGGCCATCGCCGCTCCCCGCGGGGCTCCGCCGCCCTTCGAGGAGACAACGGCTCAGCCTCCATCGCCCGAGGGCTGCCGCGTCCCCCTCTGCGCCCCGACAGCATCCCTGCATCCCTCAGCATCCCTGCATCCCGCAGCATCCCTGCATGCCGCAGCATCCCTGTATCCCTCAGCATCCCTGCATCCCGCAGCATCCCTGCATCCCGCAGCATCCCGGGTGCGCGGGGCTCGGGCTCGGGGTCAAACTGAACCCCGCGGTCACAGCGCACAGCCTACCTGCCGCCGAGGCCGAGGAGGAGGAAGAGGAGGAGGAGCAGGAGGAGGAAGAGGAGCTGGAGGTGCCGCTGTCGCCGCCGCCGCCCGTCCCGAGCCACCGGCGCTGCCCTCCCCGAGCGATATTAATGTTCATTTAAAGCTCGGCGCCCGCCGCTCCGCCGCGCCCTCCCCGCACGGGCTGGGGGCCGGGCCCGCACCGCCCCCGCCCGCCCCCGGACCGCCCCTCGGCACCGGCGGGTCCCCTCGGGGCTGGTGGCAGGCTGAGCCCAGTGTCGCAGGGCCAGGTGACACCTGTGACCAGCTCACCCTTTTCCCTCATCCTCCTCCGGGCAGGCTGGAGGATGGTGCCGGGCAGACCCAGTTGCAGGGATCTGGTGCCCTCAGCTGGTTCCCCCCCCCGGCCCCGCTGAACCAAAGTTGACCAGAGAAGTTGGGAATGGCCAGTCTGGGGAGCTGAGAGCTCTCTGACCTGGTCTGGGTCACCAGAGTGGGATTTATTTCAAACAGGAATGCCTGGAACTGTGTTTTAAACCTAACCCTAACCCTCCTCAAAACAGTGGCCAGGATGGTCTCGTTTCTGGGGTCCTGCTCAGTTTGGTGCTCCCTCAGTAAGATCAGACAGAGCCAGGTGGGGTTACCTGAGCCCCCGCGAGGGCAGCCCCAGCCCAGGCACCCAGGGAAGGTGAAGAGCAGGGAGAGGAGACGTGGAGCAGGAATGTCACAGGCAGGGCCAGCAGCCCAGGGCACAGACCCCAGGGAACACCTGCTGGAGGGTGTTCCCTGATGGTTTCTCTTGCAGCAGGATTCTAGCAACCATCACAGTGATGGAATCAATCTTGTCCTGTCCTGTGCCTCGCTGCATGAGAACACAGCTAGGAAAGTCAGGTAACACAATTTTTGTGTTAAAATGCACCAAATCGGGAACAAAACCAGCCACGTGAACTGCACTGTCAAACACGTGTTGAGTCCAGAGGGTCTGGCCTCCTCCTTTCCATCCCAAATGGGTCTGAAGGGTTTTTTTACTTTTATTTTCCCCACCAATGCATCATGAACCCAGCCCAGATGTTTATTTTCTCAATGTCCACATTGCTCAGTGTGAATTGAAGGATGAGATGTGAACCAATGTTTAACACATGATAATCAGCATCAGGAAAAGGAGCATAAACACTGATGTTTATCAGGACATAAAGATCAGGGCTTAAAAAGGGCTAATTACCATTTCCAAACCCAGCTAATTGTGCAGAGGTTGCCAGATTACTCAAAATCTTCAATGACCTGCTCCCAAGTTTTAATGGAGAAAACATTCCAGCAGAGTTGCACCCTTTTTTCCATTAATTACCAAGAGTATTTATGCTGAGAATAATAATTGGATTGGCCTGTAATCCGCCACAAACATCAGGAATTTTGGAAAGGTAATAGCTAATGATATTTGTGCTGATTTTTACAGTAGCAATGAGTAACTCCTGCCACTGCTTCAGGGTTGTAGATTTTGCTCCTGATTAGCACTTGATTAGTCCTTGTCTTCATCATGGTGCCATTGTCCTCGCATTTTGGTTAAGCATGGCTGCTGATTGGCTCAGCTCTTTAAAAACCCAGGATATATTCAGAGCTGCTCTCAGAGCAGCACAATTTGACTCCTCCTTTTCCCTTGGGGCTGGATGTGGACCAGGAGGTGCCTCCCTCTGGCCTTGGACATGCCATCAGCTCTGGTGGCACTGTGCTGGGGCTGGCTGTCTTCTTCCTCTGGGGTAGGTCAAAACTACTGGGAAAGGTCAGAACCACTGGAAAAGGTCCAGACCACCTGCCCTGGCACTGGCAGCCATGGGTGGGACCACTTCTCACACTTTTGGTGCTTGAGCCTAGATGAATTTCTACTGGAAAGCTCCAGCTTGGCAGGAGAAATTGACACGAAGAGAATCAGTTCTGTGAGGGAACTGAGAGAAGAAATGACACTAAGAGCCACCAAGGTGCAGACCAAAAGCCCCAAAACCCTACTGCAGTGGGTCCCAAATTGTCCTGGCCAGTGCTGTGACCTGCATTTCAGCTTCAAGCCCACCTGAATCAGTTTGGTCTGACCCATGAGACATCTGGAAATCTAAAATAATCCTGTTGTTCTGATATTAGAGAATGAGTCTGAGGAGAAGAAGCTGAGGGAGCTGGGGTGGTTTAGCCTGGAGAAAAGGAGGGTCAGGGGAGATCTTCCCTCTCTCTACAACTTCCTGGATCAAGGGAGATGGAAGTCAGTCTTTGTTCCCAAGTAACAAGGGACAGGACAAGGGGACACAGCCCCAGGCTGTGCCAGGGGGAATGTGGAAAGGAGAGGGTTTGGAGGCAGTGCCATAATCTCACCTGTGAGGAGAGCTGTGCCATGGTCCAGTGGAAGGGTCTGTTTGAGGCTGGATGTCACGGTGCAGTTCAGGGACTTGAGAAAGATCTGCAGCTCTTCCATCCTCACTCAGAGATTTGGGGGCTTAGAGGGCCCTGAGAAGTGTCCAGGCTCCCTTTAAACCAACAGCCACGAGATCAAGGCATGGATTTCAGCACAGGCTTGTGCTGCTCTTGGTATCTACAGGTGGAACCCTGTCGGTCCCCTGAGCATCCTGATTTGAATTCCTTTGTGTGCTGCAGAGTTCCTTAAAAACACCCAAAAGGAGCTCCTGCTGCCAGCAGCTCCTGGGAGGGAGGAAAGCTCTGGTTTCCCCCAGATTATTTATAAATAAATAATATTCTCCTGCTGTGTGGGCAAGCTGGTGGCTCAGAAGCACAAAGCTCAGGGGATCTGTTGGATGGGGGCAGGCCAGGCTCTGTGGGGTGTGCCTGGGGGCTGGCTCCCCTCAGGGACATTTTGGGCTGGCTGCAGGTGCTAAGGAGAGAGGGAGAAGTCTGGAGCATCCTGCTGTACCTCAGGTCCCACCTGGGACAGGGCTGCCCGCAGGAGCAGGAATTCAGCGTCACCTGGAGAGTCCTGGCAGGAAAAGTTACCCAGGCACTGCCTCAGCAATCTGAGGGAATACTGAGGGGTTGAGGGCTGAAACCTCACACGTATTTCAGCTGGAAAATGGGGCAAACTGGAAGGCCTGAAGGAAGAGCTGGAGCAGTGGCACTGACAAGCACGAAGCAGCTCAGCCCTGCTTCTGGCAGGTGTGAGGATTGTTCTTGTCTGGGGTTGCTCTTTTCATTCCCGTTCCCACGCTGCTGAGCCCCCCAGCTCCAGGGCTGTGCTCCTGATGCTGTTCCAGATGACACATGAACAGACTGGTGCTTTGATCATTCCATTTGTCAACTGCTTAAACGATTCCAGAGTGTCACCTTTCATCCCAAAAGGTGGCTGCTTTTCCTGCCAAAAGGAAAACACAGCCCTGTGGTCCGTGTGGGCTGCTCCTTGCTTTTGCTTTTTGCTGCTTTTGATGTCTGGAGGTCAGGTAGGAATTTACTCAGAGATCATGCCCTGAATAAGGGACCAGGTTCAAGCAGTAACAATTAGCCTTAAGTGCTGATAATTTGCTAGATTGTCAAGGCTGGTGGTCACGGTGGGTTGCAAGCCCTCAGGTTTGAGGTCAGTGGGGTCATGGCCAGCCAGGCTTTGGGCAGGGATGTCCCCCTGCAGGTGTGACCCTGTGGCTGAGCAGAGAGCTGCTTGTAGGGAGGTCGGGAGGGGCTCCAGTGAGCCCCAAAGCCCTGCTCAGCACTTTCCTGCCAGGCCCTATCTGTACAGCATCCCACTCACACCATTTCCAGCTGAGAAACAATTCCCAAATATTCCCACTGAGTTTTCCAGAGAGCCTTCATCCCATGCCCTTCTCCATGAGAGGTGTGGGCAGGAGAAGAGAGCCAACCTTCCCAACCTTCCTTCAGTTCCAACCCTCCTGCAGGTGCAGAGCTCTCTCAGGGAAGGGGCTGCATTGCAGAGGTTGAAGAACACCCAGCCCTCTTTGAACCTGTAATGGAGCACAGCATTTGGCCAACTTCTCATCAAGAGCCTTTGGGATGAAATTTGCCATTATGATTGTAATTTGCTCCTAATTATCTGTTGATTAAAGGCAGCAGGAATGTGTGTCACTATCCACAGCTCCCTGCTCGCGGGGTCAGGCAGCAATGGAATCCTTCTGCTGCTTCGGGACAGTTGGCTCTGATGTGGAAGTATTTCAGTATTATTTCAGTATTTCAGTATTTCAGTATTATTTCCGTATTTCAGTATTATTTCCGTATTTCAGTATTATTTCCGTATTTCAGTATTTCAATAGTTCAGTATTATTTCAGTATTATTTTCAGTATTATTTTCAGTATTATTTTCAGTATTATTTTCAGTATTATTTTCAGTATTATTTCAGTATTTGAGAAGTATTTCAGTATTTCAATATTTCAGTATTATTTCAGTATTATTTCCATATTTCAGTATTTTAATAGTTCAGTATTATTTTCAGTATTATTTTCAGTATTATTTCAGTATTTCAGTATTTCATTAGTTGAGTATTATTTCAGTATTCCAATATTTCAGGATTATTTCAGTATTATTTCAGTATTTCAGTATTATTTCAGTATTTCAGTATTCCAATATTTCAGTATTATTTCAGTATTTCAATATTACAGTATTATTTTCAGTATTATTTCAGTATTTCAATATTTCATTAGTTGAATATTATTTCAGTATTCCAATATTTCAGTATTATTTCAGTATTTCAATATTTCAGTAATTGTGTATTATTTCAGTATTTCAGTATTATTTCAGTATTATTTCAGTATTTCATTAGTTGAGTATTATTTCAGTATTCCAATATTTCACTATTTCAGTATTATTTCAGTATTTCAGTATTTCAATATTTCAGTAATTGGGTATTATTTCAGTATTTCAATATTTCAGTATAATTTCAGTATTTCAGTATTTGTGTATTATTTCATTATTTCAATATTTCAGTATTTCAGTATTATTTCAGTATTTCAATATTTCAGTAGCATTTCAATATTGTAGTATTTCAGTAGTATTTCAGTAGTATTTCAGTAGTATTTCAGTAGTATTTCAGTAGTATTTCAGTATTTCAGCTGTTACACTTGACTTGGCGCTCCTTATCCCTCGTGTGAAGGTTTTTGCCATCACCTGACCTGCTAGGGCTGGGATACAGCAAGGACTGGACCTGTTGAGGTGGGGATGCAGAAAGGGACACAGCCAGAGGAGACAACTGGAAGAAAAGAAAGAAAGAGCTGAAAAGTTTAGGAAAGACCTGAGCTGTTTCTAGAGCTGGTTGCCCAAACTCCCCAGGCAGCGCTGTGGAGATCTCTGCAGCTAAAACTCCACCAGCAGCACCCTCTGTGTTTATTCTGGCTTTGGGAGGACCAAAGGCAGCCTCTGCAAGCTTGGGCAGGTTGAAGCCTGATCCAAATCCCCCCAAACTCAGAGGGAGAAAGTTTCTGGTTGACTTTGACACTGGTTTTTGGAGCAGGTCCCTGGTGCTGACTGCGCTGGAGCCCAGCCACGGTGGCTGTGTTGGAGCTGTGATTGGGCCTTGACAGATGCTGAGAAATAATCCAGTGGTTATTACAGCACTTCTTTCTGCATTTCTAAAGCATTAAAAGGCATTCATAAGGCTTTGTTGTATTTTTACATCTCAAAGAAAGAAAGTTGGCTCGGGTCGTTGTTTTAAAAAATAGCTGACATCTGCCTTGGCTGCACAGAGCAGTTATTGGACTTGGACAACATCTGGAAGGGATCTAAAACTTGCACACAAGGAGAGGCACTAAGTATAGCAGGCACAAAAGACTTGAACCTCTCCTCACAGTGCTGAGCCAAGGGAGAGAAGGGACTAAAGAGGCCTTGTGTGGCTGAGGAAGTGGCAAAAGCCAGCTCCAGCAGGGACAATGCCTGGGAAAGCTGCTGCCAGGGCCAGCCTTTCCTGTTGGCCAAAAAAGTTTTCAACATTTCCTCCTCCAACACACTCTGCTTCAAAGCAGCCCCTTGCATTCAGTGCTGCAGTTTATGGATGCAGGCAGGAGATTCTTTTCCAAGTCATTTTCATCCTGCAAACCATGTCAGATTAATTTGGGACAAGCTGTGTTTGGTTTTTTTCCCCCCTCCTGCTAGAGCAGTGTGTTGGGCACTTTTTGAAAGCCAGGGGACCTTGCTGTCTAGGAAGATGTCACACAGAGGTGGCCACAGCCACATGTCCCATGGCCCCACATGAATTCTGGGCAGAAAATCTTAAAAAAAAAAAATCTATAAAATTTGCTCACAGCAGGAAAATAGAAAATCTTCACGGACACAGCACAGGGAGAACTCTCTCCTCACAGTCATGAGAAAAGAGAACAGTTCCACATAGGGCTGATTTTTTTTTTTTACCTTTAAATTCCTTCTTAGGTTATCAGTGAACAGCACAAAGGGATCAGTGAGACCACAGAGACAAAACACTTTTTTTTTAAAACATCATTTGAAATATACATTTTACTGATTGCAGGGTGCTTGTGCAAATTATTTTCCCCAAAATCTTTCTGAACCAACTGTTTGAGACCCTGAAAACTGGAGGAACCCAAAGGGCTTTGTACTCAATTCATTGATTATTGCCCTCTGAGGGTTTATTGGATCTCATCCCTGGGAATTGGGCTCAGGAATGCACCGAGTCCATGGAGAGAGTTCTTTTGTGCCACTTAATTGAACCTCATCAGCATTTCCTCCTGGCTGTGCAGCTGATAGCAAGCTGTGTTCAGGCAGTGGGATTTGCTGAGGAGAAACTTCAACTTTGTAGATATAACTTATGTAAAAATTACAGATAAATATAAATATAAATATAAATATAAATATAAATATAAATATAAATATAAATATAAATATAAATATAAATATAAATATAAATATAAATATAAATATATTTCTTGGAGTGAATGAGGTTTGTTTCCCTTGGTCTGAATGAATTTTGCTTTCTTGCTCATCCAGATGGGAAGTAAAGCATTAAAATCCTGGAAGGATGACTGCAGAAGCACCAGATCCACCCTCCACCTGCTCTTGAACAGGTTTAAGGATGCAAGAAGCAACATTTTATTCCCTCTGTCCAGGAGCTTGAGAGCAAAGCTCGCCTCTCTCCTGTAACACTTCTCCAGGTCCAAGGTTGTGGTGCACCTTGGAGGGGAAGGTGGTGTTTGTTCAAAGCATGTCTGACCAATTTGCCCCCATATTTCACACCTCAGGGGGTTGGAGATCACCCCAAAATCAAAACCAAAACCAAACTGAGTTCTTCTCTCAAAGCATCAGTGCATTTTTGGGGTTTTTTATAGAGACAGTAAGGCAGGTGATGCAAAGGGATATAAACTTTAGATGGAAGAGTTTCTGTTTCAAACCAGCTTGCTGGAAGAGAAGCCGTAGCTCCAAGTCCATGTTTGAGCACTGGGATTGATTTTCTGAGACAAAGGGTTAAATCTGAGGGCCTGAGGCACTGCTTGGGGGAGCTGTGTCCATAAAGGAATGGGAAGGGACATTTCTGCCACCAGGTCAGAGGAGATCTCTGGAAAGTGCCAGATAACCGAACCCAGGACAATAAATGGACTCTCAGTGAGGTCTGTGTTGTTCAGCCAAACAAAACTTGCATCCTTCTCTACAAAGAATTGAGGAAATGTCATCCCCCCTTATCTCCTAATGAGCTCCCAACTTAAAATAATCACTCACATCACAAATCTTTAACAGCCCTTGGAAAAGGGAGTCCTCAAATCTGCGCCAATCTCTTCTTCCCCAGAACCCACTTGTTGATGTGCAGAGCTGAGGAACACTCAAAGCAATGCTAGACACCCAGAGGAATGCTAAAAGGGCTAAAAATACCCTCAGTTATCAAGCAAACAGACCAGCCTATCTGTTTGGAAAGAGATTAGAAGCCAGCAGAGGTTTAATTCAGGCTCTGTGTTGGAATTCCCAGGACAAACCCTTCCCCAGTGGAAGTTCTGCCATCACCTCCTGGTAACTGCATACCCTCACCCACGTGTCAGCCTTTGTGTCAGTTTGAAAGCACAAACATTAAAATTTTGACAATGATTCTGTCTGCAGAGCCATTGAATAGACTTGTTGCCATTTTAGGAGCCTGCCAGCATTTTGTGTTTCCTGCTGGCACTGTGACTGCACTCGGTGCTGTGCTTGCAATGTCTGCTCAGGACACTCAGGCAAATTCATTAGTTCTAGCTCAGTAGTGCAATATTTCCAATATTTTGATGTTTCTTTTTATTATTCCTTCTCTAGGGTGGTTTTTCCTCCAGTAGAATGTACCCACAACTTTTAAAGTCACCTGCAGGCTCTGGATTGCCAGCAGCCCCCTGTTCCAATGGTGCTGTGCTCTAAAGCTTGGCAGTGTGAAAAATGTGAGTTTTATGATTGTCTTTTTGCAAACATTCAAATGAATATTATATGTGTTGTGTTAGAAACTTATACTGTATTAATTCTCTTCAGTGGTGTGTTAAATCTAGTTTTAGGTTATTAAAAAAATGTTAAAATAGAAACTATTCTGTGTAAGATACTTTTTTAAGAAAGGACTGGCAGTGAGATAGCAGCCACAGGACACCTAAACCTTTGAGAGAAAAAGAATTTATTGCTTCTTTATCAGAAGAAATGAACTTCTTCTTGCCTCGAAGGTGCTGTTAGGATTCAGAGGAAGAAGCTGGCACTGCCCAGACAGAATCCTGTGTTTGAATGGAATTTATGCACTGTGTATGAGATGTGTGAATGTGCACCAGGTTATTGTTGGTAAGGGTAAATCCTCTGTTAACGTGGGGCCTTTTTCAGGCTTGTGCTGCCCAGGAAGAGGTACCAGGACCATCCATAACTCTTTGTTTTTATTGTCTCATATTGTCCTAAATCCCAATTCTCCAAATGTTTATTACTCTAATTATATTGTTATTTTTATAACCATTTTATTACTATTAAACTTCTGAAATTTCAAAACCAAGTGACTGGCATTTTTCACAGGCAGCAAGTCCTTTAAAATCCCCTCTGTGCCGTGGGCTTGGTGTCTGAATTGATTTGGCTTTTCTCCCCAAGGCAATAAACACCAGAAAGCACCAGGGACCAGTTCCCTGGGAATCTGGGGTACTGGAATGCTGGCAGCAGTGCCCTGGGAGGGGCTGTGCTTTAGAGAAAGCCAAACAGATCCTGGTGCTGGGTGTTCTAGGTGGATAATGAGATGATTGGCTCTCACAATTAAAGCATAACTACAGTGTGAATATTAGAGAAGCTTTAGTGATGTACAGTTATGTTGTTGTGCTTTAGACGCCCTCTGCTCTCCCACAGTTCCCTTTCCCCCTGTGCTGCTGCCATCAGACAGCCTGGGCTGCCCAGGACAGGTCCAAAGAAGCTGCCCAGGTGTCCCTTGCATGGGGCAGTGGGGATGGGAAAGCTCAGG
>JANIJU010003057.1:17950029-17965271 GCA_025504685.1 Leucosticte australis | reverse complement strand
ACAACTATAGAACCATAAGTTTGTGATTTTTCTGCTTAATATCTGTGCATTGTGTTTTTACATCAATCCAAGCTTCTCCCAAGGCTGCAGATCAAACCCTTCCATGTCTGTGGAAGTTTCTGGTTTTCCAATCCCCACAACCCACCACAGCCAGAGTTGGAGATCAGACACTCAAAATACAGATTTGATGGGGGTATCCCAGCAGCTGAGTGTGTGGGCAAAGAAATGTCTTCAAGACCAGAGAAGCCATGAAAAAATGCCCTGAATTTCACCACAAACCCATAAAAGCAGCCAGCTCTTCCCAGGCCTGTTTCACCTTTCTCCCTTCCCACACAGCAGCTCCTGCTCACAGCTGTGGCCCCTCCTGCTGCTATTGACAATTTTAAAGTCATTTAGAAATCACCAAACCGTGTTCCTGCAAGGCTGAAGCTTCATGGACTGCACCCTGCAGGTTGTTGCTGGCCCTGTGGGGATCCAGCAGGGATAGTGTGGATGGTTTGGGTTGCTCAGCAGGGATTTTAGAGTGGGTGGGAGTTCCAGGCAGTTTCCAGAGTCTCATTCCCAGCACTCTCAGCCAAGCACTGCCCTTCTGGCTGGTCCCAAGCAATCCAGGGAATGCCCTGGCAGCTGATTTCTCCAGCTCCTGGCAATTCCATGGCATGGGACAGGCTGGGGATGCTCCATTTACTCAGCAGCCTCTCCACTTAATCCCACTTGATGGAGCTCCCCCTGAAACTCTTTCCTTACTCCATTCTATAAGCCAATTTCAATCCCTAATGGGCATTTATTCCAATTCTGGCAGAGAAGAGTCAGTGGAGCAGTAGCTGTAATGCAAACTGAATTTATTGGTGAGATAGAAAAGCCAAGGTTGCTGAAATTTGTGATTTCAGGTGCCTGTCCTCAGTAGCTGGGAAAAGGATTTCTCTCTGGGAAACGCTGAGCAGCAGTGCTCTGGAAACCTGGAGAGTGTCTCAAACTGAGCACCCAAAATTCCCAAGTTCTTTTGGAAAGGGATCCCATGTGCTTTTAGAAAGAGCCAAAAAGGCTTGCAGTCTTTGTTTTGTGTCTGTTTGAATAAGGGCCTCCCAAAGGTTCAGATGCAAAGCGGTTGTTAGGAATTATTTGAGGAAATCAGAGCACACCTTATTAAAATTTGTTTTTAGCAGGAAAATAGAAATGTTTTCACCACACTACAGAGATTGCCAGTGTAAAGATAATTTCTGCCTTGCTCTGATAAGAGCACTTAAACTAAAAGTCCTGTAGGTAAGAGATAAGTTGAAAAAAACCAAAGCTGATAACATGAATTAGCTATTCATGTAAAGAGAAAGGACACAGAACTCCAACACAAAAATATGTTTGAGATTCCACACTGTTTTCAACTTTTTTTGAGCTGGCACAAAATCCTCATGAGACTGGATTGTTTGAAGACTGATGACTGAAATAAAAATGAACAATGTGATTCTGGGTTTGAAAGTCAAAGAGTTTGGGATTGATCCTATCCCTCAGAGAGATAAACATGCTCTGTCTCTGACTGTAATTATTTGTACCCTTACCAGTGGGCAGGAACACACCAAAGTCTTGGAAACCCAAAGCTGTAACTTCAAAAGATTTGTGATTTCCTTGGGAGGATAGGGAAGGGAATGGAGGCAGCACAGCTGTTTCTGCAAATGTCTTCTTGCTTCATAAAAAAGATTCAAAGTGAACACAAATGATATTTATATAATTTATATCAACTACAGCTCCTAGTGTCCAGTGATGTTTGGAGCTCAGAATGATTTTGGCTCCTCTCAAACCTTCTTTTGATGATATTTTAATCCTCTGCTGACTTTCCCCCGTTCTCCTGCTTGTCTCTGCCTTCAGCAGCCATAAAAAATGGGCTGGCAAATGCATGAGCCTTCTGAGAAGGTTAAATGTTGTCAAGCACCTGCTCCTCGTGGTTAATGTCTGCAGCAGTTTATTCCCACCTCCTAAAAGTGCTCCTCAGTGTGTGATGGATGATGTCTACCACCAGCTGTCCAGAAATCTCATCCCAGAACACAATAAATATTATCCACCCTCCCCTAAAATGAGATAAGTTACCCAGCCCCCCCTTTTCCTGAGGCTGACTGGGAGCCTGCTTTTTGTGGGAAGCAGGATCAGGGAAGCTCAGAGACCAAACTCCCAGCCCTGGGCTGAGTTTGCTGCTTTTAGCAGAGGGAACCAGCAGCTGCCTTGATTTTCCTCCTGGGCTTGGCCCTACCACGATGTCATTAGGAGAACACGAGAGTTTGTGGAGAAGGAAGCCCTTCCCTACCTGCCAGCAGCTTCTGTGGAAAATCTCAGCCAGGACAGAGCTGGTGGCAGCTTCTCAAACAAGAAGCAGCAGCAAATCATCATCTTATTGGTGAGCGGTGCCAGCGAAGAGCTCTTTGATTTTGGTGATGTTTGTATCATGAACTGTGAGCTCTGGAGGTGAATCTGAGGAAGGTGAGAGGTGCAGCTGGCAAATACCAGCAGTCCTTGGTAGCCAGTCCACATTCCTGCTCGTGGTTTAGGTTGTTTTTGTGTGCTATACTACTCCCAGTGTCCAACAGGATCCGGGACAGCACAAATCAAAGCGCTTTTAAAATTCATTTCCATCCATCATTATTTTGTAGGAAGTATCCTGGGCTCGCCCCAGATTAAGATGAAACTCCAAGTTTCACTAATGAAACTTTAATTTGATCAAAGAAATAACCCAGTTTTAGCAGCAAAAGCTGCTGAATGCTCTTCCCTTAAGGAAAATTGTCCTGAGGTTGGGTCCATCCAAGAGCTCTGAGTGTGCCAAGAAACATCACCACTTAACCAGTGTCACCTGCAATGCTGGGGCTCTGCTTCACCTCTTTTGCCATCCTAGGGACTGGTTTCCTTCAGTCAAGGAATTTGGAGCTGGAGATATTCAGCTGTTAAAAATATTTCAGTTTCCCCTTTGGCGACCTCAGCAGCTGCACACACAAATGCACTCACACGTGCACCTGTGGTGGAAAAACAAATGTGAGAACGTGGTAGTTTAAAAAAATATATTGTCAAGGTTGAGAGGGTTTTTTTGCCTTTTTTTTCTGGAGGTCAGGAGTTTGTGAGTTCCTCTCCAGATATCTCAACACTTGGAGGTGTGACACAAATAAGGTAAGGGTTGTTTTATATGGAGTAAATGGCTGGAAGAGCAGACTGCAAGAAGAATTCAAGGAAAAAAACCCAAGAAATGCTAATCTGAGGGCTGTGAGCAAAACCACAGGAACCTTTACATTCAGCATCACTGTAGCAAGAATATCCATGTGGACAAGGAGAGGCAGAATCACAAGACTTAACAATAAAGAGCATTTCTGGGGTCCTGCCAGGCCCTGGGGACAACAGCAATCATCAGCTTCACAATGGAGATGTTCTGAGGATGGAAAGGTGTCCTAGTTTACCATATAAAAATGTGTCCTATTCCCATCCTCAAGAGCTGTTTTTCCTTATCTCCTGTAAGTGGGCCCAGCAATGCCTTTCCCATGACTCAGAGATAACTCTCACCAGGAGCCATTTCTGTTTCATGGGCTCACAGAACCATACCAGCCCATGGTGAGATGCTCCACCCAGGGGGGAGGAGCTAAGCATCCCCACCTGGATATAATCTGGGGGTTGGGACAGAACACTCCACTGGGTTCCCAGAGGAATTTTCCAATGTCTTTCCCACTGTCTTTCCCACTGGATCTTCTGAGGAAGGCTCCACCCTTTCTACAGGATCCCTGCTCCAACAGAGCCACATCTGCCACTCCAGGAGCTCTGCAGCCACCAATCCCACTGGACTGCTGCCAACAGCCTGACCAACAGGGTGTCAGGTTGTGTTCTGACTCTGTCAGTGGGTTTTCTTTTGCATTATTCGCAGGGCTCCCCCAAGGAGGGGAGAGAAAATGAGGCGTCTGACTCCGTCTTATCAGAAGGCTAATTAACTACTTTATTATGCTCTATTATTCTATATAAAATATATTAATATAGTTATAGATATAATTATATTATAATAATTATAGATACTAATATATTACATCCAAACTGAATCTGCCAAGCACCCAACTCTGCACACACTGCCCAGAGTCTCGTGACTGTCACCCTCAGTCCTGACACACACATACACACCTGGCCCTGATGGGCCCAGGAACAAAAACCCCATCACTGTGGGTAAACAATCTCCACATTGCATTCTGCTTTGGCACAAACACAGGCACAGCCAATGAGAAGAATATTCTTGGGAAGAATTGTGCCTTGCTTTTCTCTGTGGAGAGAAACGTGAGGCTACAGCATGTATTTTGGTTTTCTTTTCCCTTTTCCCAATAAATTGTATTTCTGACTTGGAGTCTCTCAGTGGTTTGGCTCTCAAAGCAGAACAAATGGCCACGTGGTGCTCCTGGTGCCTCACATCTGCACAGGTGCTCTGGAAGCTGCCCTGGCACCTGACAGCATTCCTGGAGCTCAGGAGAAGTGCCCAGGAGCAGGGAAGCACTCAGATATTTGGGGGGATGATGTTCTGATTGCTCTGAGTTTTGGGAGTGATGCTTCTCGTTCATTCCCAGTCAGCATCTCCTGGGAAAACGCAGAGCAGTGAAATTAGGTAACAAAAAACAGGCTCAAGAAATATAATTTTTAATGCTGCCTTCTTGCAGAACTGGTGAAGACACCCCGGCTTGGGTTTGGGGAGAAACCTGAAATCATTTTCCACTGCAACAAAATTGAAATGCTGAAATCAAAATTGGAATTTTTCAGAGCTATCTTAAAAGGCTAGATAGGCATCTGCTATTCAAATTAATGGAATTATTTAAAGCAGATTAATGTAGCTTTGTGTCTTGGAAGCTTTTCACTAGATCTCACAGATAAGAAAGTGCTTCATCCTTCTCTTGGAGTGTGCAATCCAGCATTTAATGGTCTGTCATTTCAAATTCACTGCCAACTACCATTTTTAATCTAACTGGTAAACTGCTCCTCGATAATGTGGGCTGGGTCCCTTTGTAGAAGGGGAATGTTTGGGCTTTCCTTCCAGCAAGGCAGCTTGGGGATAGTTGGCTTTCAAAAGGCCACGTTCCCTGAGCTCTTTTGGAGCTAATGATGTTGTTAAATGATTTTGCTAAATGATTTGTTTCTCTCCAGTCTCAAGGGATCAGAATGTGGGTTCTGTACTTGCAGAAAGGTGTTGAGGCTCCTGACAGGCACTGAGGGTTCTGAGGGTGAATCTGAGACTTGTGGGATTCAGACTGAGCAGCTGCAGGTGGCATAACAAACACAGAGCAAGTCCAAACCCCACCTGCTCCAACTGGATGTGCATCCTCATTGGTCCTGATATTTAAAAGAAAGAAAATTTGAGTGAATAGCTTCTCTCCCTGTTGTTCCTGAGGAAATAGGTGCAGTCTGGAGGCCTGTGATATAAGCTCTGGGATAAGAGGATTGCTTGTCTGTACATTACTGGGGCTGGAAATGCAGTTCTAAGCCCTAAGTAATGAGATATTAGAAATCCTATTAGGAACCCTATGGTAAAACATTAGCCAGGAGTCCCATGGTGCCATTGAACAGACAGCTGCTGCAAAGCCACCGAGGCAATTTTAGTGGCAAAGCCATCTCCAAGCTCACTGGCAACTGAAACAATCAGGAACAAATCTGGGAGCTGACACCACTGAACTCTGCGAGGAAGAGCAGGTGAGGTTGCTCAGGGTGTCAGACACAGGGTGAGGGATGTTCACAGAGAGAGGAAAAGTGTTTTAAAGTACATTAATGCTGTTTTTGGGAACCCCTTTGGCAGCCAGGGCTGCCCTGGAGCTGCACTTCCCCACTGGTGAGCAAGGTCCAGCCCAGCCCCTCTCCTCCTGTGGGGAAGGAGATTTGAGCTTTTATATTTTCCATCTCTTTGCATTCCTGCAGCTGTTTGGTGTGTAACTCCAAACCCCACAGCCAGTGTCAGCTGCAGCTTTCCCACTTTGGGCAGACACAGCAATTCCTCTCCAGGCCTGGCAATCAAGGACACCTCACTGCCTCAGGGCCAGAGATGGGAACAAAAGGGACTTGGGGGGAGCAAACCTGGGGTCAGTGACTTCATTACCTGGAGCTGGAACTGGCAGATTCACCCCCAGTGTGCAAATGGACCAAACTTATAAAAGTATAAAAACCTGTGAAACATTTTCCATTTTGGGTTTCATCTGCCCTAAATATACCTGCAGGCCCTCCAATAAACAGAACTGCTTTTTATTCCCTTAATTCTGTCTGGCCTCTGGTTTTAGGTAGCCCCAAAAAGGCATCAAAGGGAGCTCCCATCAGTGATTTCAGGAACCTCCTGGGCTGTTCCTGTCCCTCCAAGCCACACTGGGCTGAAATGCCCATGAAGGATCAGGGTTTAGGGTGAGGCTGCCCCCTGGGCAGATGGCCTGCAGCAAACCCCACTGAATGTCACCTGTCCTGTCAGCTCAGTCCTGACCCTTGGTGGTGCCTCATCCACGCCCAGGTGAGCTCTGTGACACAGGGGACACCCCCTCCTCGTGTCCCCTGTCTGTCCTTCCCCCATCCCTCCATCCAGGGAAGCACAGAAAATACAGCTCTGCTCTGAAATGCCTTGGAACCTGGACATGGTTTTCATTTTCTGCCCTCCTCCACGTGAGAGAAAACTCTGCTGTCAGTGGTGGAATGGAATTGCTGTCCCAAAGCCATCAACTCTCTCCAGACCCATTTCCTTCTCCAAATGTTTCCTCTTGTTGTCAGCATTGTCCTGTGGCTCTTCAGCAAAGTGTACACTCCTATTTTAGGTGAATAAACCCAATAATCTTCAGTTTCCTCAGGCTGTCACAGATAATGAATAACTTGCTGCCTACTTGAGGGTAATATTAAAATTATTTGATGCTGTATGTGATGAGCAGGAGGAGGTGGCAGGAGGAGAGTTGATTTTGTCCCTGATGACTTTTTGGAATTTGGGTCTAGGCAGTGTTAAAATTTCACAGGACGCTTGCCTGGATCTCTGGAGGGAAGAGTGTGCAAGGCTTTGGTGTCTGAGACTGAGCATAAAAAAGGGTCAGGAAGAGCAACCAGATCTCAGCAGAGATGCCTGCCCTGGCTGGGATCCCAGGAAAGCCAGGAAAAAGAAACAAAGATCTTTTAAAGTATGGAGAGCACCCCAACAGAAACTGGGGAGTGCCCTAAATTTGGGGCTTTTTTAATGTTCAGTCACAAATTCCCTGAGCATTCTCTGATCACAGCTGGGGACAGGACTGGGCTCATAGATAGGGGACTCCAAATTCAGCTGGAGATGCAAAAAATTCCAGTTGATTCTCCTAACACCATTCTTCTCATCCCTGCCTGTTACAGGACTTTGGGCTTTATGTGATGCCTCTGCTGGGTCTGTCTTTATTCTTCTTTCTGACCTTCTTCCAACCAGTTTTGGCTGCTGCCAAAGAAATGTCGTTATCACCAGGTTTTGCCAATGCTTATGTATTGTTTTGGAGCACTGATAATTTCTCCTAAATTGAATGGTTGTTCAGAATATGAAATTCAGTGCCTGCTGAAAAAGAGAGTTTGACAAAGCCAGGTATCTTTTCTTGAGTGATGTTTAGATGAAGGGGGTTCTAACACTGTCGAAATGTCATTTTCTCACAGAAATATCCTATTCTTATTATTTATTGTAGCAGAAGAGGCCTAACCACATGAATGAGGTAAGGCATGCTGGGAGGTTTAATATCTTTTATTAGGCCAGATGATGCATCTGGAAAGGAGTCAAAGACTGTTTCTGTTTCAGGCCTGAAGCAGGAGCTGCATGCCCCAAGCCCTGTTGTTTACCAGTAATAACAGCTGCTACAATAAAAATTATTGCCATTTCCTCCCTCCTTACCTGCCTTAATTTTTATTTCACAGTTTTCAGCGTGCTCCTTTGAATTTTAATTATTTTTCTGCTGGAATTAGAAGAGAAGAGGCTTTTTAAAGAGCCAGATTCAGGATAGGATTTTAAAAATGAGAAGGTTTTGTTCCATTTAGAAGCAGAGCTGAGGTGTTGAAATCTCAGTGTCCTTCAGAGCAGAGAATCCAAGTCCTGTTCTTTTCACCTCAGTCCCTGATTTCTCAGTGAGACAATCCCTAATTTTGTCTCTTCTGCATCTTTGCCAATAATTAGGACCACGCTGATGGGCCAGGCTTTAGGGAGCAGTCTTTGTGAGAAGAGCAGGAGATGGGATAAGCCTCATCCTCCTGGAAGGGATGATCCAGGAGGATCAGAGCAGCCCCAGGTGAGCACCAGGACAGCAAGGTGGACACTCAGGTCCTGCAGGCTGTTTTCTCCCAAGGTTTTCTCTACCAGGCACCAGTTTTGGTCAGAAGAACCCATCCCCAGCATTGCCCATAAGAGCCAGTCTGGTCCTTGGGTGGAGAACATGAAGATGGAGGAAAAGTGCACACTCAGAATTCACAGAATTCACAGAACAACCAGGTTGGAAGAGACCTTGAAGTTCATAGAGTCCAGCCCAGCCCCAACAGCTCAACTGAACCCTGGCACCAGTGCCACATCCAGGCTTTGTTAAACACCCCCAGGGATGGGGACTCCACCACCTCCCTGGGCAGAACATTCCAGAACTTTATCAGCTTTCTGTGAAAAACTTTTTCCTGATATCCAGCCTGAATTTCCCTTGGCACAGCTTGAGGCTGTGAGCACAGGCACCTTTCAGGAGCTGTGAGAGTGATGGGGGCACCCCTGAGTCTCCTTTTCTCCAGGCTGAGCACCCCCAGCTCCCTCAGGGCTTCCTCTCAGGGTTTGTGTTCCCAGCTCCTCTCCAGCCTCACTGTCCCCTCTGGATGTGCTCAGTGTCCCAAGGTCCTTCCCAACCTGAGGGGAGCTGCACTCAGCACTCCAGGTGAGGCCTCTCAGGCTCTTTTCTCCCAAGCTTTTCTCCAGCAGGTGCCACCTTTGGTCACCTTTGGAGCCATCAGTGCCACTGCCCACCGAAGCCAGGCTGGCCCTGGGGTGCAGAGCAGGAGGCTGGAGGCAGGCTGGAGCAGGTGTCAGAAAAGCAGAGCTCTCAGGGCTCTTTGTGGAGCTCACAATGCCTCCCTCAGCTCTCCTCCCAGCGTGGGACACGGGGCTGCTGGGCTGGGAACAGAGCAGGCTGCAGGGAAATCAGAGGATGCTTTGGCCCTGGCAGGGGGCTGTTTGTGCACTGCTGGGATGGGAAAAACCCTGTTTGCTTCGTGGCAGGGTGCTGCTTGTGGAGTGAGCCCAGGGCCTGGCCGTGGGGACAGCAGGCTCTGAGCAGCCCCAGCTGCCAGGGGACTTTGTTGTTCTTCCCATCCTCGGAGCTGAAGCATGGAGAGAGGCAGCCTAACCTTTTGTTCCAGCTGCATGTTTCACATTTCATGTTGGTTTGTGGTATGCCGAGCCAGCTCCTGACATCTGGAGTCCCAGCAGTGCCTGAGCACAGTTTCCATTACAAGCCAGACCCCCCTCTTTGCCTTTTTATTTGCACAACGACACAACACCCTGGCTCTGCATCCCTCTGAGCAGTGGCTGGGCCCCAGAAAACCACAGCCACTTCATGTTCCACCTGGTTCTCTGCTCCCCTCCTGTGTCCTGCCATTGGCAGCATGGATTGACTCTTATCAACTTTTTTCTGTCTATTCAAGAACTGAATTTAGAAATCACTGCAATCTGTGTGGCTGGACAGAAAGCCTCAAGGAAGGGATTTCTATTTTGCCTCCTGTATCCTGTTCCTTGAGCTTGATCCAGCTGAATTTTGTCACCCTGCACTGCCCAGATTGGGAAACTGAGGCACTGAGGGGTGCAGGAGACATGGCAGAGTCCACACCCCTGCTGGGGCTCACATTCTGATCCTTAAATCCATTTCTCATTTCCCAAGGACATCAGGTGACATTGGAGTTCTGGTCTGACAGGAAAGGCAGAATTAGCATTTCCTTACAGGAGCAAGGATGTGCTCCTGCAAATCTAATATTAAATTCTCCAGCAAATCTAATCTTAATTCTTCCTTGTCGTGTCTTTAAACTGAGAGCAAAGCAGTTCTGCCAGGTGAGAGGATGTGAAATTTTGATTTGTGGTGTTGTGCTGTGTCCCTGCTGAAATGGTGTGAGGCAGACAAGGGTTTGGGACTGAACTCTTGCCCATCCATCCCCCTGGAAGTTTCTTGGCACTGGCACAGAGTGGTGTGCATCCCTTGCAGAGGGCATAAAATCAGATTTTAGTGATAACCCCCTCAGCTGGCTGCCCTCAGTGTGAACAGCAGGAGCTGCTTGTGGCACTGGGGAGTCCACAAGGGCTTTCCAACCCAGGAGGGAAAATGAAATCACTTTTTTAATGAGAAAAAGAATGGCAAAAGCCCAAAACCCAATGTAAAAGAAATGCAATTAACCATAATTTAGCTAGTTTAGGGTTTAGCTCGTCCTCTACCAACAAAAAATGAAACACAGAAAACCTCAGAAGCTGTTACCTATTTTGAAAATTTAGTTAAATAACATAGACAAATTTCCCCCCCTAATTCCAGGGCAGAAATTCAGAGGCTGGGCACTGGAATTGTCCCAGAGGCAGGCAGAGCAAGGCAGGGCAAAGAGGAGATGAGCTCTGAGCACACAGCCCTTGGAGCCAGCCAGGAGCACTGGAGATCCAGAACCTTCCAAAACATAAACCACTACAAATGTTCCCCCACACGTGCAGCTGGTGAAATCTCACTGCTTCTTTCTCCTTTTTCTCTTTTCTCCCCCTCCAGCTGCATTTTGTGAACAGTCCTGAATTCTGTTCTGTCCCTTGCACTGTGCTCTCCCAGCTAGAACCACAGAATCATTTAGGCTGGGAAAGACTCCTTAAGATGCTCGTGTCCAAATATTAACCCAGCCCTGCCAGGTCCTGTCCCCAAGTGCCACATCTGCACATCTCTAAACCCCTCCAGGGATGGTGACTCAAAGACTGCCCTGAGCAGCCTCTGCCAGTGCATGACAACCTTTCCAGTGAAGAAATTTTTCTAAATATCCAATTTAGGTCTCTCCTGGGGCCACTTGGGGCTGTTTTTCCTTATTCCATCCCTTGTTCCCTGGGAGCACAGCCCGACCCCCCTGGCTGTCCCCTCCTGTCACAGGGAGCTGTGCAGAGCCACAAGGTCCCTCCTGAGCCTCCTTTTCTCCAGCTGAGCCCCTTCCCAGCTCCCCCAGCCTCTCCTGGAGCTCCATGCCCAGCTCCATTCCTTTCCCTGGACCCCTCCAGCCCCTCCAGTTTGGGGCTCCAAACTGACCTCAGGATTTGGGGTGGTGCCTCCCCATTGCCCAGCACAGGGACTGCTATCAAATATTACTCCTGGTAACTCCCAAAGAGGGAGATTTTCTCTCTTGGAACACACTCAAGTGGTTAAAAAAAAAACCCCAAAGCATTTTCCTGTGTGCCAGGCAGCACAGGGGTCACCTGGTGACTTCCACAGACCACGGACTAGTTGAGAATTCTCTTTTTTTTTTAAACCCAGTGAGAATCAACTCAATGAAATATAAAAGTCCCCAGGAGATTGTCAGCACAGTCCCTCTGGTCCTAGTAATGTAATAGGATTTTCTGACCAGAGCATAATTCAGTCCAGCAGGATTCCCACATTTGGTTGGTGGAATGGAAAGCTGTGAAAAGATGTTCTGGCCTCAGTGTCTGACACACTACACTCTCCATGGCTATTCCATAAAAAACCAAGGAGATTCAAAGAATGCTCATGTGTTTAAACTTAATTTTCAAAATAAGTGATAACTTCTGAGCTTTTCTGTGTCTCAGAGGAACTAGCTAAAGCCAGAAGTTAAATTATGGTTCATTGCACTTCTTTTATATTGGGTTTTGGGCTTTTGCCATTCTTTTTCTCATCAGAAAAGTCACCATCTTTTCCCTTCTCAGTGAAATTCAGGTGAGCAAAGATCAGCCCATTCATCTTTGGCAGATAAAGAGCTCCTTTCTCCCCATAGGCTGGGGCTTTACCTACACAATTTCACTCCCAAATTGTAGGGAAATTAAACCCCAAATGCAGCTGAGAACATTTTTTTCCCAGCTGAGGGGTATTTTATATTCTCAGTCCATTTTTGTGCCTGTTGGTTACTAGCTGCTCCTATCACAGATGTGCCCACTCAGCTGTGTGTGCAGAAACAGAAAAACCCAAATAAAACAAAAAATTAATCAGGGTTGGAGTGTTATCCCCGATTTTACCGACTGAAACAACAACTGCAACCCCCAAATTTTCCCCTAATTGCATCATGATCATTCATAATTAGTCTGAAATTGCATCTCCTGGTGGCTGGAGGTGGGATCTTGTCTGGGGGTGTGGGGTGACGAGTTACACACACATTTTTCCCGAAGTAATGACAGATGGCAAACAAATGAGGGATGAAGTAACCTGCTCCTCAACACCAGAGCAAATGTAGCATTTAGATTCCCATCTGGAATGCCTTTCCAGACACCCTGCCGGGGTCTGGCCGTGGGTTTGTGTCCCCAAGCCTGGGTGTCACTTTGGGTGCCTTGAGCTGCTCAGCTTGGGGGGCACAGAAGGCACCAATAGCAGCCCCCCCCAGGGGCTCATGGCCTGGGGCACAATGTCATTTTTAGTTATTCCTCTTCTTATTTTATATTTCCTTTACTGCAGAAAGCTGGGGAACAGCAGTTTTCCTACAAGCAGCCCTGGTTCTGTCTCCATGTTTGGATTTTGGGGCTCCCTGGAATTCCCTGATTTTTGTTCCCTTCACCTGAAGGAATTTAGGTGAACATTAAAATCATTTAAAGCCTGGTTAGATAAGTAATTTAAATCCTGGTTAGATTTCTCACAAACCCACATTTGGATTTTGGTGCTCCCTGAGATTCCATGAGCTGCTGATCCCTTCACCTAAAGGAATTTAGGAGCACGTTAAAATCATTTAAATCCTGGTTAATTTTCTCACAAATCCATTATCCACATTCAAATTTTGGTGCTCCCTGGGATGCCATGATTTGCTGTTTCCTTTTCCATGAGGAATTTAGGAGCTCATTATAATAATTTAAATCCTGGTTAGGTTTCTCACAAACCCAAATTCAGATTTTGGTGCTTCCTGGGATTCCATGAGCTGTTGTTTCCTTCACTGAAAGGAATTTAGGAGCACATTAAAATCATTTAAATCCTGGTAAATAAATAATTTAAATCCTGGTTAGACTTCTCACAAATCCTCATTTGGATTTCAGCACTCCCTGGGATTCCATGATCTGCTGTTCCTTTCTCCTTCACCTAAAGGAATTTAGGAGCACATGAAAATCATTTAAATCCAGGTTAGATTTCTCACAAATCCACATTTGGATTTTAGTGCTCACTGGGATTCCATGAGCTGTTGTTCCCTTTTCCATAAGAAATTTAGGAGCACATTGCAATAATTTAAATCCAGGTTAGATTTCTCACAAATCCATTATCCACATCCAGATTTCAGCATTCCCTGGGATTCCATGATTTGCTCTTCCCATCACTGAAAGGAATTTAGGTGCTTATTAAAATAATTTAAATCCAGGTTAGATTTCTCACCAATCCATTCTCCACATTTGGATTTCAGCATTCCCTGGATGCCATGATTTGTTGTTTCCTTCACTGTAAGGAATTTAGGAGGAAAATCCTTAGATAAAATTGTTAAAATAGTTAATAGTTATAGTTAATATAAAATTAATGTAAAATTTAATAAAATAGTTAATATAAAATCATTGAAATCCTGATTAGATTTCTCACAAACCCATTATCTTCTTTGCTAATCCCATTATCATCTCTATTGGCCTTGCACTTTTGCTCCAAAGTGCCTCCTGGAAATCATGGAAATCACCTGCTGAGGGGCTCTGAAATGTGCCAGTGGTAATGTGTCAAAAAACAAAAACCCAAAAAAACCACACACACACTTTTTACAGGCAATTCCAAGTGCTTCTGGACACATTTTTTCCAAACATTGTCCTCTGACAAGCTCTCATTATCAGTACCAATATTCAGGGCTTTGTTTCCATAGACTTCCCACTTTAAAATTCTATTTTACACTTCTGTTTTCTACACTAAAAATGGTATTTATTCCGTGCAGCACATTCCTTTTTTGGTAATTCTGTATGCTCAGGGTTCTTCCTCCTGGTTTCTCCCAGCCATGGTGGCATTCCCAAAGATTTCTGCTGGCTTCAGGACTGACTGGTGAGGGAAAACTCCCAGCACTGTGTGTAAAATTTGGGGCAGGGCTCTCCTGCACTTAAGCCTGGCTCAGCTGCACTGAAATCACCAAAAATAAGCCCAGCATTCTAAAATTCATTTAGCATTGCCCTAAAACTCCCAAATAATCCACTGGCACCTAGCTTGGGAAAAAAAAGTGCTTTAATCCCTGATTTGCTTTAGTCAGGGTGGGCTTGGCATTGTGTTTCTGTTTGGGATTTACTGTGGGAGATGTTGGTTGCTTTTTATGTTGTCATATTTTGTGCAGAACAGTAGAAATTACTGAATGATCCCCTCAGATAGATTTGTTGGGAACTCTGTGCCCACATTAAATTATAAACACGTGAAGTTCTCCCAGGCTAATTCTTGTAGCTTTTGAAATGGAGTTTAGTAATTTAATAGCTAAAATTTTACCTGGTCAGTCAGCATTATATCTATAAATATAACAGCTGTGCTCTTAATGCAGGTTTTTGGCACAAGTGCACCTTCCTTTAGGTATTTTCCATCTTTCCATGAGGGATTTTGTGGCTCTCCTTGGTGTCCCTGCTGCAGTTCCCCCTGGCACTGTTTGCCCTGGAGTGAGCTGGCAGGGAAAGGTGAGGACACCCCTCTGGGAGCTTTGGGATTGTCCCTAAAAAGAGACAATTTCCACTCCTCTCTAATTCACTCCAGGACTGGCAGAGAGCATCAGCTCCTCCTGGCTCTGCTGGCTGTTTGCCACCAGTTTAGGGCTGGCTAAAATTATCCTGTTGGTGTTTTTGCCTTGTTTTCCCTCCCCTTTCCCACACAGCCCTGCTGAGGGACACAGCTGTATTGTCTTAGCCAGGACAGCATTCCCCAGGGCCAGATCTTTCCCACATTGCCTATCTTTAGCCCTCCTGTGCTTCATTTGAAGATGAAGGAATAAACAGAGTACAGCACGAGCAGGGATCACTTTCAGGAGTCAGCTGGCTGGAACACAAGCTGCTGAACAATTCTCTGGGACAAACCTGTCATTTTTCCCTGGAGCTCCTCTCAGGGCAGGCTCAGAACCAGTTCCACACTGAATGAAGCCCCCCAGCACTGGATAAT
>JANIJU010003057.1:17871262-17889619 GCA_025504685.1 Leucosticte australis | reverse complement strand
ATATATATATATATATAAATATAAATATAGCCACAGAGCTCATCACAGTGTGGAAGGAGCCTCTCCATCAGCTGATAGCAACACCTTGGGAGACACAGGGGCCCAGAAGCACCAGGAGTGGCACTCAGAGAGGAGTGGAAAGGTTTTGTCAAAATCCACAGCACGTTTTTCCTTATTAGAGCCAGGCTTGGGTAGTCAAGATGAGAAAGAGCCTTTAAGAAAAGAATTTCATTTCCTGTGTTGCAGGCTGTATAAGAGGGTGCCTCAGGGGCAAGAGCAGAATTTTTCATGAGTGTTATGTATTAAAGCAAGAATTTCTCCCTGTATGTGGGCCAGAGATATAAGAAAGGGTCAGAGAAAGATTTGGGTTGGAAGGGGCCTGAAAGCTCACCCAGCTCCACCCCTGCCATGGCAGGGACAGCTCCCACTGTCCCAGGGGGCTCCCAGCCCTGTCCAGCCTGGCCTTGGGCACTGCCAGGGATCCAGAGGCTGCCACAACTGCTCTGGGCACCTGTGCCAGGGCCTGCCCACCCTGCCAGGGGACAATTCCATCCCAATCTCCCATCCATCCCTGCCCTCTGGCAGTGGGAGCCATTCCCTGTGTCCTGTCCCTCCATGCCTTGTCCCCAGTCCCTCTGCAGCTCTCCTGGAGCCCCTTCAGGCCCTGGAAGGGCTCTGAGCTCTCCCTGGAGCCCTCCCTTCTCCAGGTGAACACCCCCAGCCTGGCTCCAGAGCAGAGGGCTCCAGCCCTCTCATCACTTTTGTGCCCTCCTTTTGGCTGATTCCAACAGCTCCACATCCTTTTGGTGCTGGAGGGCCCAGGGCTGAACACTCCAGGCACCCAGCAGAGCACAAAAGCATAAAATCAGAGCCCTGGCTGGGAGCGAGGCCGTGCCCGGGAGGTTCTTTCATTTCATTTCATTTCATTTCATTTCATTTCAGCAGCTGGGAGATGCCATTCCCCTCCCTGGGGCATCTCCTCCAGCATCACCCTCTGGCTGGGCAGGGAGCTGGGGGCACTGGGGGCACTGGGAGCTCAGCTCAGGCTGGGTTTTGATCCTCAGCAGCTCCTGGAGGCACTCCCTGCACGGCTCTGACTGCGCCAGGGACACAGAGGGGCCCCAGCAAACCAGCCGTGGGTGGGAGGGAAGGGCCAGCAGCAGGAAACTGGTGCCTGGTCAGCAATTATATTTAAAATTATCTTTTAAATTATATTTATATTTATATTTATAATATATTTATAGTTATACTTATAGGTATGTATTAAATAAATATAAATAGAAATAGAAATAGAAATAGAAATAGAAATAGAAATAATATAAATATAAATATGTGTATACTTCTAATTTTATATTTATATTTCTATTTTTTATATTATTTATATTTACATTTATTATATTTATAATTTATAATGTAAATTTTTACAAATTCAAAAATATATTTTAATCTTTTAATTTTTTAATTTATATTTTGTATTAGCATTTATATGTATAATCCTTCTATTTATATTTACTTTTGCTTTATATTTTTATCAATATTTATTCATATATATATTTTATATAGATAGATATAAATAGATATAGATATGTTTATATAGCTAGATAATATAATATAATAATATGGTATAATGTGATATGATATGATATGATATAATATAATGTAATGTAATGTAATATAATGTAATGTAATGTAATGTAATGTAATGTAATGTAATGTAATATAATATAATATAATATAATATAATATAATATAATATAATATAATATAATATAATAATGGCTGAGAGAAACTGAAGTTCCTGGGGTCTATATCTATATTTATTTATATCTATATTTTATAGAGATATTTAGATATTTATATATCTATATAAATATATTGATCTATTAACATTTAAATATATATCTATTTATACCCCAAAATATGTATTTATAGATATATTTAGATATTTATATATCAATATAAATATATATATCTATTTATACCTAAATATAAATATATATATATATATATATATATATATATATATATATAAAATATAGATATGAATAAATATAGCTATAGACCCCAGGGAACTTCAGTTTCTCTCAGCCACAGATTTGCTGCATGACCTCCTCTTGTTTCTCAGTCCCCAGTTCACATCACGGGACATTTGTTTGCTCTGCCAGGGTAGCTGGGGTTTTTTAATTCTTTAGGGGAGTGTCACGTCCAGAACATGGATATAAACTAAAATACACAGAATGGGGTTTGACCATTTCCTTTAATTTTTGAGAACAGAGTAAGTAGATGAAATCTTGTGCCCTTCAAAACCAAAGAGAATCTTTCTTTGTGTAAAATGTTACATAAACCTTAGTGGTTGTTCATTTTTATTGTATTATTTTTAATAATTCTGCAGATATTTCAGAAAAGGGCAGATAAAAAAGTCATCGCCACAGAGCTGGGTTTATTACATTTCTCCCTCATATAATTTCAAAAAAAAAACCCCAACCACAATTGGGAAATTCACCCTCCCCACAAAAAGAAAAAAAAATGTTTTGTGTTTTTAAATCAGTAAAATGTTAAATAAATCAGCAATCAGCAGAGCAGAGTAACACCAGGGATGCTTTAGAGCCCAGGTGAAATGTTCCCAGCCCCACGGGGAGCAGCTCCTGGGCACAGCACAGCCTCCTGCAGGGCTTGGCAAGCACCAAAGCGCTCACACAAAGCTCAGGGAACCCTTCTCATCCTGCAGCAGTGTTTATCCCGATCCCAGCCATGCTTTAGGGGTTTGGCTTTTGTATTTTTCAGTTCCTGTGCTGCATTAGTGCACAATCTAAACTCCATACAGAGTGCTGGTTACTGTCTTCAGCTTTTGGTCAGACACAACAATTCCTCTCTGGGCCTGGAACTCAAGGACACCTTACTGCCTCAGGCCCCAAAAAGTATAAATAAAAGTGAGCTGGGGGAGCAAACTGGGGGTGAATGCCTTCATTCCCTGCAGCTGGAATTGGAGCATTAACCCCTGATGTGTGAATGCCCAAACTGATCACTGTGTGACAAACTCATCGCCCGCCTCGGGTGCAGCCTCTGGGGGCTGTGGCTGCCCAAGCTGTGCCTGCTGAAGGCTTGAACAAATCCCCACTTTATTCTCTGAACCTGCCTGGCCTCTGCTCTGGGGGCCCTCCAAGGTACCAGTCCCATCTGGGGTGCCAAAAACACCAAGGCATCCCCTCAGCCCGTGTGGGGTCACCTTGTGCCCAAGGATGGCCCCAGGAGCAGGGGCTGAACCTCTTGGCATTTCCTCAGAGTCCTGATTACCAAGGGAATGACACTGAAATAGAGCCCAGCACAACCTAAAGGTTCTCAGGAGTCCCAAATCCAGGCCCAGCACAACCTAAAAGTTCTCAGGAGTCTGAAATCCAGGCTGAGCTTAACTTAGAGGTGTTCAGGAGTCCTGAAAACCAGGCCCAACACAACCCAAAGGTTCTCAGGAGTCTGAAATTCAGGCCCAGCACAACCTAAAAGTTCTTAGGAGTCCTGAAATCCAGGCTGAGCATAACTTAAAGGTGTTCAGGAGTCCTGAAATCCAGGCTGAGCATAACTTAGAGGTGTTCAGGAGTCCTGAAATCCAGGCCCAGCACAACCTAAAGGTTGTCAGGTTCTCTCAGGTTCTCATTTCTTGGCCTGAAATCCAGCCAAGCACAACCTAAAAGTTCTCAGGAGTCCTGAAATCCAGGCTGAGCACAACCCAAAGGTTCTCAGGAGTCTGAAATTCAAGCCAAACACAACCTAAAAGTTCTCAGGAGTCTGAAAATCAGGCCCAGCACAACCTAAATCTTGTCAGGTTCTCTCAGGGTCTCATTTCTTGGCCTGAAATCCAGGCCCAGCACAATCCAAACATTCTCAGGAGTCTGAAATCCAGGCTGAGCATAACTTAGAGGTGTTCAGGAGTCCTGAAATCCAGGCCAAACACAACCCAAAGGTCGTCAGGTTCTCTCAGGTTCTCATTTCTTGGCCTGAAATCCAGCCAAGCACAACCTAAAGGTTCTCAGGAGTCCTGAAATCCAGGCTGAGCATAACTTAGAGGTGTTCAGGAGTCCTGAAATCCAGGCTGAGCACAATCTAAAGGTTCTCAGGAGTCTGAAATCCAGGCCCAGCACAACCTAAAAGTTCTTAGGAGTCCTGAAATCCAGGCTGAGCTTAACTTAAAGGTTCTCAGGAGTCCTGAAATCCAGGCTGAGCATAACTTAAAGGTGTTCAGGAGTCCTGAAATCCAGGCTGAGCATAACTTAGAGGTGTTCAGGAGTCCTGAAATCCAGGCTGAGCATAACTTAAAGGTGTTCAGGAGTCTTGAAAACCAGGCCCAACACAACCCAAAGGTTCTCAGGAGTCTGAAATCCAGGCCCAGCACAACCTAAAGGTTGTCAGCTTCTCTCAGGGTCTCATTTCTTGGCCTGAAATCCAGGCCCAGCACAATCCAAACATTCTCAGGAGTCCTGAAATCCAGGCCAAACACAACCCAAAGGTTCTCAGGAGTCTGAGATCCAGGCCCAGCACAACCCAAAGGTGCATCTCCCTTCACTGATCAGAAAATATCTTCCCATTCTCCCTGGGAGGGACCATGACCCACCCCAGGGCCCACGTGTGGCTTTGGGGCCTTGGTTCTGCAGCCTGGGTGGGTGGAGAGAAGGCCCAGGGAGGGAGACTGGGTCACAGATATTCCTGACTTGTTGGGACTTCCAAAAATGTGAATTCCTGGATTTTGGATTGTCAATGTCAATTCAGTTTTTTCATTGTATGTAAATCAATCTGTGGTTTCAATTCTGGGAATATTTCTCTCCCAGTTTTCCCATGGGACTGAGACTGGGTCACAGATATTCCTGACTTGTTGGGACTTCCAAAAAATGTGAATTCCTGGATTTTGGAGTGTCAATGTCAATTCAGTTTATTCATTGTATGTAAATCAATCTGTGGCTTCAATTCTGGGAATATTTCTCTCCCAGTTTTCCCATGGGACTGAGTTTTGGCTCCCTCTGAGCAGGCACAAACGATGGTTCTGTGCCTTCCTAAATCCATGTTTCTTCCAAATGTCCTGCCCCAAGTACCTCACAACGGAGACATGCAAACAAAACTTGGAGGATTTGAAGTCCTCTGCTAGGCTTCCACCTTGCCACACACAAAATGAACCCCTACAAATAAGATAAAGTAAAAATGAAATGGCTCTATTAGATTTAATGAAGTGACTCGAGACAAAGCAGTTCCATAAAAATGCTTTTTTTAAGAAGTAACAACAAGAGCTCAGAGAAGTGCTGACTGCAGGTACAGTTCTAGCCAATATTAAGATATATTTAGTGATTTCTAGGGAATTATTTCCTTGGGAGAAGGTCAGGAGCCGTTTCTGTTGCTTACAACTCCGGGTGCTGTGTCTGAGCTCCGGTGGGTTGGAGTTGCAGAGAGGGCAGCAGGTTTTATGACGTTTCTTCTGGGCTGTCTCTTGTCTCTGCCCCCAAATCCTGTGCAGTGTAGGATGCTGTTCCTCCACAGGCTCCTCACACAACCATCAAATAACAAAAACAAGCCAAGAAAATTTGTCCAGAACAAATAACCGTGTTTGGAATATTATCAGGTAAAAAAAAAAAACACATCCTAAGACAGAGTTTGGGAGTTTTCATACTGGGGCATCTGCACACCTCCTGGAACATCCATCCAGCAGCTGGATCCACGTACAAAACCAGCTTTAAAGCCAGGAGCAGGGTCTGACTGACACAGCCAGCACTGCTCCCTCTGTGCCACCGAGGGGTCACAGGAGCCCTGTCTGTGTCCCCTCCCTGCTCCACACAGAAATGACCTCCTGGGGCTCCTGCACGGATGAAGAACATCACCCCAACCTTCTGCTAAAGAAATCCCTGCTCTGACTTCACACTCCATCCCAGCCAGGGCAGGGGAAGCGGTGCCTGATCTGAGGGAGCCTGGGAAGGACCTTGAAGAGGAATCAGAACGCCCTGAATTGCAAGGATCATCCAGTCCAGCTCCTGGCCCTGCACAGGACACCCCAAAGCCCACCCTGTGCCAGCAGAGGAGCTGTGCAGGGTTGCACATTGCAGGATCCTGGATTCCTTTGGAGGGGAATGAGTTGTACAGACAGAGAGGGCCCTAAACCTGCCCCTAAACCTGTTCTTTTCCCCTCAGGACATCTCCAGCTCGGTGAAATAACCTTGATCTCCTGTTGGAGGAGCACACACAAACACAGGTCACTCCAGGGAGTGGGAAGTGCTGGCCAAACTTCAGGAGCAGCCACCCATGGAGGAAAATGGAAAAGGTTTGGGAGCACATCCTGACAGAGACCAGGAACTTACAGCAGCGAAATTCAGAGCCCTTCAGAACCAACCTCTATCCAATCTTCAGGAAAACAGTGGCTCAGGATGGGCCCATTCCACATTTCCAGCCCTGCTGAAGGCAGTGGAGGGTGGAGGGAAGGAGATGGGAGCAGCTGAGGCGCTGTCAGCATCACCAAACTGGCCCTGAAAGGAGATTTCTTCCCAAGCAAACCACAGGACAGGCTGGTCCCCTTTATATACACACATGGACAGCTGAAATGGGCTGAAATGCTTACAGGTTAGAAGGTCTATACAACATTACACCTGCCACAAATCAAAGTAGAAAAGTTTTACAGCACATTATACAGGTCCCTCTAAAGTCTAAAAAAAAACCAAAAAAAAACATTGACTGGAATCACCATATTACAAGAAGTCATCACTAACAGACCATATAATACTATTTCTTTTTCTTTTACAGAATCATTATGGATAGAGTAATTTAAAAAAATCACTTTTTAAACAAGTATACAATTTTCACTTTAAAATTAACTGGTTAATAAAATTCTGTGCAAAACAAGCCAGCCTCTATAATTAAGTGAATTTATTTATTTCTTTATACAAAAAAAAAAAAAAATAAAACAAGAAAAAAAAGTTCTTTCAGAAATGTGTCTCCTTTTCTGTGATGGTGGAAATGGTGCCATCTCCTTTCAGTTTGGCATCGCAGTCATTTATTGCTGCAATGTAGGCTCCTCCTCCGAGCTTGCCCCGCATTTTCAGGTCTGAGCTAGGTGTAATCAGCTTCCTGAATTTCTAGAAAATTGGAGAAATTGGAAATCATTACGTTTTTCTTGGCCACTGTCTCAGCTCTCTTTAACAGATCCATTACAAAAGGCTTTTCTCCTGCATGTCTGCCTCTCATTTATGTCCCTGTTGTGGGCACACCCTCAGACCTGCAGGCTGCACAATTCTGGAAAAATCCTGCCAGACCAAAGAAGGGAAAGCTCAAAGCAAAGTGAATTTTATGCTGATTTATCATGAAGACTCTCAGCACTGTGTCTGTTCTACAGGTACATTTTGTTTCTCATTTTATCATCAATGATGTCCACTGGAAAAAGCAAATAAACCAGAGACAGCTAAGGTGTATTGAGCTGTGATAAAGCAAAATCTGCTTTCTCTTTTCTAGCAGTGACATCCACAGCAAGGTTGCTGCTCACAGCAGGAAGTTGGCTCCTCAAGAAGCTCCCAGCTGTGATTCAAAGAATCCTCTTCTCATCCTGGCAGGGAAAAGATAACGACCTGTCTGCAGTGCTGCAGCTCCAGCAAAGTCTGCTCACCTGCAGGGACAGGTGGGGCTGGTGCACTGAGGAAATATTTAATGTTTAGATTTGTGCAGACTTCCTTTTTTGACTCTCTGAGATAACTTAATGAGGGACAATTCAGTTTTAGTTTATTTACCCAGTAAAGGTTTCCTAGGCAGTCTCCAGGCTGTGTCTAATCAGCTGAACAGAGTCTTTGCAATATGGACAAAATGAGACTTTTCTGCAATGTTGGAATCCCAAATGGCTGAAAAAGCTTTGTATTTTTGTTTCTTTCACTATTGCTTCCTTTACTGCCCTTCTTTGGAGCTCCCACAGACACGAGCACCCTTCCAAGCTTAAATTTGATAATAATCTCAGCCTAGACCTGAGCTAACCTGACACCAAATGTCAGAAGATTCCACTGGATCTCTTTATTTGCCTGAGTTTCTCATTTAGAGAACTGAAATTGGGAAAACCGTCCAGAAAATGGGAATGTGGGCAACCCAGCTCCTGGCAGCACAAACGAAAACCATGGAAAAAGGGGATGGCTGGTACAAACCTTGAGGGATTTGGGTGATGTTACAGACATTTTAAGCTACAAATTGTGCTGGGACAGAGCACCTTAAATTGGTTAGTTTACCACTGGCAGCAAAAAACCCAACAGGAATTCAGAATAAAGCAGAGAAAGTTCAGAATTCTCTTTCCAGCAGTGGCTGGGAGCCCTAAGGCAGGGAACAGGGATGTGGCACTGCTGTTGTGAATAAAGGGTGCAGGTGAGTGTTGGGATTCAGGACATCCCTCTGGCTGTCCTGGAGGGCTCGAGCCCCTGCCAGGGGGCTCAGAGACCTTGGCACAGAGCCCAAGACCCCTGTGCCTTTGATTATGACCCATGGAAAAAATTACCAACCTTATATGAGGATCTGCAAGCCACAGAAGTCTAAGTAGAATAATAGTTTGTCATGGGGTGAAAAATAGATTTTTGGGGCTTTTAGAATGGGGGTTCAGGGGGCAAGATGGAGGGATCTGGGCATGTCCAGCCTTTCTCCTTCTTCTTCTCTACCTCCATCTTCTGCTGTGATGTTGGCACTTTTGGATGGGTTTAGAGTAGAAGCTCACTGTCTAACACAAGTGATAGGGATTGGGAAGTGATTGTAAATATTGCACACATAGTTTTTACTATAAAAAGATAACACTGCCCCAGGGGCAGGCAGAGTGCCTCTGACTGTCCTGCTGAACAGACCTCAGCAGTCAGGAGAAAGAATTTTATGGATAAGAAACAATAAACAACCTTGAGAATGAGACCAGAAGAGCTCTGACTCCTTCAACAACCAGGCTGGGAAAAGAGACTTTCCAACGCATCTCGGGGTCACCCTGAGCAGCAGAAGTCCCGAGAGATGGGGAGTCCCACCCCTTTCCCAGCTCTTTTTGCAGCATCACTGCTCTGCAGCTCTCTCTCACCTCCATGAAGGTGCCTTCTGTCTTCCAGAGCTTGATGCAGATCCACAGCGGGATGCAGACCATGGAGGAGAGTGCCATCATCCAGCCGATGCCGTAGCCCCAGTCAGGGTAGATGTACACGTTGTTGTACTTCAGGGGCTTGTATTTCACCAGGAAAAAGATGAAGATTCCCTAAAACAAGAAGAGCTATTGTCAGAGGTGTTTGGGCAAGCCCTGTGTGTGTAACAAGGATTTGGCTGAACATTTAGGCCAGGCCAGGCTCCCTGAGGAGGGAGAGCAGAGGGAAGCTCTTCACTCAGAGCAAAAAACCCACCAGCAACATCCTCTTTTCTGTGCAGCTTAAATAACACATCTCAGAGGCTCCTGCAGAAACCAGCAACCTTTCAAGTTTAATCCTATTTACCTCTTGATGACAATAAACCCAGCACTTTGATGGCAAACAGCACCTGGGCAGGAAAGATTAAGTTTTGCTATAGTGAACCAGCTGTGATTAAATAACATGAGCTGGGTTCTCTCCAACCTGTCAGGATGAAAAATGAAAGCCAACATTTTTGAAGTTGCTTTAATCCACTGTGTGTATCTGCAGTTCCAATGCTTTCATCCTGCCAAAAACCCTAAAAAATCTGTCTCAATTTCTAATCCAGCAGCTTGGACCATTTCAATGTCTGAAACAGAGAAAAGCTACCATGTCATTTTCTCCAAAGTGGTGAAACGAGTGCACAAGAGCAAATGATATAGAGGTCATTTCAGATTTGGTGCAAATGAGTCAGAAATTTTCCTAAGTTTGCAAATGGGAGCCTGGATCTCGAGGTACCCCAGCTGCTGTGGTTTGCAGTTGCCATCACTGGAGTGTTGCACAGCTGGAAGGGGTTTTGGCATCTGATCCTCAATTTGAAGGGCAATCAGCTCATGCTGCTTTTGGAACTTTGTCCCTGTGGTGCTGCCACAGCTCTGCAGAGCTGGCACCACCTTCCTTCCCCTCCTTGATGCCCGTGGGATGGGCTTTTGGCCTCTCCTACCACTTTTAAAAGTAAAAAATGTCTTGTCTCCTTTGGAAAATGTCCACTCCCCCCAAAGAGAGAGGAGAAGGGAGGAGAAAGCAGCAAAGGACCCAGCACAAGCCTGGAGGAGCTCAGGCTGTGTGTTGGCACACAAGGTGCACCAACTACAGAGAAAATCATCTCTCTTGTTCTGGAAAATGTTCATTTATAGCCCTGGCATTATTTGTGTTCCTGTGATTGTACATACTAAGATTTTTCACAGAATATTTAACAACTTTTACAGATATTTAACATTTTTACAGATCCTACAGAGTGTTTTTTATTTGAAATACATGCTACAAATCAATAGGGATTTCTCTCAACAATTAGCAGTAGCAAAAATAGAAAAAACATTTCCAGAACCCCCTCTTCATATCTAAAACAAGTGTTTTGGACATTCTGTACTTACTGCACAAATACCTGGAGTTAGGACCATCCAGCACCACTTAATCAATGACACAGGTTTGTACCCAATCATGTCTTCAATGTTCTCATAAAAGCGATTGCTGCCTGCCCAAAACCAAAGGAAAAGCAGATGTAGAGTGCACGTGGAAGGGGTTGTCCAGGTCAGGATTTAAAGCAGGGAAAGACAGACAGGGGAAGGCTGAAGCTGCTCCTCTTTCCCCAGAAAACTCCTGCCTGCCATCTGCCCTGGGCTCGTGGCAGGGGTGGATCTACAATTCCTGCTGCTATAAAACTTCTGGTGCTATAAAACTGTTATTTCATACAGATCATTGTATCACTTATCAGAGAGGGAGATTTCATCAGTGTGACACAAGCTGTCACAAAAATATGAACATTTTATTTAGTCCCACTCTCCTTTTTTCCTCCACACCTTGAGTTTCCTTCAGAGCAAGTATAAACCTAATATATTCTGCTTAGTAGGTTTATTCTCTTTGTTGTGGGATCAGGCTGTAAAGAACCCCAGTCAAAGAGTATCTGTTTTACATATAAATATAATTTATATATAAATATATTTAGATGCTGGTGTGTGAGCCCAAGGATAGCTGGGCACATGTGATCTGCAGTTCTATGGTGCTTTACAAAGTGAAATCATCCCCACTGTGCATCTTTGTGGAGAAAAAGCATTTATGATTTTTTTGGGGGGAAGGGGAGCGTGGAAGGTCCCATTCCATAGGGGTACAAGGCTCTCACTTGGCTTTTGTGCAAATAGAAAATTTTGATAAATAAAACAGAGCAATTTTCATCACTCACCATATACCCAGCCTATGCAGACACACTCAAAGATGGCCACAAAGAGCAGGCACATCCCACTGGCTGCATAGGAGTCAAAGAGCTGGAACACATACATCCCACCCTGGAAGAGAAAATAGGAAAGGGGAAAAAAAAAATTGGGTTGGCATCAGTGGGAATATTTCATAGCAAATCTCTTTTAATTACACCATCAAGCTGTTGGCTCCCTGGCAAGCTTCCTGTTCAAGTTGGTTTCTTCTTGAACAAAGATTTTAATTTCTTGGGGTTTTTTTTCACTCTGCGCTTTTTAAGGGTGGTAAATCTGGAGTGGAGAGAAGTAAATTTGATTTTTTTTTTTCCAAAATGCTCTCCCACCTCCCTGCTTTTACTTCTGGTTTTTTATCACATCAAGCTGCAGATATTCCCAAGTGATTCTGACCTCCAGATCCTGGTTCTGTGTCTGTGTTATTAATATGTAAAATAATTAATGAAAATGTGGGGAAAGAAGGTAAAATCTGTAGCTACCAAAATCCCTCTCTGATGGTGTAGGGACTACAAAAGGAGTAAAGTGACCTAAAAAGTGTGAATGCAGCTCACAGGCTTGAAACCACGTGACTGAAACAAGTCTTTATTATTTGTCACAAAGAAAAAGAAATAAGAATCCTCCAATCAACAGCATTGCAGTTAAAATAATTAAAATTATATGGATAATATTACACTTTTTATGTGAGACACAATCATTTATCACATCTGTATTTAATAGTGAAATAATGAGGAGCAGGAGTTCACAAGAGAGCATTTCAATGGAAAGAATGCCAAGGAAGGAAAGAGGGGCTTGAGATGAGCTCCTCAGTTGGAATGTAATGGTTTTGGGGGAGCTCATGTGACCCATTACATCTCAGACAACTTTCTGCAGATGGAAGAGAATCCTAAAAATAGGAAAAAAATGAAATTTCTACTGCAAAGTCATCATGGTGAGGCTCAGCAAATACCTGAGCAAAATGCAAATTTAGAAATCAACCAGCTAAGACAGGCTAACAAAACCCTGCATGGATATTCCTGCAGTTTGCACAGCTTGCTTCCCTTTCACTCCTCAGGTTTATATTTCTTTTAGCCTGCATATCTTAATATCTCACATGTGCCCTGTGGAGAGGTTATTCCGAGATTTCCCATTTTGCATAGCAAAGATGATTTATTTCACTGAGGATAAGAATGATTTGCAGGTAAATACAAACTCAATAAGTATATAAAATGTCTGTTCAATGCATTATTTCACACAGAGCATCATATCTCTTATCAGAGAGAGAGGTTTGATTAAAGTAATTAAATATTAATGTTCCAAATTCCAGATTGTTCCAAGCTGGAAGGGACACAAAATTTCTGCTCAGAGATTGGCAGCACTTATTGACATGGCTGAGGATCTGGAAACCAAAGATGGTTTGATTTTCTCTTTTCACTTCATCGTTATTGTTCTTTCCATCCAAAATGTGTCTGTTCCTGCCCAGGGGGAGCAAGCAGGAACCATGATCAGTGTGATCACTGATTGACATGGCCGGGTGATCTGGAAACCAAAGATGGTTTGGTTTTCTCTTTTGTTCATCTTCTTTATTGCTCTTTCCATCCAAAATGTGGTTGTTCCTGCCCAGGAACCACAATCAGTGTGTGTGGCTGGCTGGGGCAAAGCAGATGGAACTTCCTTGGCTGGGCTGTGTATTTCTGATTAAAGCATCTCCTGATCCCAGCTGATAAAACAAGGCCACTTCTCCCATTTCAGTTGTTACACAGGAGCTGAGAACAGTCTCTCAAGTATTCTGTTGCCACATTCCTGACAGGGAAATGTGTCTGTGGCAAAGGTTCTTGTGCTTTATCTGTGGTGATTAGAACCACGAGTTCTTTCCCTCTGAGCTGTACAGGAAAAGCAGGGGAGAAAGTGGGGGAGAAAGTGTTGATCTGACTCCAGCGATATCAGAAGGCTAATTAATTACTTTATTGTTGCCATGATATTTTCTGAAAAATCCCTTTGCCAGGATTTTCTCCTGAGAAGCTGAGAAGCCTCAGAGGAAAAGAAAAACAACAATTATCTGCTGCTGTGGAATGCAACAGGTGCATCTTTGATTGGTCTGTGTTGGTTGTTTCTAATTAATGGCCAATCCCAGTCAGCTGGCTCAGACTCTGAGAGTCATGAGCTTTTGTTATCATTCCATTCCATTCCATTCCATTCCATTCCATTCCATTCCATTCCATTCCATTCCATTCCATTCCTTGCTAGCCTTCTCATGAAATCCTTTCTTCTATTCTTTTAGTATAGTTTTAATATAATATATATCATAAAATAAAAAAATCAGCCTTCTGAAACATGGAGTCAAGATTCTCATCTCTTCCCTCATCCTGGGACCCCTGTGAACATCACCGCACCTTATTATTCTATATTAATTATTCTATATTATTCTATATTATATTCCACTACATCTAAATTGAATCTGCACAACTCAACTGCCCAGAACCTTGTGATTGTGAGCTGACAGTCCCAACACACTCACACACACACACACACACACACACACCCACCCACACACCTGGCCCTGACAGGCCAAGGAAACAAACCCCATCCCTTTGGGTGAATCATCTCCACATTGCATTCTGCTTTGGCACAACACAGGAGCAGCAAATGAGATGAGAACTGCTTTGCTCATTCTCTTCTCTGCTTCTCTCAGGTTCAGAGGATGTGAATCCCTCTGGGCAGGGCAGCTCTCACCTCAGTTAACATGATGAGGCCGAGGAAGTAGGACACGACGGAGAGGCCGAGGATGAGCAGCTCCCTCCTGTAGCCCCTGCGGAACACCTTGGGGTACATGTCCACCACGGCTGTCACAATGCTTTCCACACACACAAACTGCAACAAAGGACAGCAAGGATCCAGTCAAATCTGCCTCCTCTGCTGCTGGCATTGGGATTTGCCACCTAACACTTTAAATATCCTCCTGTGTTTTCATCACAGAGGGTGGGTGATCCCCGGGGATGCTCCAAAAGCAGAAGCTCAAGCTGAGAGAAACATCTCCCAATGAAAAAGTCCAAATTTATGGATTTCCACCGAATTCAAACAGTTGGATTCTCTAATATTATCCCAGACTGCATTTGCCCTGTAGCAGGTGGACTAAATGAAAATGAAACCTTTCAAATGTGGCTTGAATGGGAATTAAATAATGTACAAACCCTTCACGGGGTCATGTCACTCTGGGAACTTTTGCCAATTCTGCCCTGCATCCTCCAGCCTGCTAAAGGAGCAGCAGGGTTTGGGGGGAGCTCTCTCCATTTACCAGAAGAGAGAAGTTGAGTGCCCAAGCCAGGTTCCTCTAACAAAGGAGGGCAGGAACATGTTCAGTGTCTTTAAACATCAAAAAAAGCAAAAGGCCTGAGCTTCTCACTCAGGGCTCTGGAGCAAGGTTTCTAAAACAGACCCCAAATTAACTCCCCAAAATAGACACTGGAATAGTCAAGGGCAGAATCCAGGGACTGCTCACTTAAAAAAAAAACAACAACTTTTAAGAACCTGTTAGGTCATTAAAAAGAGCAGTTATTCAACATTAAATTTAAGGATTGGAAATGTCATGCAGAACGAGCACTGCTGAGCTTTAGAATCATAAACTTCCTGCACCCAGTCATACCAAGGGCTGAGCTGCATGCTAAAAATCCCAGGCACTTCACGTTTTTCTTTGAGCAGCTTCTGTAATTTTTACAGTCACACAGGGACAACGACTTCTGTGCTGCCCCTTTGCTGCAGGATATGACTGCACATTCCTTGCTATGGGATCTGGCAGTAAAAATACACCATAGAAAATTACATTATCCCTATCTGATATTCAGCTTCAAAATTCATCGCCAAGTGCTTTAAAAACGGGCTGGTATTTTACTGAAGCGTGAATTGTAATCAGCCCTGCTGAAGTTCAGACTGATTTCCATGTTAATAACGAGAGCTGGAGTCAGGCTGAACCAGCCTTTGCAGTGAATCATGAAGGAATATCACAACTAAGATTGAAAATGGCAAAGAATCGAGCTGGGGTTCAGTCTTTCATCAGGCTGATGCTGTTTAGGTGTGGTTTCCACCTGCTGGGGAGGCTGAAAGCTCATTGCAGCGGGCTTTGTTTCATACCTGACTGTCCAAGCCCAGGAAGATGAGCATCATGAAGAACAGAGCTGCCCACAGAGGAGACAGAGGCATCATGGTGACAGCTTTAGGGTAAGCAATGAATGCAAGCCCTGGTCCTGAAAAGGAATAAAGAAATGAGAAGTTTATCCTTGTGTGAGAGGTTGAGGTGGAGTTCAGCTCCTCCAGAGCAGCCTGAGCTGGGGGAGAACAGCACTGCTGACACCACAAGCGTGGCTCTGGCTGAGCAGGGTTTGCTCACCATCACTTTTCACACTGTTTTATCTGGACAGAGCCATTTTCTCACCTTTCCCCTCCCTGCTCCCTTCCCCATCCCCTGTGGAAGCTGAGAGAGTGAGCAGCAGTGTGCATGCCCAGCTGCTGCTCAGGGTCAGCCCACCACAACCTGATTCTTCTGCCATGGCAGATAAGAGGAACCAACCCCAAGACTGAGCTCCTTGACAAACTCTGCATCTCTCACAGTCTAAGCAATTGGTGATGGGGCTTATCAGAAATGGCACAACCCTGCCTGCATCCTGGCCAAAGGAGGCTCAGCTTCTCTTCAGACATCCCAGTGCTTTCTCTTCCCCTTTTTTGTGTGACTGTGCAGCTCTACAAACATCCCTGAATAAATCATAGCTGTGCTCCTGTGATTGCCTTATATAACTTAGGAACATATCCTGGAGTCTTTATTTTTCTCCCAACCTGGTGCAAGGCAAAGGTTGGTTCCCATCCTGCTCTGTGTTTTGGGGTGCTGCTGCTGCTGTGTGACATTGGCTACATATTTAGAAAAATCTTCAAAACAGAACATTTGTTTAACAGCACTGATAACTTCTCAGAGCTGCTAAGGTACCTTCTCACCTTGCTCATGTTTTTCTGCTTTTATTTATCAGCTGCTTTTTATGAAGGCAGCCAGCTTTCAAAGCAGGGGCACAAAGGCCTCTCCCAGCCACTAAAGGAGAACTCTGTGCTCCTGCTGCAGTAACTTCAGTGCAGATCTGTCACACTCTGCTGCTTCTTCATTTCAAGCAGCATTTACAAGCTCCTGTAATGAAGTTCAAGCCAGTTGCATGGGATTTAGGAAAAGATAAATATTTTCCATGAGAGCATCAGAGAAACCCTGCTTGTTTTGCAGTTTTCCTGGGATTAACTCCATGAGAGTCATTTTTCCTTCTCAACAGCTCAGCATTACACTGGGGTTTGTTTGGGGGTGCAGCCTCCTGTTCTTTTTCTTCTGCTTGAGGATGTTGCAGCCACAAAGGTGTGGAGTAGCTTCCATTGGCTGCCCAGCCCCAATGGTGGTTGTGGATGGTTAATTTTTCATAAATCTGGGCCTGTGTGCCCTTCTGATTTCTCATTTTAACAGCTGCAGCTTCTTTTCTTTAATATCCCTTTTATTTTTTTTCCAGAAGGAATAAATATTTGTGCATTTCAGTCTGTCTCATTGAAAGAAGGTGGAATGCAGGTGAGGATTAACGCTCACAACTGAGTTTATCTCTGCTAAACAACATTCTGATGCTCAGCTGGAGAAAGTTTGTGTAGCTTGTGACTCCCTGAATTCATGAATTAGGTTCTATGCACAGCAACATTCATCTTTATCACACACAAATGCATGGCCACAAAAATAGTTCAGAACTCTTCCTGCAGCAGTTATTCCATCGAGCCATCTCATCCACAGGCCATGGCACAGGCTGTGAGCTCTGGGCATTTTTGTTAACTCAGAAATCTGCTTTTGGAACTCACCTGATTCTGCAACTTCTGCAATGGGCACGCCTTGTTCATAAGCCATAAATCCAAGAACTGAAAAGATAGCAAAACCAGCAACAAAGCTTGTGCCACTGTTCAAGCAGCAGAGCATGATGCAGTCTCTGAAAATATAAATAAAAAACACTGCAGTTGATCTCCAGAGCTGGGGTTTCTTCCATCCACTGAGCCAGAAGCCCTGGGCTGCAGGAATGGAAAGCAAGTTGTTCATTAACAGTCAGGTCCCAACTCAGATTATTCCTGAGAGCAGCCAGGAATTGGCAGGTGCAGGAGAACACCAGCAGAATATCCTTGCTTGGGTTTTAACTGCTGGAGCTGACTTGTTGCAAGTCACTTGCTGTTTTCCAGTAAAATCTTTAAAAAACATGTAAAACTATGGCAAACATGTAATAATTGTTAAGAACAATTTCTCCATTATAATTATGGATTCCAGAGGGTATGAACTCATTAATAAAATGGTAATGTTTGTTTGCTGGGGGAAAGAAAACCCCTGTGGTCAGATCTTAGCTCCTTCTATCCCTGTTAAAGAGCATTGGAAAAATATATCCATGCAATATATTGGGAAAATATATCCATGCAGTTTGGTTTCTAGACTTATTTAAGAAATGAAAAGCACTGTACATAGCCTGGAAGTGTGTGCATGCCTACAAAGGTGTCTAAAAAGAGGCAAAGGCAGGGCAGGGCCAGAGATGTCTCAGACAAACACATCCCACACTTCAAACCACACAAGGAAAAGGAGAATTTCTTTGCCCAGGCTGGAAACATCACCAGAGTAAATCACTTTACAGAAAGGGAAGATCCTCCTGCAGGAAGGTGTGATTTCCCCCAGAGCCCAGGGAAATCTCGTTGTCCCTGCTGCTCTGCCAGCTCTCCAGGTGTGACAGATGATTGATGCTGACAGTCACTCCTTGGAGACTGATTGCAGAGACAGCTGTGTGCTTGAGGAGGTAACAATCCACCCTGGGGGTCTGAGGTGAATTAGGGCTCCAACCCTCTGAAACACGAGGCAAGCCTGGAGCTCTCTCAAGCCCATCCCTTAATCTGCTTTATCCCCATCCCACTGGGGCTCTGAAGCAAATTTTTGTGCAAGTTATCAATAAGAAGAAAAGACCCTGTAAAATCCAGCAGATTACTAATTCACAGTTTCAATAATTCAGTAAAGGATC
>JANIJU010003057.1:17853383-17868631 GCA_025504685.1 Leucosticte australis | reverse complement strand
TCTCCTTGATCTCCTGTCCCTGGGTGAGATCTCTCCTTGATCTCCTGCTCCACAGTGGGAACAGGGGATCTGACCCTGCACTTATACCTGGGAGTGGATTTGGGATTCTGAGGTGGATAAAGGCCAGAGGAAACATCAGTGCATGCCTGTGATCCCTGTGGGGGAACACTGCCAGGGTTTCACCTTCTCAGAGGAGTCACTTGGGATCCAAACCCTGGGACACCCAGAGGAGCAGGTTTTATGTTTTTCAATGAAAGACAGGCAAGGATGATAAAAATTCATTTCCCATTCAAAGACATGTAGTGACTTTGGCAATTCATTTACCACATTAATGAATTAAATCAGGTCTAAATCTTTAAATTCTTTAAATTAAAACCTTGACATTCACAAGGCCCACGTGCAGTTCAGACTTCCCCATTTCCCACTGAAATACCTCTTGCCATTCTTTTCCTTAGGGAAAAATAAATGGAGTAAAAAAGAGCAGAAAATGCTGATGTTGCAATCAGACTGTGGGAATTGCAGGAGAAAAAAAAAACCCAGCTTCATTTTAATATTTTCAATAATGCTGGTTAGAATACAAAATTGTCATTTTCACATCAGAGCTCTTTTTATTTCTTGCCCTGCCCAGCCTGGCCACGTTCTGCTCTTCACTGCTGTCCTCCCCCTCCCCTCAGACTCATTAAAAATCACATGTCAGGACACATTAACATCTATTTCCTAGCTGGGAAATTTGGGAGATGTTTTGTGAGGGGAATTGTGGAGCCTGGATGGAGTAGAAGGTGTTTGGCTGCAGCATCCTGCTCTGGAGCTTCAGAGCAGGGATTTACCAGCTGAGCCCCAGGGTCAGGGAGAAGGAAAGAAAATTCCATAAATCCAAACTCCTGCTTTTTGTGGGAAAAAAAAAAAGAAACCTCAGGAAATTCCTGCACTCCTTGAGGCACTGACAGTTTCTAGCTGGGATATAGCTGGAAGGAAATATAAATAAAACTGAGTAAGAGAGGAGTGGTGTCTTTGCTAAAGCTAATTAGGGAAATATTCATTAGCAGCAGCTCTGAAGGTTTTAGGGGACTCACACCACTTTCTGCAGCCAAATATTTTGTCTTGCTAAGACATGGAAAGAAGGAGCATTTCCTAAAACTGCCTCCTGAGGTCTCCAAGTAAAACTGTAATTAAGAATTTAAATAAATTTGGGGGTTTGGGGGTTTAGGATTCTTTCACTTTTGGTCTGTGTTATTTCCTTTACAGAAAAATGAAATATGAATTCTCTGTCTGATCTTAATGGAGTCACTACAACCAAACTGTCCTTGTAGGAATTTTAGGAAAAATAATTTAATAACCATGAATTCCAGCAGAAAAGACTAATGCTGATATTGCTGCCCATGCCAGAAATGTGGAACAGGGATTTTGTGTAAATCAATCCTTTGGGAATTGACTCAGGAGGGATGAAAACCTCCTGAAATCATTGGCAATTCTCTCCTTGGGAATACAGAGATAAGCCAGGGAATGCCCCTCATTCCCTCTGGGCTGGGGACTGCAAACTTCCCAAAAAATGGGGACAAGTGGCAGTCAGAGCATGGACCAAACTGAGGGGATTTTTAATGACAATTTCAAAGAGCAGCTTAAGCAATGCACCCACATTCAATGATACCTGTCTGAAATCCTGCATTTCACCTGGAATTTCCATCTCTGTGTGTGCTGAGGGGTTGTGGAAGGCTCAAAGGGGGTGAAAACACCACATTTTAGAGGAGAGTTCCTCTGGAGCAGTTCCGAGGAACATTACAGATCTCTGTCCTACCAAACCACATCTGTCATCCATGGAAAAAGGGGAAGTGATTCCAAAAGCCCCCCCAAGAGCAGAGCTCCAGGCTGGAGGGTGTTACCTGTAGCAGTTGTTGTTGTAGTTGTTGTAGCTCCCCAGGGCTGTCAGGCACCCCAAGCAGATGGCGTAGGAGAAGAAGATCTGTGTGCCAGCATCCACCCACACCTGGAGACAGAGAGCAGGGAGAGCTTCAGAGAGCAGCCAGGAGAAAGAGCCTGCTGCCAAATGGGGGCTGCAAACCTGCACTGCTTCCTTTGCAGGTTCAGAGGGTCTGGCAAAGCTTTTACAAATCATAACCTTGAACAAAATAATGTGCTGAGAGGGAAATTCCCCTCCCCATCCCAGCTGGACTTTACAGGCTCAGCCTAAAGTGGAAAGGGAGACAGAATTGCTAAAGAACCTCTCCCATTGCATTCATTAATGGCTTTTAGATAGTTTTAGTAATTGCAGCCTAAATAGAATCACCTGCATTTATCTCACTCCCACTGGACAGTTGTTTATTCAAATTTAAAAATGTAGTGTGAAGAATTGCTCTAAAGACAAAAAGTGCTATTCCTATAGCACATAAATACATCATAAGATAATGCATAAATACAGACAATACATAAATTAAGCTGGGGAAAGAAGGGATAACTTATCCAGGGAAAGGATGTTTTCAGCAAAATTTATTAGATCCAACAGACACAAAGTTACAGCTCTGGTCACTGTACAATCAAAAAATAAAAGTTCTGTAGAGCTTAATGAGTCAGTAGCTTTGTAATGCCATTTGTAATGCCATTGTGGGATTTGTATCCCACAATGGCATTACAAATGTATTTGATACATTTGTATCCTAAAGTGATGCAAACAATCTGAAATCAGAGAAAAGGAAGCCTGAGTTGCCTCAGTGAGATTCTTCCCCTCAGAGCAACCTCGGAACATGAATGAGCAGGTTCATTTTACTCTAACAGTATTGCAACAAAGCCATTTATTTCACCTGCCCAGTGTGGGTGTGTTCCCACTGCAGCTGAAGGTACCCCTTGGAGTCCTGGATATGGAGAACCCAAACCCACAGAGCTACCATCCAGTAAAATCCTGCTCCTGTTTTCCTGGGATAAATGATCTCTTTAGGTCCTTTGTTACATCAGAGCAGCCAAAACACCAAAGCCTGAGTGCTGATCAGAGGCAGTGGCTGTGCAGCCATTCCCTGCTGGAATTGGAGCCAGGGAAGAGGGAGCACAGGGATGATTTCAGTACTAATAACAGCCATCAAATCCTCCTGAGCACACAAAGGGGATGTGTTTGTTTTACAGCTGATCAAGTGAGACCTTGCTCTCTGGAGCTGTTGAGTGTTTCTGTTTAGAAATAACATTAAGATCACATTTGATTTACATCAGAGGCTTAAAGGGTTTCATTGCTGTCACCCTGAATAAGACACAGCTGGTTACATCCCAGAGCTTCACCAGGAAAAGCTGCACACACAGAGGCTTCTGACAGACAGACTCTTTAACAAGACTGGAAGCTCCCAAAAAGCTGTGAGGAGCCTGGGTCAGCTGAAAATGCTCCTTCTGCTGGGGCCCAGCCAAAAGCTGGGAAACTGGATCAGCACACGGATCCTTCCCTTCCCTTCCCTTCCCTTCCCTTCCCTTCCCTTCCCTTCCCTTCCCTTCCCTTCCCTTCCCTTCCCCCCTCCCCCAGCTGCAGGGCAGGCACCGGGAGGAGCAGCAGCCCCACAGGGGTGGCTGTCTGTCCCTGCAGTGCCAGTCCTACTGGACATGGGGCCAAAGGGGCTGTGCAGGGAGGGAGCAGCTCCTGAGGGCAGAGAGCACATCCCTCTGGAGCCCCTGTGCCCAGACAGAATGTCAGATCAAACTCTGGCCACAAGGGATGCTATGTCCTTCAAAGGAAAAGAAAAAAAAGACCATCACATCCCACTGGGAGTCAGCCTAAAGAGTGGCAAACAGAGAAACCTCTCCTGCAAGGAAAAGTCACATTCTCTAAAACTGGAATCAGACTGAAGGGAGGTTTTGTTGCACTCTATGACATCAGTCTGGAAATTCCCTCAGAGCTTAGGGCTGGTGTTTAGATAGGAATGGAGAAGCAATTTTATTTGCTGAATGGAACAATACAATCTGTAGAGCTTCTTTTGGGTTGTATGCTCAGAGGACAAGTGACATTTAATTCTTTCAGGTTTCTAAAATGGCAAGAAGAGATCAGCAAAGTGGCAAACAGGAACATACATTTAGAAACCACAGGTAGATTTTCTGTGGCTGAAAAACCTGAGAGCTGGAGTAACCCTGGTGTAAACTGCCAGGCACACCAACACTTTCAAGCCCTGAAAATGACATTTCAGATCAGTTCTCCACCTCCTTCCCCAGCAGCCATCTGACATTTAGCCTCACAGTGCAGCGCTCAGTTCATGGCAGGAGGATTTGGTGAGGTCTCAAATTGTTCATTAGTCTGATTGTTCATTAGTCTGATTGTTCATTAGCCTGACTGTTCATTAGTCTGCTTGTTCATTAGTCTGACTGTTCATTAGCCTGACTGTTCATTAGTCTGATTGTTCATCAGCCTGTGTCACCCCAGTTTGCTCATGCCCAAAGGGCGCCTCAGGGGAAGTTGTTCTCATTCCAACCTGATGGGCTCCTGTAGACACCAACCCCAAATCCAGGTGCCACCCAAGTGCCACCTGCCCAGCTTCCAGCCACAAAACCATTATGGGATATTTCTGAGTGCTGAGTCTGCCTTAAACCAGGAGCTGTTCCCCTTTCCATGCCGAGCAATGACCTTCTGGAGGGCAGGGACACAGAGGAGGACCTGGGGCAGCAGCTGGGACCAAAGAGGACATTTGTCTGACAGGTGACACAGCTCAGTTCTCTGCCATGAGGAAAGGACCTGAGAACACCAGAGAACACCCTGTGGATGCTTCATGAAATTTGGGCCTTGAGAACCCTTAGGTCAGTGATAAGAAATTCAATTTAGCACTCACACATTTGGGATTGGAGCTGTTTTCTAGTTTCTGTCAGCTCCTACCTTAAAGGATGGAAATAACTTTTTTAGCTTTATTCAACTCATATTAAAAGTTTTCATGCCCAAACTCACAATTAAAGCTCAAAAACTTTGATAACTAACCCTAATATTTGAAAAATCACAATTTCAAAGGACAGAACCTTACAAAACAATAAACAGGAGCATTTTCTACTAAAGATGGAAAGTGCAGCTCTGCAGCATCCACCTCTCAAGTCTGGCAACGCCCCCATTTTAAGTCTGTGTGGGTAACCTCAATTTGGCCTTCTTGTGGCAGGTCTAGGACACAATCTCCATTTCCATGGGTGTTCTCTGTGCCCAGGGAGATGAATTGAGCTGGCCAAACACAGGATGCTGCTGTCTGGAGGATGCCCTGCCTCCTTTGTAGCTCCTGCAGTGAAAGCAGGAGAAGGAAGAAAGGAGGGGGATGTGCTGTAGTGCAGACAACAGAGCCCTGCTCTGGGGAATTAGGTTCTTTTCATGTCCCTGCCATACAGTTTCCATGGGATGTTGTGCCCATAAATCACTTCAGGCAACCTTTTCTCACATGCTCCTTGACTTGGCTGTCCCCTAATGGGTGCCCAAAGCAAAGGAGAAAGTTACTGCTGCAGATAAAGTGAATTAAAGTCACTTCTTGAACAATTAAAAAACCCCAGAGTTTAACAAACCAAAGTGAAAATCCCCAGAAGAGTGACAGCCCCTCATTTCAGCCGAGTATAAATGTCTTGCTGTCAGTAAGATGGGGTCATGCCCTACACTGAAAATAAAATCAATGAGGTGTCTGAAGCACATGGCCAGTGCAGGAATAAGTCCCTTTGCAAGGCTGAGCCAGAGTTTTTGTGATAATCAAACCTCATGCAGTGAATTTAGAGGGCCAAGCAAGGGGGGAGAGGGATAAAATGAAATGCTGCATAACTGTCCTGAGCTGAGCTCAGTGCCTGAGCAAAGCAGAGACCTCGGGGACAGCCTGGGATGTGTTGATGTTGATTATTTCCATCATGCCTGGAATGAAAAGCAATTCCTTCAGGTGGAATAAAAAGCAATTCCTGGGATCGTTGTTTCTTTTGGAAAAAAAGCCCAAAATCATGGAATAAAAACCACAATATCTCAAATTCCAGGGTTTCTCTAACTTTGTACCTTCCCTTTGCTTTCTGTGCTCTCTGGATATATTTTGAACAAGCTCCAGTGGAGCTGTTGTGAAATCTCTCTGTGGATACAGGAAGCATCTCCCAGGACACTCTGACTTTACCTGGCACTTCCTCCATGACAAACAGCTGAATAACCCAACAATTTTTTTTTAGTTGTGTAAAAAAAAAAAAAAAAAATTTGTGTAAAAATTGTTCCATGTCTGGGCAACACGGGAAAATCAGGCAGCTATTTTCAGTCTGATCCTCCCAAAAGACAAGCAGGGCTATTTTTTTAAAAAAAAGAAAATATATTCTGTTGTCCCCTGAGAAGGTTCATTGGTCAGCCCAGGGGCTGATGTGCAGCTTCTCTCGTGGGGGTAAAGCAGCACACAGATCCCCCCTTCTCTTTTGGCAGCATTCTACATTCCATTCTGACAGGTTCTGTGAGATTCCATCTGACAGGTCCCTGGGACACTGCCCAGGTGACAGTCTGGGGCTCCAGAGCCATGGCTGAGCTGGGGGAGCTGCTACATCCAAGGGTCTCTGTGTGAACAGGAACAACAGTGGAACACCAGGAGGGTTCTCCCAGTAAATAAAATCAATATTTTGGTTTTCTGGCTGTGCCTGGCCTTTCCTACAGCCCACACAGCTCTGTTTGCTCCCTTGAGAATTCCTGTCAAAATCCAAATATTAATTTCACATTGAAGCCCAAGCACTGGCTGGGATCTGCATAAATATCCACTTTTTTTTATTTTTTCTCATTCTTAACAGTGAGGTTGAACACCAAAGCTGAAAGCATCCTTAATTCCAGAGTGTAAATGACAATCCCATCATGAAGCACTGCCTGAGAATATGGGAGAGCTCACAGACCAGCTAAAACCTGGGCTTGCTCTTTAAAACATGATGTTCCAAATGTTGACAGTCATTTATTTCCCATTTTGTTATCAGAGAACAAGCAATCACTCCAGGTTTTCTTTTAATTTAAATTATTCATTACTTTTTGATGAACCTCAGCAGTGTTTGTATTTTAAAAAGCAGTTTGCCTTCAGTTTCAAATGAGAATTTTAAAAATAAAGCCGTGGCTGTCAGGAGATAATAAATGAAATTTCAAGGTTAGGGCATAGAATAGCTGCAGAATTTTATCACAAATGCCTGAATAAAACCACCTGTTGCCAGAGGGGCTCAGGTGTGACAGGACTGCAGGAAACCATCAAAATGTGAAGGCTCGACCTTGAGGTAACCCCTGACCTGAAGAGTGACCCCAGCAGACATGGGGCAATTAGCAACAGGTTTAATTAGGAGCACTGACAGAATCTTTTGGTGAATCAAAGCATTTCAAAGCAAAAGTACCTGCCAGACCTCTCCCCAACAAAGGCTTCCTTCCCCTCCTGTGGAATGAGGTGGGAGAGGTTCAGCTCCAAGCACTGCTGGAAGAGCTCAGAACAATTTCTGACATAAACTATGGGAAACCCCCAAAATAAATGCTAAAAAAGAAAAAAAAATAGGATAAAAAATTCAGTTTCTAACAGCTTTGGGAAGAAGACAAAGTGCCAATTCCACCCTGTGCTTTCATCTCCAGCATCCTGGGAAGCTCTGTTCCATCAGTGGATCATTGGAGCTGCTTCCAGTGCCCAGCAGGAGCACCTGACTGCGAGGAGCTGGGATTCAAACCCAGGGGGAATTGTTGTTTTCACCCACAGGAAACATGGGCTGCTCCTGCTGTGAACCTCCCCAAAAATTCAGAGTTCGCTCACACGGACAAACAGATCCCACCAGGGTGTTCTGACCTTGCTGAAGTTGCCCACACAGCCAGCTTTAATATTTCCTATTTACAACATTCCCTTTTCCAGTCTTACATCCCAGGTCTCGCCAATAAAGGACAATTTTATCCCCAGGCTGAACTTTTGGTGACACCAGGGAACTGAGAGTCCTTCTGCTGCAATGTGCAATGAAAAGGGCCATTCCCTAAATTGCATTTTATTACACTCCTCTGCTACAAGTCCCATCTTTATGTACATTTATAAATATATTCCAGGAATAATACTGAAATGAAGCTCTGAGGTAGCAGTGGAGGACTGAGCATTTTACCTCTGTTCTTATTCCAATAAAATGATTTTTTTCCTCTGTTTTTTTCATGATAAAGAACGTGCAGCCACATCACAGCCTCCTCTGTTGGGTGTGGCAGCAGGGGGAAGAGAGGGAGCTGCACACACTGGGAGGGAAACAACAGATCTACACCTGGCTGCTTCCTTCAACACTTCCCATGTTCCTCAGGCTGAAAAATGTTCTGTATTCCCATGACACCCCCAGGAAGGCAGGCAGAGGTGCAGTCTGGGTGTTTTCAGTGCAGGGTGCTGTGTGAAAGGGATGCAGGAGAGGCTGAGGCACCACATCTGCCCAGCTGAGCAGGAAGGGGCAGCGCCTTTGGATTGTGCACAAAGAACAAACCACAGTTCACTGCCAGCAGCCCAAATCCCTGGGCAGAGGCAGGAAAATAAAACCAAACCAGTTTGCATTTACTCTCCAGTCACTCTCCTGCCATCAAGAGAAATTTTGTCTTAAATAGCAGCGAACACAGAAATCAGCTGAGTGTCTGGGCTGTGCAGCTGCCAAAATTCAGAATACAGGGGTCAAGGTTCTGTTCTATTCACAAAACAACCCAAACACTTGGGGGATGCAGCCATTCAGAGGGAATAAATCCATTCCTTGCATGCATCCCCTGCTCCCTGACTAGCAGCACACTGATTATATCTCATGCCTATCAATCCTGCAGGCAAAATCAAACAGGGAGGAATAAACTTTATTATCTTCATTTTTCATGGTCAACACAGTTGTTGTACCTGTATAGTTTACAATAGTTTAGTTTAGTTATGGTTTATCATATTTGACTAAAAATGTGGCAAATATGAAAATTTGACTATAAAATAGTCTTGGTATATGTTTAATTAAAAAAAAAAGACTACAAATCTTCTGAACAGAGTTAATTTAAGAGACATTTGGTGTTTAAAAATCAGACAAAAGAAGTTATTTCTTAAAATTAAACCAGTTAATCCCTGGGGTCCCAATGAAAACCTTTTTGCTGAGTATGAAAATACAGTTTTCCTCTTGGAACTAGACCCTTGAAACCCCCAGTCAGTAAAAGAGACTGTTCTAATACAATTTCAAAGCAGAATATTACTTTAGCTACAGACACAGGTGAAAGCCCTGAGAATTTTTAGGATGCTTTTCTGGATGTCGCTGCCTCAGCAAACACAATCTCTGCTAAAACTTACTTCTGATATATTTATTTTCCAATGGATACAGCCCTTTAAAAGGCAGCTTTCAACATCTTTTACCCTCTCTGCATTTATTGAGCCTCTGCTAGCAGTGAAAAATGAGGAGATAAATCAGACTATCCACTGCAGATGTGCCTGGGGCTGCTGGAAGTGACAGCCAGAAATGTAGGAGTGTTTGGTGTGATGTTGGCCAAGTGAAGCTCAGCTCCTCCAGGCTCCTCCAGATGGCAAGAACAGCACAGAAATATCCCTCAGTTACCTCCAAGGAGTTGTGGCTGAGGGCAAAGCTGGGGTGCCTGGCTGAAGAAAAAAAAGGAAAAAAACCCCACTGGGTCCATCCAAGCAGCCTGGCACCAACCACGTTACCCAAAATAAATTAAGCTCTTTAGCCCCTGCCCCCTGTCCCCAAATGACTTCTTGGAAGAAAAAAAAAAAAAAAATTAATTTATCTCTCCCAACTCGGTGGGAAATGCCATTAAATGGGGAATTAAACCCAAACAAAATATGAGCTGTGCATTGTGGGGAAGCAGCAACAGAAATGGTGAGTTTTGGATGCAGGAGCGAGCTTGTGGCTGAAGTTTACTACCCAGGGCTTTCTAAACAACACAGCTTCTGAAAGCAGAGCCTTCATTAGAGCAGGAAAACAGCACTTAAACGGCCAGGCAGAAAATGGCTGAATTAAGCTCTTTTTCCCTCTCTTTAATGGCAGTGATTCTCAAAAGATTCAAAGTAGGTTAGGGGAAGAATAAAACAGCTATGTTTCTAGTGTCTACCTGACAGCAGCTTTTGTAGGGGTGAATAATTACATGAAAATCACTTCCTTTCCACCTCTCTTTGGGGTTTCTGTGGGTTGCTAGGCACTCTCTCTGCTACCTTCTGCTAATGTCACTTCCAGAGGGCTGAATACAGTAAATTCATTGGGAGAATGGAAACTCGGGAGAAGAAGGACCTAAAGACTCGAGTTTTGTTTATTCATTGCTGCCTTTGGAGGCCAGCGCTAGAGCTGGGATCGTTTACAGGTATTGAAATGCTAATTTCCCGGGGGGTGTTGCCAGCCAAGCACCACCCAGTTAAAATGGGACAGCACCTTCCTCCATACTGGAGCCACACCAGTTGCATGTTCCTGTGGCAGCATCCAATTTGGAAAATCGAGTGCTGGAGCAAAGCAGGCTCTGAGGATCCTTCAGGGACTCACAGGAACAATTATTTTCTTTCCTCTCACTGCTTTTCAGGAGTAAAATATTCCTACACTCCTTAACCCAAAATGTAGGGGTGTCTTGGTTGCCTTGGTGTGACTCCAGGAGGAGCAGGCAAGGTCCAAGGTGCAGTTGTACCCCCCTGAGGAAATCATGAGGGTGTTTAGCACTGAAAGGGAATCAGGACAGCTAAAGGTGATACAGACTCCTGTCAGAACTCAGGACATCCCTCTGGGAGTCCAGAGATTCCGGGACCCCTGCCAGGGGGCTCAGAGACCCTGGCACAGAGCCCAGAACACCTGTGGGGTCCATTACCAACCACGGAGCAAACTGCCACCTTTGCATGAAGAGATAAAAGCCACAGCAGTTTGGATAGTGTGAAAATAAAGTTATCACTGGGTGTAAATGTAGGTGTTAGGATTTTTGGTATAGGGTTTTTGGGGACAAGATGGAGGGATATGGGCGTGTCTAGCCTTTCTTCTTCTTCTTCTTCTTCTTCTTCTTCTTCTTCTTCTTCTTCTTCTTCTCCTTCTCCTTCTCCTTCTTCTCCTTCTCCTTCTCCTTCTCCTTCTCCTTCTCCTTCTTCTTCTTCTTCTCCTCCTTCTCCTTCTCCTTCTCCTTCTCCTTCTCCTTCTCCTTCTCCTCCTCCTTCTCCTTCTTCTTCTCCTCTACCTCCACCTTCACTGCTGATGTTGGCACTTTTGGATGGGTTTAGAGTAGAAGCTCACTGTCTAACACAGGTGATAGGGATTGGAAAATAACTGTAAATATTGCACACGTGGTTTGTAGTATACAAAGATAACACAGCCCTGGGGGCAGGCAGAGTGCCTCTGAGTGTCCTGCTGGATGGACCTCGGCTGGACAGGGAGAAAATTTTATAGATAAAATGCAATAAACAACCTTGAGACCAAGAACTGAAGAGCTCTGACTCCTTCTTCAAGCACCAGGCTGGGAAAAGAGACTTTCAAACCCATCTTGGGGTCACCCTGAGCAGCTAGAGAGACTCCAACAGACTCCATCATCAGAAGGTGTGAAAAAACACTTTGTTGTTAGAAATCTACAGTTCTTCTAGAAACAACACTGGACTAAGGCCTGACTGGCCTTTAGCAGTTTTCTCTCACACTGTAACCATGGACAGCACACTCTGGAGAGCCATAGCTATAACCAATGGTTACAGAAAGAGAGAGAATAAGTGTTGGAATCCTTTCCTCTGAGTTTCTTACAGCTCCTACGCAGCTTCCCAGGATTTTCCTGGAGAACCATGTGTCTCTCTGTTCAGAGGATGTGTAATTACTCCAGGTGTTCACAGAGAGGAGGGGGCAGAAAATCCTGGCACAGGTTCCCAGAGCAGCTGTGGCTGCCCCCGGATCCCTGGAGGTGTCCAAGGCCAGGTTGGATGGAGCTTTGGAGCAACCTGGGACAGTGGAAGGTGTCCTGCCCACGACAGGGGGTGGCACTGGATGGTCTGTAAGATCCTTTCCAACCCAAACCACTCTGTGATTGTGCCTAAGTTGAAAAAAGAAATAAACTTTACCAAAGATCCCCCTCCAGTGCAGAGTGCTGGCAGAGCAAAGAGGGGCTGGAATGCTCCCTCCAGGAGCAGGGAGGAGTGAGTGCCTGTGGGAAGGGCAGAACCAAACCCAGAGCAGGGTCCTGAGGGGTCTGAAAGTGCCTTTTGATTTCCACTTTGATTCTCTTTGATTCATTTTCATCCTCAAAGTGACCTCACTCAGCCTGGCACAACAGGAGACAGGGAAATCCAGAGGCTCTGAATTCACTTCCCTGTCAGCATTTTCTCAGGGCAGGATTCAAATCCCTTGAAATATAGATCAGCTTTCCATTAATTTAGCTCTGGAGCACGTGGAAGGAGATACCTGCCAGTGTAAAGTACACAGAATATCCCAGAGATATTATTGATATAAAATCATTTCTATCCTTATGAGAACATGATTTTGGTGGGGAAGAAAAGGTATCTGGAACAATTTTGTGTCTGAGTGATGAGAAACAAAAATTGTCTTCAGTGGATTGGTAGCTTGACTTTGGGAACTGGCAAGCTGGAAACATTTGTAGAAAGGTATTGATCTTGAATCACAAAATCTCCTTTTAAAAGGTATCAATAAGAGGCCAAGTACCATGAAATCCCAATATCTCTTGGGAGAAGCACCTTGTTCTTCAATTCTTCATTTCTCTTAAGTGCAAAGGTTCAGGGCAGGAGGATGCTTTGCATTATTCTGGGCTGGTTTGGGTATGGAAAACCATCCCACCCTGTGGGAAGGTAAAATCCCTGACTGCTGAGCCTCCCCATGATCCAGTTTGCTGGGAACCCTCTTGCCTGAAAAGCATCAAAAGTTCTGCCTTTTTCTACACTTTCACTCTATAAAGCTGCAGGCATTTGGAAATAAAAGAAATAATTTCTTTTCATTCTGTGGATGGTATGGAAAAAGCCCAAAGAATAAACAATGCCTTTCTTTTTCTTTTAATATTTCATATATTTCCATGTGTATTTCATATCTTTTCAGTCCCAGAGACACCAGAACTCACCAGGTCTTTTAGGCAGCCTGTTAATGTCATTTCCTATAAATGATAAATAAAGATGCTCAATTTTTTTAAAATAAATGCAGGAAGTGCAGTCAACTAATTTTTAAAATGAAGGTGTTGATTAGAGTTCCACTTTACTGAAAAAAATACCAACAAGTGCTCTCAGGATGAGAGATTTGGCAGCTCCCACACCCACCAGAATGCACTCACAGGGGTTTCAAAATATTTACACTTGCTTCAGCTGAGGCATTGATGGAGAGGTGACCCTGAGTAATTTCTGCCCTGCTCTGAATCCAAACCAAGATGGTTTTAAGGTGTTTTTTATTAAAATATTCTATTTGTGTTGCATTTACCAGAAAGCAGGGCTCTGGGGTGGGTTTGGCTTTTAGCTTTTCAGGGGGATGCAGGAGATTAGCAAAGGCAGGGGGGTTCCATCTCCTCTCACCAAGCTGATCACTTCAAAATACCCAATTTTTATTACACACCTGCTCAACTGTAATATCCCATTGACAAAAACCTTTTCCCAGTGGCTTTGTTATTAACTCCTCTCACTCTCTTTAGTTTTTTCAGCACTCTTGAGGCTGAGGAACACTGGAGGTGCCAAACACAGCATCCAGCCCTGATGTTTGAAGTATTTGCAAAGGGGAAATGTTTTGGTTATGATCATTATTCACAGACTTCAATCAGAAATTAAGAGAAAGCTGAACTTGGGTTATATAACATCAGGTGAGATGGTATTTAATCTAACTCCTTTAAAAATGATAATTCTCAAGGATTCTTTTTAAGCCACCTGAAGAATATTTATCTACAAACTGAGCTCCTAACAAAGGATCTAAAAAACTGTTCAAAACAAAGAAAATGCAGTTACAGAAGCTGAGGATAGTTTGATCTTAAATCCTTCCTTTTCTTGGGAGCAGCCTAAGCCTTGTATAAATATCTGACCCCAAAAGATCCTCCCAGAGTGGGCTCAGTTTCTGCTGGGAAAACAGAGCTGCTGCCTGCAGAACAAAGCCCTTGCACCACCACAGAAGGTCACACATCAAAAGCTTTGTTTTTCCCCCAAAACTCTGCAGTTCCCTCCTTCAGAGGAGCCTGCTTTCTCTGTTTCTTATGTGAGGAATAAAAACCACTCCACTGGGGTTTTTCCTGCTCTTCAGGAGCCCCCAGGGATTTTCAGTGAGCCCTGAAGATCCCAGAGCACTTCAGGTTCTGAAGGTTTTTCTCCAGCTCCACATTTCACCTATTTCCATAATTCATCCCATGCAAATGTCTCTGTGTGAGGTGAACTTACATTTAGCACTCTGCAGTTTTAAAAAATGGAAAAATGGGTGCTCAGAAAATAAAGAATCTGCTGCCTCACTACTGAATGCTGGAAAATTTTGCATTTTTGCATTTCAAGTAGGGGAAGCTTCTGCCACGTTAGGGCACAGAATTCAAAGGAAATTCTCCCATCAATTTCCAGGAGCCTGGATTTTACCTTGCTGGATTCTGCAGAATTAGAATTCATGAAAACAAGAAATGCAACTAAAAGCCTGATTTATCAGCTTCTTTTGCTTGCAGAAATATTTCTTAAGCTAAATTAAGTATGTGAAGAGTTAATATATAAATATATCCTACTACTGCAATGTAGCATTTGGGAAATGATGGGATTGAGGACACAATATGCAGAGTAAAAATTAAAAAAAAACCAAAAACTCATCCCCTACATTATAAAGACCTTAAAATTGAGCTGGGTTGGAGTAATCAAATGTATGCTATAAATACTCATCTAAATAAAAAAACAGCCTGCAGGAATGTGTTTTAATTTCCTAAGCAGTAAATCAAAGTTTGTCTCACCTAAGTTTAACTGTGTTCATTAGAGCTTTGTTCCCCTCAGAAATCCCTTGGAGGAAAAAGCTGCCAAAGGAGCCCTGAAGGTGGCACTGGGGTGGAGAAAATAGGGGGAAATAAACTTACCCAGAAAATAATAGGGGAAAATAAACTTATCCAGAAAATAAGGGGAAATAAACTTATCCAGAAAATAAGGGAAAATAAACATCTCTAGGAAATAGGGGAAAATAAACTTATCTAGAAAATAGGGGGAAATAAACGTATCCAGAAAATAGGGAAAAACAAACTAATCCAGAAAATAATAGGGGAGATGAACTTATCTAGAAAATAGGAGAAAATAAACTTATCTAGAAAATAGGGGGAAATAAACTTATCCAGAAAATAAGGGGAAATAAACTTATCCAGAAAAGAGGGGAAAATAAACTTATCTAGAAAATAGGGGGAAATAAACTTATCC
>JANIJU010003057.1:17827884-17853373 GCA_025504685.1 Leucosticte australis | reverse complement strand
AATAAACTTATCTAGAAAATAGGGGGAAATAAACTTATCCAGAAAATGGGGGAAAATAAACTTATCCAGAAAATAATAGGGGAAATGAACTTATCTAGAAAATAGGGGAAAATGAACTTATCAGAAAATAGGGGAAAATAGACATCTCTAGAAAATAGGGGGAAATAAACTTATCCAGAGATAAACTGTCCCAAAGATCCCTGCTAAGATCCCTGCATGACCTTGGGTCCCCCGAGGTGTCAATTATGACTTCAGGTATGCAACAAACACCTCCTAACTCCTGATAAAAAGAACTTTCTTCAACTGGAGTTTTGTCAAGGGGTAGCTGGGAGTGTTTTGGTTTTGCATACCAATAGTACAGGTTTTTTTCCCTGGGTTGGATCCTGCAGTGAGCTCTGACAGCTCTGCTTCATTCCTGGGGTGAGGATGGGACAGGCACCAGCAATCCAGGGGGACCCAGCCCTGCTGGAAACAGCTCTGCTAAAATGTGCCCTGGATGCCTTGGGAAAGCTGCCCTGGAACAGAGGCTGGGCAGAGCTAAAGAATAAAGCAGGGATTGATTCCAAGGATCTCCTCCATGGATCCACCTGGGGCAGCACCAGAGCCCAGCCAGGGCTGCACCCAAGATGAACCAAAATGGCCCCAAAATGGTCCCGGGGTCTCTCCCTGGGATCAGTTCTGCTCCATTTGCACCTTGCAGTTCAGTGTCCCATCCCAGCTTTAGCCCAGGCACTCCCACCCTGCTTGTTTTTCTCTCTCCAGCCCACGGGGTTTGTGCTCCTGGGCTGAGATTTGGCTCATTTGTCCTTGGTGCCCAGCTGGAGCAGGAATTGTTTTGTCTCCCTGCTCTGTGCAGAGCTCCCCATCCCCTGATATGGAGCCCAGACCCCCACACTGAAGCAGCAGAAAATGTGAAAATAGAAAAGCTCAGACTGAGGCATCAGGCTGAGAATGAACAGTTTAGAGGCAGGGGAAAATTCCTAAAGAGAGGAGTCTGGAGAAGCCAAAGTGATCCAAGGGAATGACAAGATAAATGTCCTCACGCCTTTGACGTGGGCCCAGGGAGGTGAAGGAGCACTCTGGAGTTTTCTGAGGGGCTGCAGCTGGTGGGGAAGAAATGAAACTGGGCAAAACTGGGGTTTTTCTCCATCAGAAGGAATGTCTGAGGATGGAAATGTATTCTATGGAGCTTAGACCTACACACTAAAGCAGCACAGAATCTGAAAAAAAATAAAAAGCTAAAACCTGAGGCTATACATCACCCTTCATGGCTATACATTTTTTTTCTTGTTTGTTTGTTCTCACATGTTCTCCAGCAGCAGCTCCAGCACTAAAGGCTGTTTGGGGCAGTAAAAATTCCATTCTCATTTTCTCTGATCAGATCAAACCCTCCCTCAGTAGCTCCTCATAGGGAGCTGGGGGTGCTCAGCCTGGAGAAAAGGAGACTCAGGGGTGCCCCCATCACTCTCACAGCTCCTGAAAGGTGCCTGTGCTCAGCTGGGGCTGGGCTCTGTCTCAGGCAGCACTGACACAACCAGAGCACACAGCCTCAGGCTGCACCAAGGGAAATTTAAGCTGGATATTAGGGAAAAGTTTTTCACAGAAAGGTGATAAACTTCTGGAATGGCTGCCTGGGGAGGTGGTGCAGTGCCCATCCCTGGGTGTGTTTAACAAAGCCTGGATGTGGCACTGGGGGCCAGGGCTGAGTTGAGGGGTTTGGGATGGGATGGACTTGAAGGTGATTCTGTGATTCTGTAATTCCTCCTGTTGGGGAAGATGTCATTGATGCTGAGCTCTGTTTCTCCTGCCTGCAGTTTGTGCTCACAAACCTCTGCTGCCAGAGCCTGCAGCCAGCAGGTGATGGTGAGGAGACCTCTGTCTCCTGCCTCCCTGGAAAGCAGAGGAACCCTCCCCAGAGCACAGCTCCCAGCTCCAGCTGCCACCAAGAGCAGCCCAAGCCCGAAGGCAAACAGAGCCGGATTTGGCAGCGTGGCCTGCCTGGAGGGCAAGAACAGATTTCCATTGCCAGCTACCCTGGCACAGTGCCCTGGGTGGGCACCTCCACGCTGGAGCCTGGCCCAGCTGCTGGATGGGTGCCACTGGCAGCTGCATTCTGAGAATGAAGAAACCAATGGAGTTACCAGTGCAGAATTCACCTCGCTCTCTCTGCACAGCCTGCACCTTCTGTGCCTTCTATACTTGGAATTGGAACCAGCACAGAAGCTGCTGGTAAAGCTTACAAACTGCAAACAAAAAAGATAAACTCCCCCCAAGAGAGATGAATTGTCCCTAAAGGGTTTTTTAAGTGGTCAGCAGCCACGTGGTTGAAGGTGAAGGAAGCCTGGGTTTGTATTCAAAATCACTTCGGAAAAATCTGTCACTAAAAGCTCTTTAGAAACTTGAGCAATTGTGGTTTAAGAAAGTCACTGCTGGAAAAATCTCTGGGGAACAACCTCCTGGAAGGTCCCAGGGGACTGGCTGACCATGAGCCAGCAGTGTGCCCCGGAGCAAAGAGCAGCAGCTCCTGGGCTGAGGATGAGGAGGAGTTAGCAGCACCCTGAGGGAGGGGGGTGATCCCTTTCCTCTGCCAAACACCACAAATCCCATGCTGGGATCCCAGTCCTTGAGAACAGGGACTTCCTGGAGCCCAGTGAAGGGCTACAGATGTGGTTGAGGGACTGCAGCATCTTGAGAAAGGTGAAAGGCTTGAGAGGCTGAGAGAGCCGCACAGGTTAGAGGAGAGAACTCGGGATCCTGGGCTATAAATAAATGTGTGTAAATAAATACCTGGCAGGGAGTAAAGGACAGGGAATCAGTGCCTTCTCAGAGGTGCTGACAGAAGGACAGGAGGCACAAACTGAAACACAGCAAATCCCAGTTAAATTTAAGAAATACTTATGGAGAGAGTAGTAAAACCCTGGGACAGCTTGTGGAGTCAGCACCCTTGGAGAGCTCAGAACCTGACTGGATGTGTGATGGAAATTTAGGCTCTCAGGTCCAGGGAATGATTGGTATGTGACTTTAAGGCTTTTGGAATGTTGGATACTCATTTTATTAAAACTATATTATATTACATTATACTATACTATATTGATATTATTAAAAATACTAAAAAATACTATTAACTACTGGAAAACTTGTGATTGTAGACTGACAGTCTACACAGCTTGGACTTGATAGATTAATTAATATGACCTCTACTAGAATCTAATTACTGAACTCTTTCACTTAAACTATCTCCTAACCCATTCTACATGTGCAAAACACTAGGAGCAGCAAGCAGAGATAAAAATTGTTTTCTCTCTGTGCTTCTCCAGGAAAAAACTGGAGAGAGAGAATTATGTCTCTCTCTGTTTAGAGGCCATGTGAATACCACAGACATGGGTTTTGGTGGGGTTTGCAGGGCTGGGTTTAGGGCTGGACTTGATGATTTTAAAGGTCTTTTCCAACCCAAGTGATCCTGGGCTTGTTCTGGTTGAACCTGCTTTGGGGAGGTTCTATTCAAACAGGAATTTTCTGACCTGCTGCCATTTCTTTCACTTTAATTTACACTTTCTTTTTACAGCAGGGACGCTGAGACTGCCCCAGCAGGGTGGACTCCCCAGGACAGGGAACCTCCCAATAAAAGCTGCACAGAAACCAGCCAGAACCCCAAGTTAAATCTGGACTCCTGTGTTTAACAGTTCACAATTGGCCCGTCTGTAATTAACTGAATTAATTGATACTTTCAGCCTCCCACATCCTCCAGCAGGGAGTTCCACCATTTAGTCATTCATTGTGTGAAAAAGCACATTCTTTTGTATTTTTCTAAACCCACTACATCTCCATTTTTATAGGCTTTTGCCAAAGCCAAGGCAGGGCTCCAGGAGGACCTCCTGAGTTCCTGGCTGAGTGCCACCCAAACAGGGAATGGTGCCTTGGCTGTGGAATCAGGAGAGCTGAGCTCCCTTTCCAGGTTTGACAGTGTGTAAAAGCTTTTTTCCTTTTTTTTTCTTTTTTTTTCTTTTCCATTTTCACAGAAAAAAAGTGTCCTACACTGCTATTTCATGAGCATCACAAATAAATACAAATCTCTGAACAGCCACTCTGAATACTCCATTTTCTACATTACCACCAAAACTGTGGCCTGGCTCCCAGTTATTATCCACTAAGTAACTCTATTATGATTTGATTTATTTAAAAAACCCAATTTATTGCCTGAAGACTGAAAGGAAAAAATGGGGAAATGTTTTTAATTTCACAGAAATGTCTCTAGAAAATCCCTCAACTAAACCCAGTGTTTAATAAACCCATTAAAAAGGCCAAGTGACAACTTCTGACCCACCATTGTGTCACACAAAGAAAAACTTAATTGAAGGCAGCGTTGATTTCCTGCTGCCCACAGAACAGTCTAAATATTGCCCTTCATAAGCAGAATAAAAACTGAGTGCTTAGGCAGAATAAATACTAAAGACACAATTAAAAGTTAATAATCTTTTCTAAAGAAATGAAATCTGGGGCAACACATTGCTTCAAATACTGGCAGTGACAATATGGGTCAACAATCCAAAAGGACAGACAAGGAAGTGTTTTATTTTATTTTATTCTAATTTACTGCCATTTCAGTCACTCAAAGCTACTGATGTGGATAATCCCACGCTCACTCAGCAAAAATTGGCCCAGAGATCTATGAAAATCCATGAAGCTAACCTAGAGCATTAACCACTTTATTAAAACATCCATTTTCATTTGAGAGCCATCATTTTCTGTTTAATAAGATTCAATAGAATGGAAAGGAGTGAAATCACTATCAAGACATGGCAATATAACTGGTTTGTCCCCTTTGCCAGTGCTACTAGCAAAAGCAGCAAAAGTGAACCGAATGTCACTTGCTAGTCTCACTTTTGCAAGGGATACTCATTGGCCATAAATACACAACACTGTGTTCAGCCAGTGCAGAGGTCACACACTGTCCTGTTTTTATTGTTGCCAGAAGCAGATATCTGGGGAAAGATTACAGCCACAAATCCCAACTTGAATCCAGGCAGTTAAACCGCATCCCAGCTGAAATGGTTGGAGCGCAGTGCCGTGGGAATGCTCCCCACGGGTGGATCCTCTTCCCACTGTCCCCACAGGAAGCCTGGCAATCCCAGCACCTCCCCTGCCCTGCCACGTGCCCTGCCTGGGGTCACAACGGGCCAAGGACACCCGGAGGAGCAGCCAGAGATGGAAACCAACAAATGTCTGCAAGCACCCCTTGTGGGTGGGTGGATGTGTCCCCTCTGAGCACAGCAAACCCAAATGAGCTCCACCACCAACCTCCCTCAGTCAGAACATTCCCAGGGAGCAAAATTAGGAATCCACCGGGGCCACCTCACCACTACACCCTCAGCAGATCAATTCTGTGGCAGCACAAGCAGGGAACTGGCTCAGAATCCATTGCAGTGACCTCCTCTGAAATGCAGGTCACAAACCCTTATAAATTTGTTTAGTGCAGCCTCAAAACTCCACAGGCACTAACTGTGGCATTCCCATTCTCTGAACTGAGGAGAGACACAATTCTCACTCCCAGGATTTTTCCTGGAGAAGCTCAGAGAGAAGAAGAGAAAGCAATCCTTATCTCTATTCACTGCTCCTGCTGTTTGGCACATGTGGAACGTGTTATGGGGATTGTTTACCCAAAGGGATTTGGTTATTGGACACCAGAGAGGGTTGGTTTGTTTCCCTGGCCATTTGGGCCAAAGCTGTGTCCTGGCTGGCTCAGACACGGGTTTTTCTTTAGCATTCTTCATATGTAATTTAGTGTAGTGTTAGTGTAATATAGAATAGCTCAATAAAGCATTTGTTCAGCCTCCTGAATCATGGAGCCCCAGCACATTATTCCCTGCATTGGGGCTGTCCTGAATCAACACAAACACACACTCTGCTGTTTGTTCTTTTTTTCCTGTAGCCTCTCCCTCAAATTCCACCAATGAAAGCACTGAGGGAGCAACAGCCATTAATTGTGTCATTATACAGAATGGTAGAATAACTGAATTAAGTTTAGATTCATCTCTCCCCATTCTGCCAGCTCTGAGGGTGGGAATTCCACAAGCACAGCTGCTTGTGGAGGGTGTGGGACCACAAGCCCCAGGAAGGATTTTGGGGTGGCACTGAGGAGACCCTCAGACTGTGTGGCTGAATGAGCACGAGCCCAGCTCTGGGACTGCCAGGGCAGAGATGATAACTCAGGGTGGCCCAGCTGCCTCTGCCTCAGAGTTAATTGCTGGTGAATGGTGGCTGGAATTTGCTTGGCACCAAACCAAGAGCTTGGCACCCACCCAGGATTATGTGCCAAGAATCTCTGAGATTTCTCCAGCAAGCTCAGAGCAACAATTTGTCCAACCAACCTCTGATTTTAAGAACTAATTTCTTCTTTAAAGAGGCGTTTGGGATTTGTGGTTTCTCTCAGTTGCAAGGCACTGAGAGTTCCCCTGACAGTTTAGGGAATTTAAGGAGCTACTGACAGCACCCAGGCAGAAAAGTCAGAATGAGCTCCCCAAGTGATTTTTATAAATAAATACAGGGAGGGATCAAAAAAGAGAAAGCAATAAAGCAAATTTTGTTGTTAGACCTTCAGGCACAAGCTTGTGTTCTCTGCCCAGATTTGTCTGGGTGAAGTTAATTAAGAAAACAAACAAAGCACTGCTGATGTCCTGGGCTGTTTTAAAGGCTTATCTGAAGTGTTGAAGGAGTGGTTTAGGGGTGGTTCCACCCCAGAACCATCCCTGGTGTGGTGTCTGTCCCTCAGAATCACTCCTTGCATGTTCCCCCTCCATGGGAAGGACCTCTGGCTTCTCTCTGGTCCCTCCAGCACTCCCTACACAGAGTGGGAAAAGACAAAAAGGGACCGTGGGTTGGTTTGTTTCTTGCCCTTTCTCACTTGCTGCCAGCTCACTTAGTGTTGCCCTCTTCAGCTCTGTGTTTTGGAAATATGCTTTCATCTCTTGCCTTTACTTGACCATGGAGCTGAAGTCAAAATTTAAGCCAGACATAAAATTTAAAGAACAAACAAACAAAAACCCAAAGCAAGCAAATAAACAAAAATAGCAAATCAAAACAACAAAAACCAAAACAGAAATGAAAAACTGAAACAAACCCCAACAAACCACCTAAACCACTTAAAAACTGAACAATTTAACAATCTGCAGGTAAGAGGAGTTCCAGAAATACAAAAATGCATTTACCAGAAACATACCTGTACTGAAAATCACTGTCTGCTCAGTGTCTAAATGCACAAGAAAGTCAATTAAGCCCTGTTTTATTTAATTTCTGCCCGATTCACTCAAGCTGAGGAATCTCTGCTCTGGCTCTTGGGCATCCCAAGGGCTCCACAGGACCAGGGCAAAGAGGAATTGCTGGGATTGATGATTTATAGAACCAAACCACACTTTTCCCTCCCCTGTTCAACACAATGACCCTGAACCACCTCAGCTGCTTTGTTGCCAAGATCAAATTACCAAACAGGCAATTTAAATTTGGAATCCCTCCTCCTCTGGCACATTTCCAGCCAGTAACTCACCGAGGGCTGCTTCTCCCCAGTTGATTTTCTGGTGCTGCTATCATTCCCCACCTCTGTGCTCCCCTTCATGGCTGGATAAACAAATTCCCTGAGCCCCCCAGGCTGGGAAAGTACCAGGAGCTTTTTGTGAGCATCCCCCAGAGCGCCCATGTTGTTTTATTATTTTACACAGAGGGATTTGGAGCATTTTAAAAGCCTGAGTTGTTTTTGGAGTGGCAGGAGCTGTGTACCCAAGTGGTGAATTTTAGTAAACAAGCCACTCAACATTCACTGCAATTCTGCTGTGAGCCTGGGCCTTTTTCAAGAGAGCTGGGCAGTGGCAAACCCTGCACTTATGCCACAGAGCTGGCAGAAGCATAAAGTAAAACTGAGATTAGGACAAAAAAAAAGTGCTAGGATAAAAAATGCCATTTAGAAACCATAATTAGGACCTTACTTCTTGGCATTTGGCCTACTAAATGTACTGACATTGATCAAATGTTTAATTTTGCAGAAAAATGAACCTTCAAGTTGATTTTATTTGTAAATTTGTATGAAACATAAAAGCATTTGGCCAAAAACTGGAAGGTTATTTGAGAAGTCAAATGTTGTTGCTCCATTTTTTTAAGTTAAGCATTTTCTTTTTAATTCCTAAACAAGATTTTGTTTCAAAATGTAGTAATAAGTAAAAATAAAGAATTCAAATGTTTAAAAATAGAAATACTTTTTAAAGCTCTGATCTGTGTGAAATGTCTTCTGTTCATTCTGCCAAAATATCAGTGTGCAGACAGAACTTGAGTGCAGAAGAACAGGATCCCATTTCCCATTTCCAGGGGTTCAGCTGCACTTTTTGATTCAAGTATTCTCTGGAATTGACCAAAAACCAGTGAGAAATCAGTGAACCCTTACCCCAAACTGCAGCAATATCTGCAGATTCCCTGCCAAATTTGTATCACATTTTCTCAAAGCATTTCATTCCCTCTCTGCTTGTAACACCCCAAAATTTTCCTCCCTTTTCCTTATTTTTTCCTTATTTATAGACAATTTTACAATTATTGCAATTTTACCATTTTTCCTTAATTACAGCAGCACTGTGGGGTTGGCCCTGGTGGGACAAAGCCCATTTTGTTATTTTATTTATTTCTGTTCCCCAGTGGCATCAGAAGCTGTTCCTGCAGCCAGGATTCTGGGGAGAATTCTGGGAAAAACTCAGTTTATTCAGCCTCAGTTTTAAAGCAGCTGCCTATAAAAATCTGTATGGAAAAATCAGTTTGCACCTGGAAACTGAGACTGTGCACACAGCTAAGGAAGGTTTTCCTTAAAATATTCATGACCTTTAAAGGAATTCCTGTATTAAAAAATTTTCTGGGATTTAATGTTAACACATGAAAATTTATCTCTTTAAAGACTCCTCTCAGAGGAGAGACCATGAAGTCCCAGAATGCTCTGGGAAATTAGGAAAATGCTGATTTCCCACGCTGCCATTGACCCTCAGAGGCTCTTTGGTGCTACCACACCCCTGTGAGTCTGTGGCTGTGTGTTTCATCCAGCAGAAGGCAGAAACAGCACTGCACTGGGAGGTAAAGAATAAATTTGGGACAACAACCCAACAAATAATTCAACACCTAAGCCAACCCTACACCTACACAGTAATTTCATCCATGAGGAAGAGTGCAGTAAATCCCATATTTAAGCAGAAATGTCCCAGAGATTCCAGTGGATACCAGAACCTTGGCAGGGAGTGCTGAGGGAAGCCCCTTTCCAGCCCCAGAGCCATCCCAGGCTCCTCTCCCAGGGCAGCTTTGGGGTGCACACTCCACTTTTCAGCACTTGTTTGCCCAGCCCTTTTTTGGCTGGCTTATTTTGAGAGTTCAGCTGTTACTCCAGTTCTAGGGTGGAAATAAAGAGAGTTTCAGAAATGCCAGGGGGATCAGAGAGCATTTTGTTGTACAGGTCTTGAAAGAATAATCTTCAGGAGCCCACAACTTTGTAAAGAGCAAATTCCAGATTTTCTGCAAGCAGCACATCATCCCACCAGTGCAGCAATCTTATCTTTTCCTTTTTTCTCTCATTCCTCTGGAATAATGGGATTAAGAATCCTACTAGCAATTCTTAAAATAGCTCTGTATCTCCAGTGCCTCTATTTATATGGTATCACAAACCCACTTGCATCCCAGAAATAACATGGAATATTCATTTGCTTCACTTCCTGACCCCCCCATTGTGTGCAAGCTCCCTGATATTATTTCCTCATTAATATCCATCTGTCACTTAGCATTTTATTTTACCAATTCTGAATTTCATCTGAAATATGGAATTTTAACAGCAGCTTTTCTCTGCTAGAATCCTGGACTTCTAAAGTAGCTGACAGGGGGAAGTCACTGATATTATTTGTAATCCTTTAAATGTTCAAATTTATGCAAAAAAGGCCCTCTAAGTTTCTCTTGTATTTCTTTCCACCATGAAAGCAGTGGGAAATCTCTGGCTGTCATGCCCATGCTCTGAGTTAATGTGTGGATCCTGTCTCCCTCCAGTGGCAACTGCACCAGCCATAAAATCTGATATTAAATTGCAATTAAAGCCTCTCTGACTCTCAGATGATGCCTCCCCACTGCCAAGCTTGCTAAGGGGTTGCAGGGACAGCTGGAGGAGCTCCCATGTGGCCCAGAAATCCCAGAGAAATCCCAAAATGAGCCCATTCTTCCAACAAGCCTCTTCCCACTGCCCAAACCTGCTCAGCTCGCTGCTGCTTGAGCGAAGCACAGGGAGAAACCATGGGGAGAAGGAGGCAAATCATTTGTTCAGGGCTTGAAACAACAGCCCAGAGCCATGGCTGGAGTTCAGAAAGCACATTTGGCACACCAGATTCACTGTCACCACGTGATGCTGGTGAATAAACCAGAGTTGTCTGGTGAGCCATGAAAAGGTGACTGATATGCACTGACACACCCCAGAATTATTGTATGGAATTTAGACTGAGCCTTTCCCACAGAATACTGAAATTTACTCAAAACTTTTCCACTTCAATGCACACCAAACCTTTCCACTTCAATGCACACAAAACTTTTGCACTCAAGCATTCCCCAAACATTTGCCCAATATAGAACCCAAAATGTGGTGAGCAAACAGCCCAGGCAGCACAGGGAGTTGTTTTCTGCCCCAGGAGAAGCCCCTGGGTGTCTCCACCCCATCCTTTTGGGATGTGTGCTCCCAAGCAGATTCCTGCAGAGAATGGGATGCAGCTGCCTTGGAGCAGGGAAAATGCAATGTGCTCCCAGGCTGGCCCTTCACTGGGGGAAATTCATTCCCTTGCTTTGGGGAAATGGGGAATCCAGCCCAGGAGGGATTTCTGCCCTTGCTCAACACCTCTGCCCTTTCACCTGGGAGTTGCTGCTCTCTTTGCTCTTTAAAGCCACATAATCCACAGCGCAAAATCTGCAGGACATATTAAATTAAATAATTCCTCATTGGGGAGGTTATAAGCTGCAGGAAAAATAGGAAAAATTGTAGGAAAAATATCTCTTAAGCATCACATTGGGCTACATCCTTGAATTTAACTCCTCACCATTTCAAACCTCAGAAATTTGTAATGATGGTGCAAACAGCAGGCCTGGAGAAGAATTCTTTTCCCAGTTTAAATTTGAAAATTTAAAGTTTCAGTTTGGGTAGGGGATTCCTACCTAACAGCACCACAAGAACCTCACCTCCAGCAGCAAGGCTTTCCCCTTTCACTGAGAGAAGACTGAAATTTAGATTATTGCTTGTTCAAAGGGGGTAAAGGGGGAGCTGCAGTTATACTGATAATTTTGGCTGAGGATTTTCATCCTTGCAGCCTTTGAATGGATTTCTGACTTTCACTCTTGTTTTAATTTACTGCAACTCACACCTGGTTCAGACTGTGAATACCTGCTGAGGGAAACAATCCAGAGAATGGCAAGAAAGTGGAGGAAAAAGAGTAAATTCCACCCCCTTAGCAGAACTGCACAAGTGTGAGAGGAGCTGGACATCTTCCTCCTCTCATTGCTGCTATTTTTTTCCAGTTAATTTCTTTTTCTTTTTAAATTGCTGCCCAAACTCTTATAAAAGCCAAAACCGCAGTAAATCACTGAGGGGTTTTCTAACTTATTGGTGCCAAAATTCTGGTAAGATTCAGGATGTTTGACCTGTCTCTGAAGCATTTTTCCAAGCACTATCCTTAAAAACTCACCAACCACTAGTGAAGATATCCCATGGAGCAGTTTCTCATTCCACTGCAAGTCTTTCCCTTAGGGAATCATGGAATTATTAAGGTTGGAAAAGACCTCTAAGGTCGTTACCTGTCACATTTCAAAAAATAAAAAAAGTATCCAAAAATTCTTAATAATTTCATTGCCAACACCTGAAAATCCCAAGGTTTCCACTGTAAGGATCAGCAGGTTTAAATGCAGGGCAGGTCTGAAATCCACTGCTCAGCACCCTGGGTTTTCTGAGCATGAAAGCACCCCCAAAATGAAATCCAAATTTCTTTTACAACCTTTTTCTTTTTGGAGAAAGCAGAGCCCTAACATTTCTGTTTGAATGTAGCAGTTTGCTCCACTCCCAGAGGCAGAAAAGAGGATTTTCCTCTGCCTTGCAAAAAGGCTTCCCTGGCCTCGAGGTGGCGACAGGATTGTGGATTCCAGGGCTGCAAATCCTAAAAATTGAGTCAATCTCCTCATTTCTTCTTCCTGGAGCAACTCAGCCCCCCTAAATCTTGGAAATAGAAAGTTAAGGGAAGAGAAATTCTCAAATGCTTTTGCAGTTTGGGTTTTCAGATCAGGATTTAAGGAAATATCACCTCCACAGTGATCCAGTATTCCTAAATTTCTCTCATCTGTATGTATATTTTAATTAGACTGATTGGAAGGCAATTGTTTGCAGTTTTGGTGAGCAGCACCTTTTTAAAAGAATACTGTTATTTATTTGCTGAAACAGATTAACATCACTTTAAGGAGGGAGAAAACCACCCCAATAAACTCATGCTAATACAAAAATTAAGGAAATGTAATGAAAAATTACAATTTCCAGGGGGAAAATAAACAATGTGCATTTATTTTAGAGTGACTGTCTAGCAGAAAAAAAGTGTTTTCTCTGAAAGAGAAGTCCTAAAATTCTGTTTTTCTCTGCAACTACACATGAAAACAGCCTAAATGCCACAGAGGGAAAAGCACTTTTTGATCCAGAGGGCAATGGAAGGAAGAGAGGGATCTCAGCAGGATAAAACCTCCCCAGAGTGAGTGGGTTGTCAGGTTGAGCTGATGCTCATTGCTCTGCACTCATGTTTTGGTGCTCGTTTTCAAGAAGGAAAATCCAGAGGGCTTCAAGCCAGCCAGCCAAGTCTCAACTCCAAGGAAATTGATGGGCAAAGTCCTTCTGGGAGCCCTCTCCCAGTCATCACCTGCCTGAAAGTGAATTCTCCTGGCTGAGCTACCAAAGGATTGTAGAAATATTTCTGCCACCACAAATTTTATTGCCATTTTTTTTCCTTCCCCACTGCAAATAAAAGACCTGAGAAACCTAAAACCGATTTACCTGTCATGGCTCTGATTTTTCCTGTACCTGATTAATTTGGCTGTGTTCCTCAAGCTCAACATTCACAGGAGAGTTGATCAGAGATGAGCTACAACCTGTGTTCTTCCCACAGAGAAAGGGAAATTCCTCCAAGATTTTGGAAATCAGCTGTCCAGTGCAATTGTGGCTGTGCTGATAGATGCCCTCATGAATATGTTCATTAAAACAATTCACAACTTTAAAATTTAAAATAAAAAAAAAACCAAAACCCAGCAACTTGGCCAATTTTTAGCATGCATACAATAAAGAAGAGAGCTTTATTCTTATTTTCCTCCCCTTTTTAACAACCCCCTGTTACAGCAGGGGTTAAATTGATGTGATTTTCCACACAATTATCCACACTGCTACTTCCTGACCCACCAACCTGCTACATCTGCCCCTCCCTAAACTTCTTCCAGGCACAAATGTTTGCAAAATCCTCTTACAAAGAGCCAAATGTTTAGCCCAGAAGGGCTCAGTGAGCAGCACACACAATGACAATCACCTCAAATCTGTGCAGGGACAAGCAGAACCATGCTCTGAGTCAGCCCTGCACACCAGCCCCATAACAATCCCATTAACTCGCTGAAGCAGTGCTTTTGTGTGAGTTAGAACTCAGCAAAGATCCCTTATTTCTAACCTGTGTCTCCCAGATTAGGGCAGAGGGATAGATTTCAAGCCAATTTGGGCATGAAGATTATTGAGACCTTTTTGCTGATGAAGGAAAACACTCCTGAGGCTTAAACAGAGCTCCAGACTGTTGCAGCTTCCACTGAGGCAACACCAAGTGATTGGTGGGAGCTGTACACATGACAAAAAATGGCATTTTCAGAGCCAGAGGGTTGGCTCTGCTGGAAGGACAGAACTGAACAATGAAATGGAGACCAAAGCCCTTGGAAGCTGAGGGGAGCTGCAGAGATGAATAGCTGCTCACAAAGCTTTAACCCACCATGGAATGCAAACTGCACAAAGACAAAAGAGTCCAGAACTTCAGACTGGAGGGAGCCTTGAAGAGAAATTTCATTTATTGAATCCCCAGTAAGCATAGCTGGCTGTGGGGCTCAAATACCTCTGTCCTCATGCAGACCCAGCACCCTCCCTGAAATATTATTGGAACAGGCCTGCAACTGAAGGGGAAAACAAATTCTGCTGGTCAACATGATTGATGCTCTGGCACTAGGGAGTAAACCCACTGAAATGAGTAATCATGGAAACTGGGAGCACCAGTCTCCAGGTAGTGTCAGCTGTGCTCCTTGGCAAAAAGCTCCAAAACCAACTGGCAAGAGGTTTATGGAGTGGGGGAGGCTCTCCTGGTATCTGTGGGTTTGAACATGGAATTCTGCATTTCCAGAAAATGGAGAATGCCTCTAAATCCATCTTACTGCCATTCAAAGGTGCACTAAAGCTGCACCAAAAGCTGTTTTAAAATAAAACTAGTTGTGCCAAGTTCTAGTTTTAAGTCTGAAGAACTAAGCTTCCTCTGTATCTTGGGAATTGACTAAAGATCTCACCCATTAGTCTGAGAGCTTTCTTCAAGTATTGAATTAATTATTCTCAACAACCTGTTGCAGTTTTGGTGGAATGACAGTTTTTTCCAGCACAAAAATAATCCTCTAAAACCAATGACTATTACATTTCAATTACCTGCATTGGTGTTTGCCATCTCTGTCATGGCACTTTTTTTTTTCTACTAAAAGATGTTTAAAATCCAACTGAAGAGCAAGAACTTGTCAGGGAAAGTCTCCCTGAGCCTGAGGAGGAACTGGTTCCTTAAAGCACTCCCAAAAGGAATTCCAGCCCCATGTGTGAGGGACAGACAGACAGACAGACACAGCCCACGTGTCTCCAGCCCTCAGTGCTTCCCAGGCTGCTCCCACCAACCCATGGGCTTTGCAAATTGTCATGGCAACACCAATTTCTTTACAAGTGGCACCAGGGGAGTAAATAAGCACATGAGCCCTCCCTGGAGCTGGCAATCATGTCCCTTAAGCTGGCGTGCCCTCCCTCAATGACAAACACAAGCAAGGGTGTCAGTGGCACGTGGGAAATCCACAGGCAGGGCAAAATCCTGTTAGGAGCCTCTGGAAAAGCCCTGGGCAAGGGAAGGAAGCAGCTCTGGAGCAGCAGCGCTGAGCCCTGCTCCTACAGAGAGCTCAGCTCGGCTGGCACGGCTGGCATTGCTCACCTGGACAGGAGAAGCTTTGGGGTGACTGAATTGTGGCCTTGCAGGGCCTGGAGGGGCTGCAGGAAAGATGGAAAGGGAATTTTTACAAGGGATGGAGGGACAGGACAAGAGGAAATGGTTTCACATAGACAGAGGGCAGGGTTGGATGGGATATGGGGAAGGGAATCCTGCCTGAGAAGGAGGTGAGCCCTGGCACAGGGTGTCCAGAGCTGCTGTGGCTGCCCCACCACTGGAAGTGTCCAAGGTCAGGTTGTGATGCCTCAGGGTTTGGCTTTTCTATTTTTCACATTCTGTGCTGCTTCAGTGTGTGGGGCTGGGTTCACATGAGGGGATGGGGAGCTCTGCACAGAGCAGGGAGACAAAACAATTCCTGCTCCAGCTGGGCACCAAGGACAAATGAGCCAAATCTCAGCCCAGGAGCACAAACCCCGTGGGCTGGAGAGAGAAAAACAAGCAGGGTGGGAGTGCCTGGGCTAAAGCTGGGATGGGACACTGAACTGCAAGGTGCAAATGGAGCAGAGCTGATCCCAGGGAGAGACCCCGTGCCCATTTTGGGGCCATTTTGGTTTATCTTGGGTTCATTTTGGGACCATTTTGGTTCATCTTGGGTGCAGCCCTGGCTGGGCTCTGGTGCTGCCCAAGGTGGATCCATGGAGGAGATCCTTGGAATCAATCCCTGCTTTATTCTGTGACTGTGCCCAGCCTCTGCTCTAGGGCAGCCTTCCCAAGACATCAGTTCAAGGATTTTTTTCTGCTTTGGGAAGAAAAGCCAGAAGGGGGATCTGGATCCATTGAGTGTGAAACCAATGAGTTTTAAACCACAAATGCTCAGGAACCGTGGGAAGGACAACATCAATTTTTGATGTGCACCCTTGGCAGGAGGACATCAGTTGGACACTGGGGCTTGGAGCACCCCAGGACAGTGGAAGGTGTCCCTGCCCTGGCAGGGGTGGCACTGGGTGATGATCCCAAGCACTGCCCAGGCTGTGACACAGGATCAGGGCACCAGAGCTCTGCTGGGGAAGGCAGGGGGCACCTGCAGCTCCAGCCCCACACCCAGGGGTGAAACACCAGCTCCAACTGGGCAGAACAAAGCAATGCCCCAATAAACACAGCACACAATTCCCTGTCCTGCCTAGAAGGGCTTTGGGCTCCTGGGGCTCAGCTGGGCCCAGGCTGGATTCTGGATTCACTGCAGGCTGAGCCTGTTGGGAGGTGCTAACACATCTCTGGAGTGTGCCAGGGAATCCTGCCCTTCCCTGTGTGCCAGGGCTCATTTCTCTGCTGACCTGGGGCCACCCCTGCTGCAGGTGCAGGTGGAATCCTGCAGCCAGCACCGACAGCATTCCCACAGCCCTTCCACTTCCCACCCCTGCTGACACACAGCACAAACATTGTCAGGGCCAAAAGGCACCACAGGATCAAATTTTCATCTAAAATTGTCTGTCTTTTAAAATAATCTTTTCTTTCTTTTTTTTTTTGTTGTTTTTTAATGGTTTTTTCTGTTGTTGTTTTTGGTTGGTTGGTTGGTTTTTTGTTTTGGTTTGTTTTGGTTTGGGTTTTTTTTTTCTGTAGAAATATTGCTTGTTGAAAGCAAACATTACAGATATTTCAGATGCCCCAAGGAGATTACCCGAAGAAGCCCCTCTATTGTCTTTTATTTTATTTTTTATTTAAAAAAACTACATGTCTAAAGTAAGCAGAGATCTAAAAAAATTATGCTGCCACATCTTCAGCAAGCAGATTAAAAAAATTCATTTTGACAAATATTCCCAAATTCCTTTCTGTCTGCTTCTCAGGATCCATTTAATAATGTAACAGCCTCAGGAGAAACACTGTGTAATGTCTTTTCCAGTGCCAGAGCAGATCAGTAAAATGCTGTCTGCAACCTGTCAGGTTCTACAGAGATTGTGTCACTTTCCCCTTTCAATATCACACACATGATGGACAATAACTGCTCTATTGTAATCCTCTGTCACTGGAAATTTAAAAAAAAAAAGCACAAACTTAATCCATTATTTTGATGTTCTGCTCTACATTAGAAACAACAAAACAGGCAGATTTCCTGGTCTGAGCACTTTGTTCCTCCTCAGTTGCAAATTCTGCTATAAAGACAGCAATCATCTGAATGAATAATTCCTCTGTTAATTCTGCCTGAGATTCAGATTTGGAATGAGCAAAGAACCAAAAAATGGCAAAATCCCAGCTAAATTTGTTCCCCCTGAGCTGGTGTCAACGCTCTTGTCCCTCAGTGGCAGAAGCACCACCTGCAGCTGGCTCTGCAAATCCTCATTTATCAACCAAAGTCCTTTCCAGTTTAAGAACTGAGCTGTTCCAACACACAGCATGGCTTTACAGCCCTATCCCCAATGCCACAGCTCCAGTCAGGGACTGGCTAACTTTCATTTCTTGAGTTCTTTGCCAGCTATTTTTTCCTCCTCATTTTAAATCACAAGTTGCATTTAACAGAGGGCAGTCAGCAGAGACATCCATGTGATGGCACTTGCAATATTTATAATATCTATAATATTTCCTTGTGTTCCCTTCCAATCCTTTTTTCCTTGCAATCTGCAATATTTCCTTGCCTTTCCTTCCTTCCCTGCACTGCTGTGCAGCACCCACTGCTTCCTGCACATCCCACCTGCCTGGAACCTTCTACCTGAGCAAACACTGGGACCTGGCAGAGGCAAATTCCTTCCCAGGTGGTGCTGGGAGCATTTCCTCCCTCATCTCCACCAAGGAACAGCCCTCACCATTCATCTCTGCAGGCAGGAGAGGCCAGGCAAAGAGAGGGGCTGGATTTTTTCTTTTCTGAGCCAGAGATGGGGCAACTGAGAGGCATTTAAAGAGCTTTTATTCCATTTTCAGTCTCACGAGAAGGGTGAGACAATACAGATGTTATAACCCACACCAGCACAATTAGAAGCTATTTCTTAATTATAATACACTGTAAGCATTTCTTGGCTATCAGCTCTTTGCCACACCATGCTGTAGATGCCTTAAAGCCAATCATCTAAAATTACCCCTCGTGTGTCCTACCACACTGCATCTTTCATAGTTCTATTTCTCTAAAGTATCCAGTCTTAGTTGCAAGACCATCCTTTGAAACTTGTTTCTAGCTCCATTTCTCCTTCAGCAATGTCTGTCCTGTTCCATGGCATTTCTCAGTCAGCATTTCTCACCTTCAGGTTTGCACACACCGTGTGAGCCCTCTGCCAGGCTGGGAGAATTCCCTACAAATCCATTCCCCACAAAGGGATCTGTGCAATCCCCCAGCAGTCACCTGTGTCCAGACTCCAAACCCAAGGGCTCCTGCAGCTTTTCCCAGGCAGGAGGGCACTCAGAGATGCAGCCATGTCCTACCTGTGGGTCGGAGAGGCGGGAGATGTCGGGGTAAAGGTAGAACTTGATGCCCTCGGAGGCGCCAGGTAACGTCACCCCCCGGATCAGGAGGATCATCAGCATGATGTAGGGGAAGGTGGCTGTCACATACACAACCTGGGGGAGGGAACAAACAGCAGAAAAGGACTTTGTGAATTCTGGCAATTCTGGGAATTCTTGGAATTTTCTTCCAGCTGCAGCAAACCATCTTCTTTTCACATCCGCTGGAGGAAAAGTGCTTTGGGTGCCTTTGTGCAGGTGGTTTTGTCCTCCAACCATACTCCCTTCTAAACTCTTCAGGGTTTGTGGAGGTGTCAGAGCACTTTTTATAGTCCTCTGTGAGTGTATCATTTCCAAACACATGATAACAAGTAATTAATCACAGCTTTTATAACAATGCAAGCAATGGACTCGCAGTCACCCCGGAATTACTGATTTCCCTTCAGACTGCTCTGCCTGCATGTCTGGGTTTCAGGAATAAACATTTCATCAAGCCCAAAGATTAAATTCTATCCATATCTCCTTAGGATTTGACAGACAGCCCTTATCTTACAAAGAACCTTCAGGCAAAATGTCTGAGGTGCTGAACCCCAGCAGTTTCTGTTTTCACATACATGGCCACACTTTTTTTTTCCCCAGAAATCAGTTGGTTCTCTGCATGGGCAGCACCAGGAAACCTGCAAGAAGTCACATTTTCCAAAGGAGAAATGGAGCAGAACTGGTCCTGTTTGACCATCCCAAACCTAAGAGCAGCACATGGCTTCTCAACCTCAAAAAAGGATTAAATTATAAATTCCGTGGCACTATCAATATTTTCTTTATGTGACAAAAACCTCTCTATAAATTCAACTCTCTAAAATTTCCTGGGGCCATTTTCACCTGTGTTACTCTGCCTTGAACCAGTCAAAACTAGCTAAGCTGCAAGAATGGAAAAAAAATCATTTGGGGAAAAATACAACTTCAAAAATATGTGTTTTAACCTGAGGAGTCCAGTGTCTGTCTCCTATGGAAATGAAAGGGATACATCAAAGAATGACCTGTGAAAGGATTCTCAGACATCTTTTTGTAATTAATGAGCTGAACTTGGATTTTCAGACTATTTAACCCCAAACATTAAATGATCTCATGTGCCTCATCAGGTACCCTCAAAAATGGAGGAACTCTTACTCCAGCAGGTGAGTGCACTGTGCTCAGAGAGAGCCATAAATTCCCATTTTCTCCCCTCCCCAGGAGCTCCTGAGGGGAGGCAGGATGGGGACTTTAGGAATCAGTGCCACTATTAGCATCATCATCACATCTGTGGGGCATTAAAAGTTTCCTGAATTGTTTTCTTTTCTTTCAACACATCGAACCTCTCTGAATATCAATGTGAACACAACTGTTTCTAATTACACCACATCCTGTTTTAATTGACTTTAATTGCTTGGTATGTTAATTTGCATCCCAATGCTCAAAATGCTTTTTTTAAACCCTTGTCAGAGCCATGCCAATGTTTAAGCAGTTGGAAACAAAATAAAAATTTCTGGCAGGCGAGTTTCTGCACCAAGTTCTCCCCTCACAATGTGCTTGAAAGAAAAATTGACAATGATATTTAGACATACAAGTAGGTGGAAATGCACCCAACAACTCTGAACCATCCTTGGGTGCTTAACTGAAAGTACATTGGAACCAAAGATCCTGAAAATTGATATTTTATTGACTGCCACGAACTTTAACTATCAAAGGATAGGAAATAAACTGAGCAGCAAATACTAGAAATTTAAATACCAAAACCTTAAAGAGGCTTAGATGTCACTCAAGGTTAGTCCATAAATATCCAGGTACCTGTGAAATGATTTCATGAGTGAGGCACCGTGAAGATTTTGAGAACTGAGCTGGATTTCAGTTTTATCTTCTCACACCTAAATACCTCAACAGCACAGGTATGTGCCTGTGCTGCAATTTGTCCCCTGGGAGTGCTGAACTTCTTGTCCTAAATGAATTCTTGTGAGCACTCCAGGCAGACCATGCTGCAGGGTGAGGGGATCTGGCTTTTGAGGATAAGTAGGAGAAATTCAGGATAATCCTGCTGAGAATAAGGAGGAAGATTTCCATGCAGTGAACTGAGCCCCAACCCATGGAGATCTCAGAGCCCCAAATCAGATTTCTTTGGCCAAAGCTCCTGCAGAGCAGCCTGAGCTTCACCCTCTTCCTCACAGCAGCATGAAGCAGTGAGCCTTCCTCCTTTGCTTGGCTAAGGACACACAGCCAGAATTCCTGAGCTAAAAATCACCTGAGCTTCACCCTCTTCCTCACAGCAGCACGAAGCTGGGAGCCTTCCTCCTTTGCTTGGCTCTTAAGGACACACAGCCAGAATTCCTGAGCTAAAAATCACTTGGGGGGCAGGAAGGTGGTGGAATTCTCCCCTGCAAGCTGCAATTTGCACTATAAGGAGCCAACTGTGTTTTATAAAAGGGATAAAATTTATCTTGGTGGTTCAGAAAATTCCTGGCTTGCTAAGCCCTGTCCCCTAAACCCCTTTATTGCTGCACTGGGCTGTAAACATGTGGAATATCAGTTCAGGAATTGCCAGAGATGTGCCAGAACTCACTGTTTAGGTGTTTCTGGAAAATCAGACCTGCCCCCATGCCCTGCTCATCCTTATTTTTCACAGAGTGTTTTAATCCTGGTGTAATTTAAATTTATTTATTTATTTATTTATTTATTTGGAACCATGAGCATGGAGAACCAGAGAGAAACACTGAACTACACTCCTGAGTGGAGAAACTGCTCAGGAACCAAAATTTCACCCAGTGATGCCAGAAGGAAAAGAGTAATTTTTTTATCCAGGGAAACAAACTGGCACAAATATTGAAATATAATTATCATATCCCTGCCTGGCAGCTCTGCTGTCTGGGTAGCCACACCCAGGAAGCACCAATTGGGGCAGGATTTCCATCAAAGGTTTTTAAAAAAAAGTTTTTAAATTGTTCCACAAGCCACAGTCAAACCAGATTTGACCTCACTGATATTTGCCAGTTTCACAAATTCTGATTGCCTAGATGGTACAAGCTACTGAGATGATAAACAAGATAAAAGATTTTCTTTTTCAAAGTGTGAAATGTTCCATGCAGCATTGTTGGGAGAAGAGGCTTTTGTTCATCTGACTCTACACCATCTACAGAGCTACAACTGAAAATGCAGATTTTCCACATTAACTGGATTTAGTAAATTGGTATAAATGGAACAAAGGAATGACAGCAGGTTCACAAGGTTTTTAAAAGGATGTCAAAAGGGGGAGGACATTCGAGGTCCACCTACATTTTAAAGGTAAAATTTCACATGCAGAGAAAGAACCAGAAGCAAAAACCCAAGAGAAGAGCAGGAAGTGGATTGGTATGAGTGGGACCAGGGGAGGGGTTGGAATCAGCACAATGGCTGATTTTTCTCTTTTCCCTGTGTGTTTCATGGATTTATTCAGCATCATCTTCTCTTTGCCATCTTTGTTTATCCACAGAGGGAATCTTGCACCAGAATAATTCTGTGAATCCAACCTTAACCAGATTGCCTATGAACTGCAGAATTCCTTCTGAATTACCACTGAATCATGTGTGAGGGCAGGAATAAATTCAAACCCCAACTGCTAAGAAAATGTCATGAGATTTGAGGTCTGAGAAATGAGTATCCAAAAGGAAAATCCCTTGGGAATGAAAATTCAATGAGATGAGGCAGAAGAGAGGGGCCAGGAGAGGACAAGGGGTGAAGGGATGGGAGAACCTGAGTGATCACAGGGAGCAAAAGTTTCCACATGAAATAATAACTGCAGGAAGGAATAATTCCAGCACCACACTGCCTGGTCACTGCCTGGGACACAGACAAATCCCTGGCAGAGCTGTGCAAGTCCAGATTTTTTTTCCACACAGTGGTGAAGGCAATAAATAAATAAATAAATGAAAGTCTGAGCCCTGCTGGAATGGTTTCCTTCACAATTAAATGAAAATTTCACTCCAAAATTCATTGAGTCAATTAAAAAAAAAACAAAAAAAAAAAAAACAAATCAAAATGTTCTGCCTAATTTTGGTTTGGCATTCTTTGAACTGAATGGGCAGGAGTTCTCTCTTGAATGAAAAATGCTTTAACAAGCCCAAGTTGTTATTTAGAAGCCTTAATCCCACATTAAAAACTGGTGAAAAAAACCTATTTCCATATTTTTTGCAGCACAGATTATTCTTTACATTTGGTCTGACTTTATGCACTTTTCAGCACTTCCCAAATTCCATTCCAAAAATTCTGTGTTCACAAAACTGCCTGCCCGTGGCCCCAAGTTCCAAAAGAAAGAGAAGTCATGGTGGAAGGCTGAATCCAAATGCTCGATCAGAAACCCAGGCATGCAGCTGAAACTGGAAAACAATCAGACAGCACCAAGGGTGTAGAGGGTAATCTTGCCCCCCAGTAAGTTGCAGCTGGATCAGTTGCTGAAGATTGGAGGTGGGCCTGATCTTGACAGGCCCCACCTGTAGGCAATAAGAACCAGAAGTATAAAAGAGTGGATGGGTGAGCTTTAGGGTCAGATGGCTGCTGCAAGGACCAGGAACAGGCTGTGCCCAGAGGAGCTGTGTGTGAGGAACATCAAGAAGGTATGAAGCCCTGGCAATACAAAATCCTTGCGCTATGATAATGACACTAGAACCTGTGTTAACTAAGACAACAAATGGTGACCCTGACGTGATTCTGAAATTAAACTGTATTGCCCCGTGGATTCGGGAGGACCCGTGGATTCGGACCTAAACTACATTACCCTGTGGATTCAGGAGAACCCGTGGAATCGGGACTAAATTATACTGCCCCGTGGATTCGGGGGAACCGGACTTGACCAAATAACCCCGTGGATTCCGTAGAAACAGGATTTGACCAAATAACCTCGTAGATTTGAGAGAAACCAGATCTGACTATATAACCCCGTGGATTCGGAGAACAAGACTTGAATGCTAAACTATTAGTAAAATATATTAATTATAACTATTAGTGTTTGATAATATGAATGTAAAAGACCTTAAAAATAAGTGTCTTTGTAAACTAAGAAAAGCTGTAAAACTGAACTAATACTTGGAAATATATATATATACGTCTGTACTATAACATGCTGCTTTGAACACTTGTATAACTCTTAATTCTAATTGAAATATGTCATAACTTTAATCTATTTGAATATGTATTTCTAGAAATGCTGCAACTCTGTAGTTAAAAGAAAAGGGGGAATTGTAGAGGGTAATCTTGCCCCCCCCAGTAAGTTGCAGCTGGATCAGTTGCTGAGGATTGGAGGTGGGCCTGATCTTAACAGGCCCCACCTGTAGGCAATAAGAACCAGAAGTATAAAAGAGTGGATTGGTGAGCTTTAGGCTCAGATGGCTGCTGCAAGGACCAGGAACAGGCTGTGCCCAGAGGAGCTGTGTGTGAGAGACATCAAGAAGGTATGAAGCTCTGGCAATACAAAATCCTTGCTCTATGATAATGACATTAGAACCTGTGTTAGCTAAGACAACACAAGGGCAGACAACATCCAGGCACAGCAGCAGCTCATTCTCCCAGCTGAATTGAGGGAAAAATTCTCCTGCTCCCCATAAATATTCCTTAAGCAGCAGCAAGTTTTCTAAATATGTGGCATTTCCCAGCTCCTTCCTACAGCTGGGTTTGCTTCCAGCTTGCCCAGGAGCATTAAAATCAAGAACTGTCTTCTTTCTGCTAAAATTGCTCTTCAGGCTTGCTGGTTCTTTTGATGAAGTCTACAGACCTCCTACTTAATAAGTAAAAATATCAGATTTCTTTCTATTTGAGTAAAAATTCTCTTAATACCAGATCCTGCCCCAAAACATTCATTTGTAAGACTACCAAGAACAGACTATGCAGACATATCTAAAAATCCCAGTCATGGAGACCAGGACACACAAAAGTACCCAGAGAAAATGCAGAAAAAGTGAATTTTATCCCATTATCAGAATCATTTATGTGAGTACCTGCATTTAAACACCGTAATAAATTGAATTTAAAATAAATAATAATGGCAAATAGGTTTGTTAATAATAAATTATTAAGAATAAATAAATAAATAATGGCAAATGGAGATAACCAGATTAATTCTTGATATATGCACAGCTCAATCAGTGACAGATAATGTGCCAACAGCTTCACAAACAGGGGGAATGATCATAAATAATGGGCTGGATCCTAAAAAAATGATTTTAAGTCACAGTTCCTTTTATTTGAAGATTAATTCCAGCCAGAATAGGCCTTGGTCAAGTTCATAGCAGCAAATTCACAGTGAAATTTGCACACTGAACAAATCAGTTCAGATTGTGGGGACTGCTCTGAAGTGTTTTCAAATGTTCACAATGAATCCACACTAAAAAGGATCAGCCTGAACTCAGAATTGAGCAACTGCTGGAAATGTTTCATTCATGTGATTACATTTTTGCTGCCATTAAATAGCAGAAAGAAAAGCACTTCTCTGTTTCACAGATCAATATCTATAGTAAATACAACTCAGGAGCTCAGGGCCTCCTCCCAGTGCTTCCTCAGCCTCCAAAATGATATTTGCCACACTCCACATTAATCCTCCCCTCACCAGCTGTTCTTAGAGGAGTCATGGTGAAGAAATACTGAAAGCTGCAACAACCCTCAACACCAACAGTCCCAGAGATGTTCTCTCCATGTGTTGGGAAGCGTTGGGAACGTGCTGCTGGCACACTGCTCTGACAGAAATCCCAGCAGTTGTGAACCCTGCCTGCCCAAAATAGCTCTGGGAGGCAGGGGAAGGGCTGGGCTGGAATCTCTCAAAGGCAAAAAGCCTTGAGCAAAAC
>JANIJU010003057.1:17812174-17822968 GCA_025504685.1 Leucosticte australis | reverse complement strand
AAGCAAGACTGGAGAAAAGCAATATTCATTGCAATTTCTGTGCAGAAATTCTGAGCACACATAGAGACCAGGATGTGAGTTTTGGGAAGGGCAGCTTTGGAAACCCCTAAGTTGTAAACCCCAGCCAGCAGCAGTGAAGGAATAACATTTTAACCCTGACATGTGCATCAACAATGACAATAAATGGGAAATGTTACAATGACAATAAACTGGAAAAGTTGTGTTTTGGCTATGAATTTGTGGAAGAGGATGGGTAAGGAAGGGCAGGTTCTGAACCATGAGGAGATCCCACTCTGAATCAATGAGTGCAACTGTCACACTGCTCAAGCCTCTTGGTTGAGCAGTGTAATTTTGATAATGAGCTGAAAGTTCCTGGTAGCCTCAGTGGCAAAAAGAAGCTGAATGTGTTACCTTGAGCCCATCAGAGCATTATTCCTGCAGGGATTGCTGTGCTCATCTGTGCCCTGGGGCTTTCCCTTGAATTCTGCAACCATTTTCCCTGCATTGCCACAGCAAATCTCCAGCCTCTGCTCCTCCCTGCCCCTTCTGCTTGCTCACACTTTAAGTTCACAGCCCAGGTGATTTCTCTGCCCAAAACCTCTCCCACCTGCATGTGCCCTGAGCTGCCCCTCAGTGCCCTGAAACACTCTTTACTCTCTTCAGCTGTGGGCCAGGGCTTAGACCCACCCTAAATATTCATATAAAAGTGGATTTCCCCTCTAAGGTGCAGCTGGGAAGGACTGAAATCATAAAACCACAATTTTTATTGAAGTTTCCTAAAGATGAAACCTTCCCCAGCTGTCAAACACGTCAGGAAAACCAACGAGAAGCACAAAAATCAAAATTTTTTTTTTTAACAAACCCGAGGTGTCCTTAAATGCTCAGAGCCCAGGAGAGTGGAGGAAAAAAACTGAGTTTAGAAAGCTCAGGGAGAGGAGGCAGAGAGCAGGAACTCTGCATGCATCTCATGAATGTTCTACTTTCCCCCTTTGAATACAGACATCAGCCTTGGCCACAGCCAAAGCCTCACCATGAAGGGCCATTCTTTGCTGTTACTTCAGCCTGAAACAAAAGACACTTCAGGAGATACAATCCTCCTGCCCAGTTCCTTTTCCTGGGCTCTTACAATGGGCCCTAGTTCTTTCTTTTTTTTCTTTTTTTTTTTTTCCTTCCACACATCTTTCTCTTATTTTTTTGTTTCTGTCCTTTTGCTCCTTCTTTCTGCCTCATTGAATCCATTAAGGCCTTTAGATGGCCTGCTATTGAGAAATAAATTTTCTTTGGGACTAGTGACTGAGTCTGAGCTGCTGGCAAGCAAGGCTTAACTCCTGAGGGGAGGGAAAATATAGAAAAAATATAGAAAAATATAGAAAATAAAAATAAAATATAGAAAAAACCCATCTCTGAGCTTGGGCTCTTCAAACACACTGGATACCCAGCAGTGCCTTGCTCCTCAAGGAAAAGGAATAACCCAATGCCAGGAATTTCCCCACTTCTCTCATGCATGAATCCTGACACTCTGAGCTCTCTTGCTGCCTGTATTTCCCAGCAGATGAATATATTCTCTCATTTTAGGGCCACATGCCAGGGATTTTTGCACAACTGGAAATGACAAGAGAGGCTCTGCTCTAGGAGAGGTCCTCAATTAACACAAAATTACCCCCAGTCAGAAATATTTTTTGTTCAGGCTTATTTTTTTAAATGATTTTAATTTTTTTTTATTGCTCTCCATCACAGAATTGTTGGCCCAGTGCAAACCCAGTGCTTGTGCCTGCAGAAACAGAAATCCAAATTTCACTTGATTTTCTTCCTCAGCTTATATCCCAGAAGTAGCAAAAGGCATATTAGCTCCCATTATTAGGGGTTTTTTCTGCTTTGTGACTCAGGGACTGGAGACAGCCACAGAAATTCTGTGACTTTTTCTGTGACTTGCTGCAAATCTTTGGGCAGAACAGGCTCCAAGGCATGCAGAGAGGTAAGCAATTAAATCCAACAAGATTTAAGCTTAAAATGATGCTGTTCTTTGGAGAAACCATTGAAAATTACTGCTTGCTATTTGAAATTCTTTGTTTTAGGCAATAAAAAAAAATCACATTTGGAAAGAACAGATATAGGGCTGAGTTAGCTGGTTCTTATTACATTTTAATTTTTTTTATTATCAAAATATTACAAATGAAAATAAGATTGAACATAATTGGGGGGCACATTATGTTGTGATAGATTATTTCAAAGCCACCAAAGCCCAGTTCAAACTGAAAGAGCTAAAATTCACCTCAGAACCAGGACAAAACCAAAACCTTCAAAGTTCTGAGAGTTACAAAATCATTCACAAAATATAAAGAAATATGAGCTGGAAGTGTGTGTGGGGTGCAAAAGTAACTGATTATGTCTGGATAATGAAGATTTCCATGAACCATCCCCTGCTCCCCTCCAGGTGGAGGAGGGAGCAGAGCTATAAAAACAGAGCTAAGGGGAATATTTGGAGTTCAACAGTGAGAGGTGACACCACACTCAGCCAGCAGGGCCTGGGAACTCCTGTTTTGCATTTTAAATTGTTCACAAAACTTCTGGGCATTCTCCTCAACATCAAAATGAAAAATAAATTATAACCAAAAGTTAACTACAGGTGCAGTTTTATTTTATATATTTAATTTAGTAGTGCACAGTGTAGAGCTTAATTTGTTGGAATAAACTCCCAACAGGTCAGGGGTCTATTTTATATTGAATTATTCAGAACTGGGACAGGTGGTCCTCAAAAACATCAGAAAATGAAAAAAACCCAGAGGTCTCTACCTTTAGTCACACCTTGTTAAAATGTGAGTGGGAATTAAGGATTTTTTAGTACATTTCCTTGGCCACCTCAATTGCTCATTACAAATGGTCCAGTTTGCAGTGGCTGTTTCCTGCCCATCACAGATTAATGTCAAAACCCCTTTTCAGGACATTTTCTGTTGTTGCTAACAGGATTCTATGTCAAGGTGTCCCAGCAAACAGGCTGTACCTGTTCTCTTTCAGCTCTGGGGTTTTGACAGATATAATTAACACAGACCTCCAAAAATGTCCTGACACTTCACTGGCCCTTCAGAGCCTCCAGCTCAGCAAACTAAAGTGATGCATGGCACTAATTAGCACGTGGTCCATGCACTAATCACCAAGTGATCCGTGGCACTAATTACCGTGTGGTCCATGGCACTAATTACCGGGTGGTCCATGCACTAATCACCAAGTGATCCATGGCACTAATTACCAAGTGATCCATGCACTAATTACCGCGTGGTCCATGGCACTAATTACCAGGTGATCCATGGCACTAATTACCAAGTGATCCATGGCACTAATTACCACATGGTCCATGGCACTAATCACCACGTGATCCGTGACATTAATTACCAAGTGATCCATGGCACTAATTACCGCGTGGTCCATGGCACTAATTAGCACGGGGTCCATGGCACTAATTACCGCGTGGTCCATGGCACTAATTACCAGGTGATCCATGGCACTAATGACCACGTGGTCCATGGCACTAATCACCACGGGGTATTGGCACTAATCACCAAGTGATCCATGGCACTAATCACCAAGTGGTCCATGGCACTAATTACCACGTGGTCCATGGCCCTAATTACCAAGTGATCCATGGCACTAATTACCAGGTGATCCATGGCACTAATTACCAGGTGATCCATGGCACTAATCACCACGTGGTCCACGGCACTAATTACCAAGTGATCCATGGCACTAATTACCAAGTGATCCGTGGCACTAATTACCAAGTGATCCATGGCACTAATTACCCGGTGAGGAGCAGTGCAGCACTGCAAAGGACAGCAGCTGTGCAGCCAGAAAATGCATTTCAGGGAATCACAGAATAATTATGGCTGGAAAAGACCAACCCTAAACCCAGCCCTGCCCAAGCCACCACTGTCCCCAAGTGCCACATCCACGCGTCCTGGGAATGTTCCCAGGGATGGGGATTTAACCACTGCCTTGGGAGCCTCTTCCTGTGCCTCAGCACCTTTTCAGGGGAGAATTTTTTCCCAATATCCAACCCAAACCTGCTGCAACCCAAGGCCATCTCCTCTCACTTTTGTTCCCTGGGGGCAGAGCCCAACCCCACCCGGCTGCACCCTCCTGCCAGATCATTTTAGAGCAATAAGGGCCTCCTTGAACCTCCTTTTCTCCAGGCTGGACATCCCCAGATCCCTCAGAAATTCAGCTTAAACCCTTCAGGTTGATCAGAGCTTTAAATGCACTCAGCAGCCTTGCAGGACTCTGGTCTAAGTTTTGTGTGTAAAGGTTAAATTAAATGCTCAAAGCAGGAAATATCTGGGGCTCTGAATGGAATCTCACTCATTTTCCCAAATAGAACTTTTGAAGAACATTACAGGTGAAGGCAATAAGCAAAATCACAGGGAAAAGAGAAAAAAATCACAAGCAAAAGAGTAAAACAAGAAATGATGCCCTCATTTGCACATCTCCAACCCCAAATCCTGCTTCTTGTGGTACCTACAGCAGCAGAGCTGTTCCTTTGAGAAAATAAAAACTTCTCTGCTTTGCTCTGGTGTTTGTAACTTTTCCAGCAGGGTTGTGTAGAAAGTGGAACACTTTAATGAATACTGAAGGTGACAAGGACAGTAGCAGAGCCCCTTGTCCTTCTATGTTTATATTCAACAGCTGCAGCACCCAGAAATGCTGCCAGGTCATTGCTCAGGGTTTACAACAGTGAGCTGCAAACTGAGCAGTGTCCCAGAGCTGCAGTGATAAATCAGGGGAGAAGAGTCCCGTGCAATCATGAATCTGTTATTGTTTTGACTCACAGGAGTGTTTAATCCAGCATCTTCCCTCATGTTTCTGCAGAGAGAGGAGCCACATCAGAGCTTTCGCTCATGTGGCACAGCAAACTCTCCCAGCAGAGCTCTCTGGGCTGTGGGCAACAGATTCTGCAGGGTGGAAAGGGGTAAAAAGGGTCTGACAGAGCCCCAGTTTTATCAAAGGCTTGATGAGAGCCTGCAGGATGTTTGCAAATTTGATGATGACCTGAAAAGCCAAGCAGATTTATTCTAGAGCAATATCCAGAGCCTCTTGGCTCTGGGGCTACAGCATCCCAGCTCCCAGCACCACCCTCTGTGCTTGCCAGCCTCTGCTCCTGGGGCAGCTCTGAAATATAAAACATTGAGGGGCAGCTGAAATCCAGCACCTTCTAACATCAGCAGGAAGTGGAAATTTAGGGAACTGAGCGCAAAGAGAAGGAAAGGATGAAAATATTCAGAAGTCAGAATCAGACAGAATAATATTCAGTGATTATGGCATGTAGAGGAGCTCCAGGAAATGTTGAAGAATGGATTCCTGTGAGATTTTTCCCTCTTGCAGCTGGTTCTGCACAATGAGAAGGATTTCTCATCACTTATTAACCAGTAACTAGTGCAGAAGTAAAAATCACTGAGCAAGAACTATTTGAGTTTAGCTCTGGCAAAAGAATATTTGCATGATGTTAACAAGAACCCGTTCAAAAAGACCCAAAATGTTTGGGAATTCAGTGCTCATACAATCAGTGGGATATTCTAATATTCAATAAAATCCTGGAGGGAGAATATTCCTTTAACACTTCACATCAGAAAATGCTGGCTTGGTGTTGAGTCATAACATGACAAAACCTTATCCATTATCAAGTTTAACTAATGTGCTGTGGGTGGGGTAAAATGTTCTGATATCACTAAATCAAAAATGATACAAAGACTGTGGGGGTTTTAATACTTTTGATTTAAAAAAGTATTCTCTTTATTTATACTTCTCCTCATCTACAGCACATCCTGAAGCACCTCAGTGCTGATTAGCTCTCAGTGCCACTCAAGTGGTCCAGGCAGGAAAGCTAGATTATTTTTTAACTTGAGTCTATTAATTGAGATTATTAATACAGAAGTCTTTTCAAATCAGTAATTGGAGACACTCAAACCCATGCTCTGTAGTGACGCAGATGATACAAAAAATAAGTTTGATTTGGGCTGGATAACAGAAATGCAACAAAGTAATAAAAAAGAAATCATTTTTAAACAAAATTAACTATTGTAATGAAGCAACTTGCAGGGAATAATTGATTAAAGGAGGGAAATCAAGCATTGGAAGAGGTTTTCCCAAGACATGAGCAATCCCTGTCCTTGGAGGTTTTTAAGAGGCAGCCAAACACCGAGACAACAGTTCCAAGTTCAGTGCTGAACCTCCTTTGACCAAGAAGTTTCACCAGAGACATTCCAAGGTCCCTCCCAACCTTTACATTTTCATAACTCCAAATCCCTGCCAAGGTTTCAGACCAGGGATATCAGCACAGCACAGGGATGTGCTGATGCACCCAAAAATTAACAAAGAGCAGGAAAGAAAACTTAAAATGCTTTTCTGTAACTTTGAGTCCAGCAGGCTCCTCCCTTCAAAAGGAATGACCTGAGCTCAGTGTAAGGCTTTGTTTGCAAAAACTCCCATGAAAATAAAAAATAAAAAGGAGAACATTAGGGTTACTGCCTTCAGCAAGTAAATTAGGAAAAATACATTGGCAGCTACTGGTGTTGCTTTTTCAAAGTTCAAAGCATGAGGACGTTCAGTTGAATTAATAAATGGATAATCAAGATCCATCAAAGAACAGGTTCCCTTCTTCCTGAAGATTTCATTAATGGAATAGGAAGATCAAAAAATTAGGGACACTCAGCAGCTCTGTGTACAATACAGAAAAACTCAGAATTGTCATAACCAGAAATCAAAAGTATTTTGGAAAAATCAGCTCCTGAACCAAACCTAATGATCAGAGACTGGAATTATAACGTAAATGTTAAAAAAAAATTAACTTTAGTCTTCCAGAGAGTTCTTACCTCATCTTTGGAAGCATTTGATCTCTGCTACTGAAAGCTCTTCCACGTGAGGTGGAGATCAGATATTGTCAAGCAAGTTTCAAAATACACATCAAATGATGATAATTGCATTGGCCTATTTTTCTCCTTCTGATTCTGAGTTTCTCACTGAAGGGTCCTGCATTTTGCATATTTGTAATATTTAGAATGTGAAATCTGACACACAAATACCTTCAGATCTAAGATTGGATAATTCAGGGCAAGAAAAGCTCGAATAACCAAGGACAAGGACCTCTGAAAGGGCACAAATTTATTTCACCTGAAAGAATCACCTGGATTTATTCTGCAATTTCACCTCTGTTGGAAGGGAAAATGGAAATGCTTTGTGAGAAAGGGATGAATTTCAAGAGCAGTAATGGAAAAGTTTGGAACATCCTGTGAACAGTGTAATGAGCACTTCCTCTGGAGTTAAACTTTATGTTAGTCTTAATATATTTAATATCCTGAAATATTAAATATTTATGATCTGTGGTAGTGCTGGTTGGAGAATGATGGGGTTATTTCATAACAGCTTTTAAGGCTTGGATTTTTTTTCCCACCGTGCATTAGAATGCAGAGTAAAAAAGAGGAAAAGGGTGAACAACCTCCTGAATATTTCACAGAGCACAAGTGTGTGGAGAGGACACACCTTCTCCATCTCACCTCTGTTTCCCCTGTCCTCTTTCTCTCCACTCTCCTGTCCCACACACACCTCCCTTTGAAAAAAGTTGCAAAGGTGATAAAACTTTAAGAAGTTTTTTTGCTTTGAATAAATGTCTTTTTTAATGGAAATTATCCATTCCAATTAAAGTATGTCATAAATTTAACAGACTGTTATATCATTATCATAAAAAACCCAGGAGTCAATTTTAAATGTTTCCTGGAAATGAGCATATAATGAATTCAATTTAATGGGAAGGCTTATGGATGAGCTTAAATATGAATTTTAGAAATGGCATTAGATTTGAAATGGAAACTTCAGCTGAGAAATCTGCCGCATCATTTCTATTTCAGAGCATGGAATCCATTTATAGCACCCCCAACACCTGAGTGCTGCCTTTGTTTTTAGCTGGGAAGTTTGCTGCTCTGGGAAGGCAATGCCACGGCCCAGATTTCCAGAGATTAGGCTGGGAAAAGTGGCAAGTGGAAGAACATTGAATAAACAGTGCATTGAAACATTAAAACCAGTAAATGTATGCCCAGGGAAAAAAACCTGCACTGCAGAAACAGAGCTGGAAAAAGGAATTATCAATATTATATCAATTATCAATGGGATATTGAATGATCAATATTGGCTAGGACAGATCCTTCCTGAGAGCCAGGGAGCCTCTGGAAAGGCAGCTTCATGGGTACCACAGGGTCTCCAGAGAAATGTGGGAATTTGCCAGTCCTGAGGAATTCCTCAGGATTCTGGAAACAGAGCAGCTGCTGGTGGCAAAGTGATTCAAATGCTGCAAGTACACCATGAGTCTGCCTCTTACAGAACCCTGGGCTAAATGTTTTAACTTGAGACCTTTAAAGCTGAACATTGGGTAGGAATTCCCTTCTCTTTGCACTTCTGTTGCAAGACTAGAAGTTATTTCTGCTTGTTGAAAAGTTTATTATCCCATTTCTCATGCCCAAGACAGGCTGTTCTTTCCCAGGCTGACCTCATCAGAAAGGTGGTTATCAAAATCACACTGAAATAAAATCAATTTATTCCACCTACCTAAAGCTGAGGGTTTAGCTAAGCCATCAGAAAAAGAAAAAGAAAAGGTCAGACAGGTTATCCACCTTCAAAGCACAAGATCTGGTTCTGGGGAAATGGTATAAACTGAAAGAATGGAAGAACAATAAAATCCTGGATGTAAACTCCAGAGATGTAAAATAAATCCTTTCCAAAGTCACTTCAGCCCCTCCTGAGCCCAGGGCTGCTCCCACTGCCCTAGCTGTGAGTGCCTCTGGCCCAGCCTGGCGTGCATGCACACATGTGCAGCCACTGAGCTTTTCCCTGCACCCCTGGGGCAGATTAAACCATGCTAGAATACATTTCCATCCTCAGACATTCCTTCTGAGGGAGAAAAAAACCCAGTTTTGCTCAGTTTCATTTCTTCCCCACCAGCTGCAGCCCCTCAGAAAACTCCAGAGTGCTCCTTCACCTCCCTGAGCCCACGTCAAAGGCGTGAGGACATTTATCTTGTCATTCCCTTGGATCACTTTGGCTTCTCCAGACTCCTCTCTTTGGGATTTTTCCCCTGCCTCTAAACTGTTCATTCTCATCCTGATGCCTCAGGTTTGGCTTTTCTATTTTCACATTCTGTGCTGCTTCAGTGTGGGGGTCTGAGCTTTGATGTAGGGGATGGTGAGCTCTGCACAGAGCAGGGAGACAAAACAATTCCTGCTCCAGCTGGGCACCAAGGACAAATGAGCCAAATCTCAGCCCAGGAGCACAAACCCTGTGGGCTGGAGAGAGAAAAACAAGCAGGGTGGGAGTGCCTGGGCTAAAGCTGGGATGGGACAATGAACTGCAAGGTGCAAATGGAGCAGAGCTGATCCCAGGGAGAGACCCCGGGCCCATTTTGGGGCCATTTTGGTTCATCTTGGGTGCAGCCCTGGCTGGGCTCTGGTGCTGCCCAAGGTGGATCCATGGAGGAGATCCTTGGGATCAATCCCTGCTTTATTCCTTAGCTCTGCCCAGCCTCTTTTCCAGGGCAGCCTGCACAAGGCATCACCCCCTGCCCCTGGCAGGGTTTCTCAGCTGTGATTTTCCCTGCCCTGATGCAGGTGGGGCTGCAGGAATCTCTGTGTGTGCGTGGGAATTCTTGCATGGCAAATGCAGCAGCAGCTGGAGTGGCTCAGTTGGCAAACACACCCAGAATCAGCACCTGGGAACAGCCAGGATGTTGATAGCACCAAGGATGTGTGCAGCTGACACAGCTGAAAAATTTCACTCGGGCGTTTTCTAAATTTCAAAAATCCGTTACATTTCAAATTTTTCATTTATATACAGAGGTCACTAAAACAGAAATAAAAATATCCTCAACCACAACCCAAACTACGTGAGAAACATTTGAAAATCAGATATTTCAATGCAGCAATTTTGCTCCTGGTTTCCTTTATTTCCAACATGAGAAACCAGTGATTTTTTTCGATCCTCCCTGCAGATCTGTGCCTCTTTTCCTCTCTCAGTGGAGTTGATTATTCACAGACTCTACTCAGAGCTGTGGCTGACACCACTCCAGGGACAGCTTCTCCCTGCTCCCAGGACTGAGTGGAATTCACTCAAAAAGTGCTAAATATTTTTATTTTTATTTTTATTTTTATTTTTTTCCCCATAATATGCCTGTCTTGGTCCCTCTCTGAGTGCTTTCATTATTTCTGCTCTTGGTGTTCAATCTGCATTTTTAAATTCTCTTTTTATGTGCAGCAAAACTCTCAGTGACTCCCTTGTGGGACTGAGAGTTTTGACTCCTGACAGTTTGGGGCAAAATCCAAATTTGGCAGAATTTGTGCACAAAAATCAACACAATCTGGTTTCTTTCCAGTAAAGCTCATTGCTAAATTAACAAAAATAAACCAAAACCATCCAGCCTCACCTGAGAGAATGAGAGAAAAAGCAAATCACTGAGCCAAAAGGAACAAAAAATACGAAAAATTCTTAATTACAATTAATTACAGTTCCTCACACCTGTGAAATTCTCATGTTCTGGTGGAAATAAATCTGTCAGCCTCACCTTTCCAGTGGATTTGGTGCCTTTCCAGATGCAGAAATAGCAAATAGTCCAAGCAGCCAGGAGGCAGAGGGCGAGCTCCCAGCGCAGATTCCCAATGTGCTCAATCCCGTCGGAAATCGCCAGCACCCGCCGCCTTCCATGGGGAAAGAGAGGGACAAAAAGCAGAATATTGAGCTAAAACAGCACTACCTGGGAAATACTGG
>JANIJU010003057.1:17798636-17812164 GCA_025504685.1 Leucosticte australis | reverse complement strand
TATTGAGCTAAAATGGCACTTCCTGGGAAATACTGGGATAAAACTAGATAAATTACCAAAAAAAAAAGATAATATTGAAGAAAATAACACTGTACATGGAATACTGGGATAAAAGTGAATTAATTACAAAAAAAAGATGATAATAGTGAAGGAAACAACATTGCATATGGAATACTGGGATAAAACTGAATTAATTACCAAAAAAAATCAGGATATTGAGCTAAAATGGTGCTACATGGGAAATATTGGGATGAAACTAAATTAATTACCAAAAAAAGAGATTATAATATTGAAGAAAATGGCATTGCATATGAAAAACCAGGAAAAATTTGAATTAATTACAAATTTTGAGCTAAAACAGCACTACGTGTTAAATACTGGGATAAAAGTGAATTAATTACAAATAAAAGATGATAATATTGAAGAAAACTGCAATATATATGAAAAAGTGGGATAAAAAAAAGATTAAAATATTGAAGAAAACTGCATTATATATGGAAAACCAGGATAAAATTGAATTAATTATGAAAAAAAATTATAATATTGAAGAAAATTAGCACTACATATGAAATATTGGGCTAAAACTGAATTAATTACAAAAAAAAAGATGATAATATTTGAAGAAAACCAGAATTACTTGTGGAACAATGGGTTAAAACTGAATTAATTGGATTTAAGGACTCCTCTTTAGTCACTACTGAAAATGCAGTGGAAAGGAAGAGAAAAGATAAAAGCAGAATATTCCAGGTATTTTGGATCTGGTTATAGATGAAAAAATGTTTCATTTTTTCAGGTCAGTGAGAAAATTTTAATTTTAGAACAACTTTTCCTTAAAGTCAAAGAGAAATAAATTATTTGAATTATTTCCTAATATATATGAGCTAAAAATAAAACACTTCCTAAATAAATGGCCCCAAAAAAATTTCTAACCTTTATTTTTACCTGTAAACTTTAATTTTCATGAATTTCTTTTGTAATTGGAGCTATAACATTCAAATATTTCTTTTCAAAACCTCAACATTTTGAAGCCACTTAAAGCAACAATAGAGACATCCACATAAAAGTTTTTTAATAATAAACCATCCTGGGCAGAGAGTTCTTAAAATCTGTGTTTCAAGTTAATAAATAATAAATTAAGTTAATCATTAATAAAGTTATAATTTAATAAATAAATAAAAATTAGAAAATATTATTTTACAATTATAAAGTAATAAATAAATTAATATAAACTACAAATTATTTCAACCTCAGACTTGTACTCCTCTCCCTCATTGTGAGTGAAAACAAATTAATTGATTTTAATTGGTTTCAATTGATTATATAATTAATATCTACAGAGGTATACACATAATTTAATTACAATTATAGAAAGGTTAAGTATTAAATCAAACCAAGCAAACTACAGTTAAATATATGAAAGAATTCTTCCTTTTGTCTTTGGTTCAGTTATTGTCTGAGTCAATAAATTGATATAAATCTGATCCTGTAATTCCAGCTAATAAAATATAACAGTTAAAGGATCTAGAATATGTATATGAAAAATAGAAAATTTCTGGGAAATAGAAATATTTAGAAGAAATAAAATGAAATTTAAAAATAATAAAAAGGAGGAATCTGCAAAGGGAAATTCCTGGAGTGATGGAGTGGGAGGCTGGAGGTGCCAAGAGGGAAAATGGAAATCCTGAAGCACCTCCAGAGCTGCAGCTGCTGCTCCTGATGGAGGCAGCCAGCCACAAAATGTGAGTTTGAAATTTCCTCTTTCGCTGGGGAATGACAGAATTCACAGGGTAAACAAAATTCCCAACAAAAACCCAAACCACCAGAAGTGCTCTCCATATTTCCCAAGCAATACAGACAGATCTTCCCACTCCAAACTAAAGGGGCAGGAAGCCAACACCAACTTTTGGAGAATTATCTGCTTAAAGGTAAAATTGCTGCCACTTCATCCACATCTCCTCCCCACCTAGGAACTATTCTTATTAAATTTTTATTAAGAATTATTCTTATTAAAGAAGGCTTTATTCTTCAAATCTTTATTCTTTAAGTCTTTATTCTTCAAATCTCAATTCTTCAAATCTCAATTCTTCTAATCTCAATTCTTTATTCTTCTAATCTTAATTCTCCAATTCTTTATTCTTTAAATCTCAATTCTTCAAATCTCAATTCTTCAAATCTCAATTCTTCTAATCTCAATTCTTTAAATCTTAATTCTTTATTCTTCTAATCTTAATTCTGCAATTCTTTATTCTTCAAATCTCAATTCTTCAAATCTCAATTCTTCTAATCTCAATTCTTCAAATCTCAATTCTTCAAAACTTTATTCTCCAATTCTTTATTCTTCTAATCTTAATTCTCCAATTCTTTATTCTCCAAATCTTTATTCTTTAAATCTTAATTCTTTAAATCTTTATTCTTCAAATCTTTATTCTTCAAATCTTTATTCTTCAAATCTTCATTCTCCACCAGTTAATCTGGGAGAGAGGTGATCCAGCACAGAGCACCCTCAGCTAGCCAAGACCTGCAAAGTGCCTGGAGTTCTGTCATCAAAATGCACCCAAATGAAGAGAGGTGGCTTTTAATGAAGGGTTATTTTAATCAAGAGGAGGAAGGACATAATTGATACCTGCACACAACATCCCTGAGACATAATTACCCAGACAGGTGATTAAATACATCTTTAAAATTCAAATTCTTTGAAGTTGTTTGACAGATGAATGTGGAATTTTGCCTAGGATGGAGTCCACCCTCCTTACAAATTCTCTTCTAAACCCAAATGAAATCCTTGAATTCTTAGATCACCCAGAAGAGGGATTAATTGCAAGAGAACCAGGACAAAAATTGGCATAATATGATAAGAAAAGGAATAAATAATATAGGGCAATAAATATTAAAAGGCCTTTTAAAGCAGTACATTTTTAAGATGAAATCTGAGACAAAATATTTATGGTTGGGCCACAATAATAGTGACATTTCATTTAACTATATTTTTACTCTGAACTAAAAATGAAAAAATTTCATTATGTTTTAATCAAACCAGGATTCTTCTGGCTATTTGGATTTATTTATGTACACGTGAACCTAAACGTGAGTAAGGTTCCTTTTCCACAATGGGTGTGCAAGTCACTTCAATTCCTACACTGTTCTTCCCTATCCACAAAACAACTTCATAAATAAATGTTCTCTCTCTTATGATTGAAATATTTCACCCACCAAAAGATGCCTTTGCCTTAAGAACATCATTTTTCTTAAATTTTTCTTTTTTCTTAAGAACACAATTTTTAATGAAGCCTTGAGGTGAAGATTTTTAAAAGCAACCAATTCCTGGGAGCAGAACGAGCTCAGACTTTTCTGGATGCTCTGAAGCCCCAAGGAGCAGAGACACCTCCTTCACCCACGCAGGACTCTTGGCCAGATACTTCTGTCAAGTGTCCCAATGGCAAATTAATGGGCTCACCACAATTAATTATCCCCGCGGGTCCTGCTGAAAACGGACACGTGGTGCCAATCAAGGGGAGCTGTCAGCACCATAATGAGGAGTTAATTACCCCCAAGTGCTGTCAATCGCTTTGGGTTTCCTTTGTTCCAGCAGAACAAAGGGTTGTGTTTCCCTCAGAAAGGGAGCAGCAACAAGCTCAGAAGTGATAATTAATCTGTAACATAAAATGTGTGCAAAGAATGGATCCGAGAAGGGGAAAGTCCTGCCTGGAGGCCAGCAGGGGAATCCCTCACAGCTCTCCCTAAAGCCAGACCTAAATTCTGCGGCTGGAGACATCTCAACAGAGCAGGGGATGAAGTTTGGATAGGAGGGAGCAATCAGAACATGAAATTCTTCTCACAAAGCCTCGGTACAGTCACATCTACTCCTATTCTTTTGTTATTCGACTGAAATAATAGAAAAATGGGAAGCACTTTGAAAATATGGTTGCTCCCTGTGTCTGAGAAGTGAGGTTGATATCCAGGGGTCAGATCAGAGCTCAGTGCAGCTTCTACCTAAAAACCTAAAGCCATAAATCCCTGAAAACAACAACCAAAAAAAGTTGTGCAGCTTCTTCCAGTCCTTCATCCTCTTCTCTTACCTGCGAGAGCCCTGCACTGCCTTGTTCTCCTCAGCTCTTCACGCACGGAGCACAGAAAGAAGCAGTAAAACCAGCACTCAATGTGCTCCCCTCTGATTTGAAGGAGCAAAGGTCTGAAAAGTTCTGTAGTGAATCTATAGCTCAGCTGCTTTGCATCACACTCGGGTAAAGAGAAAGGAATACTTTTATCCTGTGTATCAAGACTTGTTAACCTGAGCATCTTCAAAACCCTCTTAAATCAAATGAGAACTAACAGATATTTCCTTGCAATGTCTTGACTCTTTCTCACCAGAATTCACTGCTGCCACTTCTTTATTTGAAGAGATGATTATCAACAACTTTCCTGGATAGATAAAACACCCAGGTTCCCCAAGAACCTGGGAGACCACAGGAGCTGGCAGTACAATTGCAGGTGAGCATTTGAATTACTCCAGAACATCAAATCCCTGCTTAAGCAGAATTTGCTGGCAACAACTTCAGGCTGTGTGAAACTTCACTGTGAGAAAGATTGGTCCTGCTCTGAAGACACAAATCATTAATTACTGTTGGATCTCACTGAAAACAGAAATTGATGAGAGTTTGAAAGTGTTTATTGTAGGCATTGAGCTTGTTTTGCTGTTGTAGCTGTTTGAGGGGGGTGTTGTTGTTTTGTTGTGTAAAAATGCTCAGCACTTCAGCCCCTTGAACCCACCCAGAGCCTGGGAGAGAAGCCAAGGGATTGGTGGCACTTGAGCTTCTTGGGCAGAATATTGAGGGACACACACTCCACTGCCATGGGGGGAGTCTGGAATCAAAGGTTAACTCACACCAGGGCAAGGCTTTAATTCAGTAGTAGCAAATATTAATTCTCCACAGCATATCTTGCTTGTAAGCAGAATGTTAAACCCCAGCCAGAGTGGATTTGGGGTGTCTCACACTGTGCTTGAAGGGTTCATTGCCTCTGATCACACACATTTAAACTGGCTAAATGTTAGTGAAGATTCCTACATTTCTTCCTGTAAATAACACAGAATAAAAGTGGCAATAGTTCCAGGAATCTAATGGATAGATGATAAATTTGGGGGGAATAATAGGGCACATCTCCAAAGGGGGCTGTCAGAAATGCTGAGGTCTGAACAAAATCATGACAAAATTACTACAGTGTAGATTAATTCTACTAGAGTGACAAATATTGTAAGCCTGGCTTCAAACTCACTTGAATCTAAATATAAATGTGGATTAAAAAGGAAATAAAAATTGATAGTCAGGAAGTATCTAAATGGTAAGAACTAATAGAACTGTAGACAGAAAAATTTCAGCATATTTTCAGTACACATAAAGTAATAAAATAATGTACCCAGGAAGAAATTAGACCTCATACAAGGACCTGGTGCTCCCCATTGCCAAGAGTTACCTCTGTTCCCTCAATTGACATCACTGCATCTGCAAAATTTACACAAAAATTACCCAGATAAAATCCCACTGGGAGATGATTTCAACACGAGGTACCTACTGAAAATGGGACTCATTTGTTTGAGAAAGCACTAAAACACATTTCAATTTGGTGCCTCAGTGCATGGGAGAGGAAGAAGGGCTCCTCTGTTGCTGGAATTGCTGGAGAGGGGAAGGTTCTGAGATAACTGAAAAGAAACCTTTCCACCCACATTTGAAAACAAACCTTCTGAAAGCTTGCACACTATTTATTGGTGATGGGAACACTGGATTTTCCTGGGAAAGAGTGTCTTTATTAGAGTTGGAGGAGCTGGGACAGGCTCTTGAACAGAAAGAGGATTAACAGCTGCCAACACAGTGTTGAAAGGAATGTCCTGAGGTACTTCTTGAGTTATTTCATGATTTGGGAAGCTGAAGAACAGCTCCAATATTTGAGGAAGGTCCCTTCATGTTCCCACTTTCGTTTGGAGCAGTTTCCAAGGCACTTGGCTTTAAAAAACCCAGCAGCAAGCAGCACCCAAAGAGAGGAGCCCCCTGAGGTGCTCTGTCCAGGGGATGTGCCCAGCCAGGAGCTCAGGGGCAAAGCTCCCTCTTACCCTGGGCCAGCCTCTGCCCCCAGAGCATCCTGAGGGTGTAAAAACAACAAAATCCTGCAGTGCCCCTGCTCAGAGCCCTTTTTATTTTATATTTTATATTTTATATTTTGTTGCACTTTCATCCCTGCAGTTGTCAAACCCAGCCCATATTTACCTCGTGAACCTCGTCACTGAGCTCCTTGTTCAAAAATCATAGCACACCTGAGGGCCAGTGCTGCACAGATTCCTCACCAGTTTGGGGGGAAAGGATGAAGATCTTTTAGACACCCTTCATTCCTGTGTGAAAGTAAATTTAAGCTTCTATCTAAAGATATTTCCTTAACTCACATCTTTCTTTCTCTCATTGCTCTTTATGCAATTAATATTCATTTATTTCTGTGAAAATTTGCTGCTTTGAATAGTTCCTACCCAAATGCATTCAGGTATCCTGTGCAAATGCAGAGTTTAGGACTCAGAAACTTGAGCAGATATCTGTGAATTCTGAAAATTCAGTATTCCAGTTCCAGGCACCAGAACCCTCTGTGGATCTTGAAGTGCCAGGAGCTTTCCCCTGCCAAAATACCTGTCAGGAAGGTGGAACATTTCCCTGTGGCTGTCTCATCTGAGCTAATTGCTGTCTAATTTGGGAGAGGCAGATCCATGCATCCAGACTGCACAACTCCAAGGTGGAAAAGAAACAGCTGAGAAGGAACAAGTTGTTTTGAAAGAACCAGAGAACGCAAGATATGAAAGATCTGAGATATTCTCCACTGCTTTATCTACTTAGATGATAACTTGGGAAAATGATACTGATAAACTTAAAAAATCTGTGCTGAATGCTAAATATAAAACTGTGAAACCAAAAGGCTGGCAGCTTACTTTGTGAAATTCTTGGATTCTTACTTAAGATAAACATGTTTTATATAGATAAAGGTAAAAAAAAAAAATAACCTTCAATAAAAGGAATCTAAAAAGAGTGGTTTTAATTCTTCTGTCAATTCATTACTGGATTTCATGTACTGGTTTGAAAGGTTTCTCTCCTCTGGTGTGGTTTGTTATCTTTTGACACTGAAAATGTAAAGAATGGTGCAATCTTGTCTTAGAGAACAGGTATAGAACATTCTATGTCCTGGAAATATCAAAGCTGGGAAACATTTTTCAGCTTTAACACCTAAATCCTCTTCTGTGCATTACAGGACTGTAACAGATAACTGTCAGATTAGAGATTTTTTTGAGTTTCATTGCATAAACAAAAAGTAATGGTTAGAAAATCACATACCTCTGATGAGGGACTTGAGCAAAAATGTGAGGGAGAGCTCTCCCTTCTCCAGGAGGAGAGCACATATTTGAGCAGTGATAACCTTTATGAATTCTAACCCCAGAGTAGCACACAATCATGGAATGGTTTGGGTTGGGAGGGACCTCAAAAATCATCAAGTTCCACCCCCTGCCCTGGTCAGGGACATTTCCACTGTCCCAGGGTGCTCCCAGCCCTGCCCAGCCTGGCCTTGGGCACTGCCAGGGATCCAGGGGCAGCCCCAGCTGCTCTGGGCACCCTGTGCCCACCCTCCCAGGGAGAATTCCTTCCCCATATCCCATCTAACCCTAATCCTGTCAGTCTGAAGCTATTCCCACTTTTCCTGGCACTCCATGCCCTTGCCCAAAGTCTCTCTGTTGGATGTTTTGTTTCTAGTTCCAACAATATCTCTCCTATTCTATAACATTTCCAAATCAACATTTCTTTTCTCAAAGCTTACATACAAATGCACACTATATAAACCTTCTATCAAATTTAAAGAATTTTCTACAAATCCATTTCCCACATCTCTCCACCTTTCCTGCAGCCCCTCCAGGTCCTGCAAGGCCACAATTCAGTCACCCCAAAGCTTCTCCTGTGCAGGTGAGCAGTGCCAGCTGTGCCAGCCTCTCCTCCCAGCAGAGCTGCTCCATCCTCTGCTCATCCTGGAGCCTCCAGCAGCTCCAGGTCCCTCCTGTGCTGGCCCAGGGCTGGACACTCCTCCTGCACTGCACAGAGCACACCCTGAATCACTGTCAGAATTCAGAATTCAGCAGGACACCCCTCAGGCTGCAGAAAATTTGTTCTGACCTTCCTTCCACCCAAACCCTACAATGTGGATGAGTGGAGACACAGTGGGCACTGCCTGACCCTGCTCTGTCCTGCTGCCCTGAGGAGCTGGGTGCTGTGATGATGACATGGGCAAGAGTGGCACAGTGACAGCATTAACACCCTACAGAGGGCAAATATCTGACAGAGATAGTGCCTGAAAAAGAAATGATTCCTTTTAGACTTTGTATCCCCCTCTAGAGTCTGATATTTGGGAAACCGAACACGGGCTGGTTGTGTGTTTCCCCAGGGCAGTGGTGTGGTAATCCCTGAAACACCTCCAGAACAAGCACAGCTACAACTGCAAAGTTAAATAAATCCCAGTGGATTTTTTTTGCACATTTAGCCACTAAAAGTGTTTAAAATCAAGGGATGCCAAACTCTCCCTGCAAGAAAACATGGGCTGACACTTTGGCTTTTCTGGAATATCCAGAATAAGAGCTCCAGGCTCTGTGTAGTGTCCAAACCTCTCTTTTGAGGGTTTACAGGAAACTCTAAAACAGGAATTATACCCACAGGTTTCTAAAAGAGCTAAAAATGGTCCTTGACAGATATTGCTGGATACCCACGTGTACTCCCCAGCCATCAGTGCTCAAGGATTGGAAAGAAGGAGTTCAGCTTTTAGAAGATAATCCATGGGTTACAGATTGAGAGAAACTTATTGGAAATTCTTTAAAGTGTAAGACTTCATTTCTGGAAATCCACTGAATTCCATACCTGGCTTGTTTCTCAAAGCAGCAGACAGACAATTCCCTGTGCTCACATTAGCAAGAGTCCCTCAGCTACAGCATTACTCTGAAATATTTACCTCTCCCAGCAGATCCAGTGTGAATTACACATAACAGAATGAATCATTCCTGGGTGAGCCACATCTGCTGCCATCCAGCCTAGCTCCTTCTCCTTAAATTCCTGCCAGGGTTGAACGTTGTTCCATTCATTACCCATTTCTACACACCCCCAATTTAAAAGTGAAATTAGGCTTTCCTCTGCAGAATTTTTGTAGCATTCACATTCTCTGAAAAAAATCCCTTCGCCCAGGATTTTTCTCTTGGGAAGCTGAGAAGCCTCAGAGAAAAGGAAAACAATTCTTATCTCATTTGCTTCTGCTGTGTTTGCTGCTTTGGAATGTGTTTGGAAATTGTTTACCTACAGGTGATTGTTCCATTGGACTCTGTTGTGAGTTATTTTGACTCATTGGCCAATCAGGGCCAAGCTGTGTTGAAACTCTGGAAAAAGTCACAAGTTTTCATTATTATCTTTTAACCTTCTGTAAGTATCTTTTCTGTATTCTTTAGTATAGTTAAGTATAGCATTCTTTAATATACCATAGTATTAATAAAATAATAAATCAGCCTTCTGAGAGCATGCAGTCAGATTCATCATTCCTGCCTTCGTTGGGGCATTTCCCAGCAAATACAATAAATTTTCTCTGAAATTTCTAGTACAGCTTGCAAAACATGAAAAGAATGACACGTTTCTTGTGTCAAGCCCTCTCTCATTAAGGCCAGTATAGGTTGACTGTCTAAATAATATAATGCATAATATAATGTGTATATGTATAATAATAATGTATAAATATATTATTTTACATGTGTGTATCTCTCACACTGAGACAGTGAGGGATAAACACAGAGCATCCCATTCCTGACCTATTTTCCTTACCCCTCTTTCACTGAAGTCATGGCAACTTCTCCTTAACCAACCCCCAGGGTTTAATCCTGTTAAATCACTTTTTCTGCTGCTCCACTCACCTCTGCTCTACAGTCTCTTTTCTCAATATATCCAATGACTCCTTCAGGCTGTTTTTTTGTAATTTTCCCTCTTCTCCTCTCTGAAGAAGTCATCCAGCAACAAAAATCTCCCTTTTTATTCACCTTGAGTGGTGTAAATTAGCTCAGCACACAGCACCAGCTGTGAACTGAAAGCACCCAGAAGAAATCAAGTCAAGCTGATGCCTCTCAGAATTTTTTAGAAAAGCTGTACAGTTGTACTCAGCTTTTCACTATTAATTAAATGTTCATCAAATGAGAACTACTGAGCACAAAATATTGAGAGCTACTGCATGATCTTGTAAAACAGACCTTCACCGTGAGTTTTTGGCTACAAATTCATGTAACAAATGAATGGTGATAAGCTCTTATCTCTTCCTCACAGAACAGGCCAAAAGAAAACCATTACCTGACTGGCAAAAAAATTTTAAAAATTGAAAAAATTCCTCTGTCAACATATTTCTTATCTCACTGGCCTTAAACTCAAGTCACAAAAACACCCCTCAGATGTGAAAAAGAGTGGGGGCACAAGGAATAAAAAATAACTTACAGCCCAAAAGGGAAAAAAGAAAGCTGCAAATGGACAGGAGTTATTTTGGGAGGTCTCAGTGCTTTGTCCACATTTGCAGCTCCTGGGTCTTCATAAAATATCACTCTGCTGTAGCACTCACAAATTACAGATTATTAATTAAATCCAGACTCATTCTATTGGATCAATTTTTCATGTATGAACCAAAACCCATGGACATCAGCTGTGGAATAATTAAAGAGGAGCTGTTGAAGGGATCTGGGGGGATTTCAGTGATTTCCTTTGCCCCCAGGGGACAGCAGTGCCCATAGTGCTGTTTCAAGACCTGGCCTGATTGGTGTCCTGGAGCCTTCCCAGGAATTCCAGGGCAATATTTCATGAGCTTCCTCAGGAAGTCCTCCTGACACAACAAAGCAATTCTGCTGCCATATAAGAATACAGAGCAAAGCAGTGAAATAATTAAAAAAAAAAAAAGTTGTTTTGTTTTGTTTCTTCCAGCCTGTGCTCATTACAATTTTTGCACAGGAAAATCACTTCTCTTTTGAGCATTTAATTTGATTTAAAACCCAAGCAACCACCTTTTCTGTTAACATCCTGAATCTAGAAACCCAGATTTGGGAAATATGCTTAAAAAGTGTCTAAACATTTGATTTTTCTTATGCTGATATTCTTTCAAGAGCCAGAAGTAGACAGAGGCTTGATGAATTGCTTGGAAATCTGTCCTTTACACAGCATCCATGCTGAGATAGCCAAAGCCAGAGGAATGTGATTCCTGTTAAATGATGTTTTCAGTTACCTGTGCATCTCCAAAATCCCTCTCAGCAAAGCCCTTCCCATTCCCAGTTCCAAGACAGGGAATAAATGTACTGAACAGTTGGAAATAAAAGTCTCTTCTTTACTTGGACATTTAAGGGATTACAGAGGTATGAAAAATAATCCATGGAAGAGCTCCATGTGATTTGTTGGCACTTCCAGTCTTGCACATCTCTTTCCTGTGGTCAGCCAGTAAAGAAAATAATTCCTGGAGTGGGCAACTTTTTGTCAACCATGGATGGGACTTTCCAGCTTGTCCTGTGGGGAGCTACTGGAGGGGACTAACTGGTTTCAGCCAACAAATGGAACCAGAAGTATCCTACTTTCAGTTTTTCAAATTTAAAAGTTTATCTAGACTTCCTAATTTCAGTTCTAGGTACTTCTTACTTTCAGTTTTCCAAATTTAAATGTTTGTGCAGACACTTCTTACTTTCACTTTTCTGGATTTAAAAGTCTGTGTAGACACTTCCCACTTTCAGTTTTCTAGAGGGTTTAAAAGTTTGTGTAGACACTTCCTACTTTCAATTTTCTAGAAGATTTTAAAGTTTGTGTAGATATTTGTAGGAGGCTGTATATAATAAAGAAGAATGTACATAATAAAGAAGAATTTTTTCAAATTTTTCAAGTTTTTCAAATTTAAAACTTTATCTAGACACTTCCTACTTTCAGTTCTAGGTACTTCTTACTTTGAGTTTTCCAAATTAAATGTTTGTGCAGATACTTCTTACTTTCACTTTTCTAGCAGGTTTAAAAGTTTGTGTAGACACTTCCCACTTTCAGTTTTCCAGCTTTAAAAGTTTGTGTAGACACTTCCTATTGTATAGAAGGTTTTAAAGTTTGTGTAGACACTCCCTAGTGTCAATTTTCTAGAAGATTTTAAAGTTTGTGTAGACTACTTTCTTCTACTTTCAGTTTTCCAAATTTTAAAAGTTTGTGTAGGCACTTCCTACTTTCAATTTTCTAGAAGATTTTAAAGTTTGTGTAGATATTTGTAGGAGGCTGTACAAAATAAAGAAGAAGTATTCTACTTTCAGTTTTTCAGATTTAAAAGTTTTTCTAGACAGTTCCTACTTTCAGTTCTAGATACTTCTTACTTTGAGTTTTCCAAATTTAAATGTTTGTGCAGACACTTCTTACTTTCACTTTTCCAAATATTAAAAGTTTGTGTAGACACTTCCTATTGTATAGAAGGTTTTAAAGTTTGTGTAGGCACTTCCTACTTTCAGTTTTCTAGAAGGTTTAAAAGTTTGTGTAGAGATTTGTAGGAGGCTGTACAAACCAACTCAGGAAAAAAGGGATGAGCTGGTTTTATAATTGCATAAAGCCAGATCTAGCTGAAGGGAGGCCTTTCAATGGAAGAGTTTTATTAAAAAATAACTTAATAATTTTTAAAATTAAAAAAAAATTAAATTAAATATTTAAAAATAATTTAAAAAAATTTAAAAACCCCACACAAAAACCCCAGCAAACAAACAAGAGAAACCAAGGAACCCCTGGCAAAGGTAGAAGAAACACTCCTGGTTATTTTGGCTCATGCTGTCCCTGGCTGGTTTGGCCAAGCCCATCATGACACCCCTGAGGTTTTGCTATTTTAGACCTCTCACTTTACATTAATTTCACCCCTTCAAGGAAAATGTGCTTCTCTCATGCAATTCTTTCCCTTCAACAGCAAAAAGTGCATACATAGCTGTATAAGTCTGAACACACATTCCCATCTTAACCCCAATAATGAAAATGTCCTTATTGCTTACAAATAAAACATTAACCATTTTTCAGCAAAGTTGGATATCTAAGCCAGCAGCTTCTAAAGATCATCATTTTCAAGCACCTCACTCAGTTTCTGTGTGTTTTCCTACCATTAGTAGCAATAACAGCATTTCTAGAACTTGAGCAATTAAGGGATAGTTGAAATAGCTCATGACCTTTGCTACAAAAATTTAATTTCTGGTTTTGACACCACTGCAAGCCAAAACTTGACTGTGTACTAACACAGGAACCAACCAAATGCTGCAAATTCCCAAAGCAGTACAAAGTCAGGAGAATTTGCAAACCTGAAGGTCATTTTTTCATCATCCACAGCGAAAGTGTTACATACAACAGGAAGTGTAAAAATCAAAAACCATGGGAAGTTCATCACTTGACTCAGGGTTCAACCCTCAATACAAGAAAAATTGGCAGCATTTGGACAAGAAATGTAAAAATCAAAAACC
>JANIJU010003057.1:17773830-17798626 GCA_025504685.1 Leucosticte australis | reverse complement strand
TGTTCAGGGTGGTGCTGCATCCCCTGGGCACTGAGCAGGCTCAGCTCACCCCTGACTTCTCAGTGTGCTGGGGATTAACCACAATGTGACTCTTGCACTCGTTTGTAGCCTGAATGAAACAGGAAAAAACCTTTTTTTTTGACTTTGCAAGGAAAGGGTTTGTGCCTTTTCCCTTTTTTTTGCTGAGAACAGCCCCTTTTCTTTCAGGCCAGACAAAACCAATGTTTTTTCTCACTAGGCTTTACTTGGAAAGGCTGGGGATGTGTCACCCCCTCCAGAGAGTGACAGGCCAACAAGCAGACCTCCTTGAACAGAGCACCAAGTTGTTGCTACACAGCCAATAAAAAAACCATTGAGGTGGAATCAGCCACAAAACCCTGGCTCCTCTTTCTGTCCAGCTCCTTCCCAGGCTCTGGAAAGCTCCAATTCCTGCCTGTGGGGACAGACTGGAGCAGCAGCCAAAAGGGCACAGGGGCATGGCTGCAGCCCCCACACCTGCCAGGCAATTTCCTCTCCTAGGAAAGCAGAAAAATGATGGAGCAGAGCATCTCCCCTCTGTTTATCAGGCTGGAAATCCACCCTCACCCACAGCCACGGTGCTTTTTCATATCCTGCTTTAATTTATCAGTAATTAGCAGCTACCAGTATTAACTATTCACAGTTTGGAAGCCAAAAATTCTCTGTGCCACGCCTTGAAAGTGTGATTATTGCTTTTTCTTAGAAAATCCTCAAACAAACTATACAGTTGGGGTGAGGGAAAGGCCATAGATTGGAGAAAACAGGTCAAGTCTCTGAATGCTGGCACAAGAATGAAGGGAAAAGTGGAAATTCAGGCTCTTGTCTGTCCTTTGGAACACAGCAGCAGTGAGTCTGAAGAATAAAAAGTGAATTTTTATCAGTTTAGCTGCTTCCCTGTACACACAGAATTTGGAGCTTCTCAAGGCTGCAGCTTGCAAGGCCTTCTTGAGTAAGAAATCCTTTAATCCCCTAATTTTGATCAGTTGTCAGTGGTGTCTGCTCACTCAAATGAAGCCTTAAAACACTGACAGAAATAGATAGTTCTAAGCAGGAGAAAAAGAAAAGAGTGTCCAAACTGCTGAGTTTTGCTGCACCTCCAGCAGGATCAGCCCATTTCCACTGTGCAGCTACAGGGAAGTGGTCATCAATTACAGTCTCACAAAATATTGAAGGTTTTGAAGTTTAGTGAGGTTCTTTGGAGTGTACCAGAAGGAAAACTGCACCCAGGACCTGCTGCAGGATTTCTCTCTGAATCCTTTTTTGGTTGGTTTGTTTTAACAAAGAAAGAATCCATGCAAGACAGAAATTAGACTTTCACCCTCTGTGTGAGGCAGTTATCAAAGCAGGGAGAGAAGATGAATTCTCAGAAGTCAGAGCATTCCTGCTAAGGGAGCAGCATCCCTGGGCCCACCTGAGGGAGGGAAATGGAAAAGGCACTGCCAGGTGTCCCCTGCCACCTCTGCAGTCCCTGCCTGACTGCAGCCACAGCTTCAGGAGTTGCAGCAAAAGCTGCAAATATTTCAGCAGAAAGGCTGGAGTTTGGGTTTGCAATCCTCAAACCTGCTGAGGATTTGGATTTACTTCCAGTCATGAGTAAATAAGGCTGAGCCTTACAGCCTAGCTGGTGGAAAAGTCTTAGCAGCACCAGGTAAATGGGAAAAAATTCCTTTCCAAAGCCTGACACGAAGCTGGTTTGGGCCACTTAAACCCAAATCCAACTTGTCCCCCTGCTGGCACTTAGAGAATGTAAATCCTGTGTGAAACAACAGCCTGAGCCTGCCCAGCATGAGGAGCTCTCAGACTGGGAGCACTGGACTGGAGAGCAGCACAGAGCATGCAAAGCCACTGGGGAATTGCTGAGTCTCTTCTTGCTAGGCTGGGTTTGATGGAAACCATCTGAAGAGAGGGTGATTGCTGTCAGAAGCTGTGGCAGTGGGACATGGCTGTGAAAGGAGAGCTGCAGCATCAGCCTGACACCGGACAAATGCAGGGCTGAGATTCACATGTGAGCAAGAGCACTCACAAAAAGCAACCAGGATCACTGGGCACAACAATTGTCACTCTGATCCACAGAATAAATAAACAGACAAAAAAAAAACCACCACCAAAAAAGAAAATATCCCACAAAACCCCATTTTTCCCCCCCACACAATAAATTGGCTTTATGTGGCCAAAGCCCAGAGGAGTTTCAATGGCAGCCTTGGCATTGCAGGGAGCAGAGTGTGAAGGTTCTGAATGATTCCTCTGAAGAACCTGGAGCCTCCCCCTTCCCTACTGCAGCAACTCTCCTTTTTACTGTTTGTTTCCACGAGCTTACAGTGAGTTTGTGGCTCCTGGCAGCAGAATTTACAAAATCATGAAGCAGCATCACGAGAACACCACTGCTAGCTGAGGGAAATAACATTGCTGATAACACTTATCTGCACACAAAGTAACTCTTCTAGTGATATTAACTGCTCTGTGATCTGCTCTTTATACAGAAAGACCCTGCTGTGCTTTTACATTTGGTATTTAAGACATGATTGAATTATAATCTTAATTCCAATTAGTTATTTCAAGGCAAAATCAATCCTGATTTTTAATAAAGCTCATTCTTCCACTTTGAAGCTAGTTTTTCATGGTTTTTTTTTTTCAATTTTGAAGCCATGCAACATCATAGCTACTTAAATTTCAAACAAGGCAAACACCTTCCTTAGCAGGGAGAGAGTACATTTATTTCCTTGTGCAAAACTATGCAACTCCAGTTTTACTTGGACAGAAAAAGTAGAAAAGTTTAATATCTCAAGTTATTTTGGCCAGCTAACTGTTAGTGTTACAAAAAGTTTGTCTATGACACAATAAAGAAAGACATTCCAAATAAATAACAGATTATTTAATTTACCTTTTTTTTTTCTTTGTGTTTTTGATTTTAAAAGGCTTGGAATGTGTATTTTCAACTTTTTATTGACAAGACTGTAAAGCCAGCTAGAGAAAAGGCTAAATCTGATTCCCCCTTCTAGTTTCATAATTTATTCCTGATTTAGCCAACACCAGGTAGGGAAATATGCCCCAAAATTGAAGGGTTTCAAACCCACTGCAAGCAGAGCTGGAGAATCTGGTTTGGCTTCATTTTCAGAGATCTCTGAGAAGGGACATCCTTAAAATGGATTTGTGTGTGCTTCAAAGCAACACTGACCCAGGAATCCAGGCACTCCAGGGATGAGCACTGACACAAAACCACAGAAATATGAGAGTGTAAAACCACAGAAATATGAGTGTAAAACCATAAGAATATGAGAGTGCAAAACTTACTCTGTGCCCCCCATAGAATTGAACTCAACATTTCCTACTCCTCTGGAGAAACAGAGTTACCATCAGTGGCAGAGTTAGGAACATTGTTGAAAAATCAAATAAATGCAGAGAATAAATTGGCTAATACTTGAGAAATTAAATTGTTCATTTATTCCACTGATGTTAAGTCTAATTCTCCTTATCCCAAAGAACCATATGAGATTTTTGCTAAAATAAAATAAAGTTGTAGCATTAAGTGATGCCACCTGAGAAACTCTTGTTTATTCTGAAATATTATCTGTGGGTAGATATATTTTGATTTAAGATGTTAGGTGTTCAGATTATTGAAAATTTTAACAGAAAATAAAATTCCAGTTTTATCCAGAGAGTGCACATGTGTCTCATATTATTCAGGTTTAATTTATTCTGGGGGGGAGGTATTTTATTTTAAAATAAAATAGTATTATTTGTTGAAATAACTCATGAAATCTGGGTTTACTAAAAAGAGATTCAGGCAGACAATAGCACGTCCTAAGATTGAAGGAAATTGTGTCAATGTAGAGTTTTCCCTTCAAGAAGTTTTAATTCCTCATTCTTTAAAGTGTAGCAGTTGCTGTTCTGAACACAAAACAGCCTCAGAATAAGGCTCTGTCTTAAAAATAAAATTAATGGGTCCTCAAGAAATTGTAGTAACCCAGAATTGTGTGACAAGCTTTGAATTGTGAAATCACTCAGAATTCAAAGTAACATTGCATTTCTGTGATTGGCTTAGCACACACTACACCCTGCAAGGAGCAAATGGGAGGCTACACTGCACTGATTAAATATTTATAGTCAGGAAAAATATGTCACCACAAAAGCAGCTCATCTTCTGCAAGCATCTGATTTTCTTCCCTTAGTCTAACAAGAAATCAGAGCCAGGGGGAGAGGAGAGAGTTAAACTCTGCTGTTATTCTAGCTGAATAACTAACACTTCCACAGTCCTTTAAAAAATAATGAGATCCAGAAGCCAGAGTATTAGTTAGCTGAAACAAGGATGAGGATGTAGCTCTCAAACTCCTAAGGGAAGAAACATTTGGGGGGGAAAAATAAGGAAAAAAAGGGAAAAAAGGAAGATTGTAAATCATCTTCTTTCTTTCACCTTTGCCTCCTCATTAGTATGGGTTGGAGGCTCTTTCCTCCAGCAGCAGGAGCCAAGCTCCCGAGCAAGTGGCACACTTTGTTCTATGTCCTTTCAGGATATGGAATTCCTTTCCTTGTATCCTCTTAAAAAAGAGTTAAAAACTCTCATTCTGACCACGGCAGGGTAAAAAAATTTCCAGCTGAACTCACATCCCTCAGTGCTACAGGGTTACCAGGTCTAAATGGTCAAATCCTTACAAGGTAGTGAATAGTCTGACCAAATATAAAGGTAGTGAATAGTCTGACCAAATATAAAGGTAGTGAATAGTCTGACCAAATATAAAGGTAGTGAATAGTCTGATCAAATATAAAGGTAGTGAATAGTCTGACCAAATATAAAACTAGTGAATAATCTGACCAAATATAAAGTTTTTGTGCACTTACTCCCAGAATTCCATCACTGGAGAAGTGGCGTTTTGTAAAGACACTTGACTGCAGTTGCTCATGTTGAGTTTTTGAAATTCCACACAGTTTTCTAGAAAAGAACCAAAAAAAAAGGAGTTTGCTATGTTGACATGCAAGTACAGTTTTTATTCATGCCCCACTTTGTGCACCTTGGAAAGCCCCCACTCTACACCACATTTCCTGGGTGGGGTGAAAGGGTTTTTGGGGGGCACTAAGGGCCACAGCTGCCACTTCTGCAACACCAGGTTATGAGAACCCAGAGAAACATCCATGAGGACTCTCCTACAACACTTCCCAGAGGCACAGGGCCAAAAAATCACCTCAGGCAGACCAAAGAAACATTGAGGCAATGGATTGGGAATGAAAATTACAACATGCTCCCACTCCAGCTGCTGGTTCAGTGGTTTATGGCTGCAAAGGGAACATGGCCAGCCCTAAACTGCCACTTTTCCCTGGTAAGGAAAGTGGGTATTTCCTCTGGCTTATCTCTGCTATTATCATTGTTATTATCATTATTATCTCTAACACAAAGGCCAAAGCAGCTCTGCACTGTGGAGCATTTGAGCACTGATAACACTGGCCAAGCCCCTTGGCAGGGCTGCCAAAATTGATACCAAAGCCTTCCACATCTCCTGGGCCCAAAATTACCTCCCTAAGATTTCAGAAATTAGGACTTCAGGCAGCTCTAGGTGTGCTCAAAGAGCACCAAAAATGGCCAGTTAGTGCAAACTATGAGAGACAACATGATGGGCACTTGATTGGAAATTGGACTGTGTGTAAGGGATAAATGCAAAATTTCAGGAACAAGGACAGTGGGATGAGATCCTCCCCAGGGATGTTTGGGATCTAGAGACTCAATGAGCAGAGAATGACAGACATAAATATCAATGAGAGGACAGATGCAGAGCCCTGCCCTGCAAACCCTCCTGAATACATACCTCATCCTTCAGGCTGCTTTACATGCAGCAAGGATTATTTATGAGACTGCATTTCCAGAAGTAGCTTGATGAACATTATCCCTCAACATCTGGCATTTAAAAGAGCAATTCCAAAGATCCACATTTAATATTTTTCCCTCTCCATTCAAACTCCTCCTGACTTCATTAGAGTGAAAGAGCAAGATTGCAACCTGTCATCAGGTCATTCTCTGCTGCAGAATTCACTCTGTGTGCTCAGGGAGAATGGATATGATTGCAAATGAGAGTCTGGGGATTTAGCCAGAAGATCTTTCAGAATTAACAAATCCATAGTCTTTTTCTGCTGACATCATATTCTAGAGGAATAAATGCTTTACAATGACCTAACCCAAAAAGGTCCAAGGCAGTTTCACTCCAGGTTTCCTTTTTTTTTTTTTTGCTGTAGTGGGATGAGATTGGCCCATTTGCACAGATTTTGAGCCACCAATAGCTTTGTTCAGGACATTTGAATACAGTAATCAATCACCTGGGAGGATTTTATAGTGGTAATCTCTGCTGAGGTCATACCTGTATTCCATTCGTGGCCACAGGAAGCCCAGGGAAGCTCTGTAGTGAAGCAGTTGAACAAATAGAAGATAGCCCATGCTAAAATGATGATGTAATATACATTTAGGTGTGCCTCTATGACTTGGGTAGCATAGCCAATGCCTGGAGGAGCAAAATAAAAAGTGAGACACACAAGAAAACTTCTGCTTTTCAGGCTGTATTTCATTTAAAAACAAAATCTTACTCTTAAGTATATCTTAACTTCAATTTTGTCACAATTGATTTCATTTTACTTCAACACAGAACACAGAGCTGTTACCTTCAAAGAGAGGGCAAACTTTCCTCCAGCATGTGATGCCTCCTTCACTCGTAAACTGTCCCAAGGCCGTCTCCAAGAAAAATACTGGTATTCCACAGCAAATGAAAAACACCACGTAGGGGATGAGGAAAGCACCTGGGGGGAACATTGAGGGGGTGTTGGTTAGAATGGACAGGGCTCCTCAGCAGCACAGTGAGGATTTTTCCATTAAAGGCAGGATCAGCTGGGAGCCATCAGTGCAGTGCAGGAAGGGTTTGCTCCTGGCCCAAATATCCAAAGTTAACCTGTAAGCCAGGGCCATAGGCTAAAACAGACCAGATCAAAGTTCCTCCGCCTAAAGTCAGCTCAGGAGTCTCTCAAACACTGAAAAGGTCCCAGCCATGCTCAGCTCAAAGTTCTGCTCTGCCCAGCACCACCCTCCTTGCTTTTCTCAGGGGTGAGGAAGGGTTGCAGATATTAAATCTGAGAAATCCTTTTCATGTTATTTATATGATAAGGATTGCAGAAAGGGAACGAGGAAACAAACTGCAGAACTACTCACAAGGACAAGAAAGCAGGGCCTGGCCTTATCAGCCAGGAACATTGATGTGAAATTCTAGGAAAATAACAAAGCAAACAACATTTGCCAAATAACAATAACCAAAACAACATTTTGGTTGGATGCTGACAGCAAACTCCAGCACAGGTTGTGAACCACAGCAAACCCAAACACAGCACACCCACACCCTGATGAGAAAGTTGGGACAACTACATCCACCTGCTCTGGGTGAGTTTCTTTCACCCATCACCTCTTCCCTCAGCCAGGAAATTTCCCTAGAGATGAATCCCAGGTGCCTCTCAAGCAATCCATGGGGATTCCACAAAGAATGGAATGCTTGCATGGCTCTACTGGATCATTTACTGGCCAGTTCCATCACACACACTGTCACAGTGAGTTTAACAGTGCAACTTGTGGAAATCCAAAGTACCAGCTTGTTTTTCCAACAGGCATACATCAAGAACATTAGAAAACATCAGGATGCCCAGCTTACAAAAACATCATAGTCCAAGAAATACCTCCTTCTAAACACACAAAGAAGTGAATTTTCCTCAAAACCTGAACATCCACAGCCTAAACTATTCCTACACTCCCTGTTATGACTCGGAGTAAGCGCCAGAGAGGTCACACTTCACAAGTTCCAAACTACAGCCTCCAAATTTGTTCTGTTAAAAGCAATTTATTTCACAACTAGTTCAGATATTTACCACTGTCTTCCCCTAGCACACACCAAGGAGTTGGATGCATCAGATTTAAGCACTAAAAACAAGCTCTGGTCTAATTCCAGCAGGGGGTTACACAAGCTCACAGACTGAGCCTTCATTGACTAGGACTGGTCAATGGCAAATGTCCCATGGTGCCAGGACATGAGCAATTAAATCACACCCACTTATTCTATTCTTAAAGAGTACAGTGGCGATTAAATATGATATTTAAGTAATTACTTTTTCATCAAATCACCCAAAACAAGGATGAAAATTCTTTCTACCTCATGTTACAGCCTTTAAAAGGATAGCATCACCTTTTGACAAGCTGGCACACACCTACAAATGGGCACCCAAAGCTGCAGGAACCAAAAAATTACACGCCAAACATATATTCCTGACTTTTCCTCTGCCAAAAGTTCTCTGGGAACACTTTGGCCATCAACAAGAAAGGGTTGTGTATATGGTGTGCAGCATGTTTACATTCAGGATCTGGTAGCAGCATTCTCTAAAGAGCTGAACTCTTGTTGCCTAAGTTTGGCCAAAATACAGAGACAGAAAGAACAGAACTTCCAACAATAAACACAACTTGCACAGCAGGATTTGTCTTGTAGGAGCAGCCACACAAAATGGGCTAAAAACCATGCCTGAGTTCAGATAAGGAGGGACAAGGAACAGAAATTGGGCCCAGCAAACAAACCCATCAAGGAGCAGATCCATGCTTATCAGCCCTCAACATCCTATTTTTCTTCCAGCCTCTGTGTTTACACTGCCACTGACTCAGGCCTTAAGTGGGAAGAATGTTGAACCCAGTCCACAGAATTCTAAACTGAGTTTGTAATTTACTTTCCTTTCTCATTGCTGCCCAGGCTGATGTGCTTATTCTCAATTGTCATTTCTCTTATACAGTTTACAGTTGGCTATAGCCAGTGCATGCCACATGTTATACTCTGTAAAAGTTGAGTCTGCTCTTTTCTCTCTCCAATAACATTCATATGTTATATTTATTAGGGCTTGCTCTCTTCCAGTAAACCATAGTTTTACATCTTTCCCTGCCTTGCTGTAGGAATTGGGGAAGTACTGAGGGGAAAAAAAAGAACATTGAGGTATAAAAATTCCATGCGACAAAGAAAATTAATTTAGTCTTTGTGGCATTATTAGAAAAAAAAAAATTCATCCTCTCCAAAGTACACTGCTGTGACAAATGAAGTGCTGCCTTCTTTTCTGTGTCAGACAAACTTAGTTAAGTATGCCTGGGTGTGTGTTCACATGCAGAAGACAGAGTGTACTACTATAACTGAACGCTGGCTTCTCCTGCATGAAAAATGCTCCTGAAAAAAATATGTCAATTTACTAACGTAACAGCAACTTGTAAAAATAAACCACACAGTGTTTGGAGAGAAGGAAAGAGAAACACAACGATTTTTCTCAGTTGTCAGATGTTAATGCTTCCCTGTCTGCACATGCACTGAAATCCTGAACACGTCTCTCTTACTAGTGCAATAAATCACAGCCAGGCACTCTTAACTGTTTAATTCCCATGTAAATCCACACGTGATGCCATCTTACCTCCTCCATTCTTGTAGCAAAGATATGGGAACCTCCAGACGTTTCCCAGCCCAATAATCTCCCCTGCCACAGAAAGCACAAATTCAACCTTATTGTTCCAGTGACCTCTTTCATGAACTTTCTTATCATTGCTGTGGACGAGGTTGGTACTCGAGGCTTCTGGGTCCAAAGCATCTTCTGGCTTGCCATTAATTATAGGAATAGTCTTTTCAGCTGTCATGACTTTTCAGCCTAGTGGAGAACAAAAGAAAAACACACAGGTGTGTTAAGGCACTTGCTGGCACTGATCTTCAAGGACTGAAATCTCCCAGGGTGGCACTGGCTTCTTGTTACCGATGGAAATCTGCGGGTGAAAATGAGGGAGGCAACTCCTCAAGGCTGGAAAAGTTGTAAGGCGGGGGAAAAGGAAAAGAAAAGGGTGGGGGGAAGAGAGAAGATTCTGTGCAAGGGAATGAGTAATTCCAAGTGGTGACAGGTAACTTGCTAGCAGAGAAGGAAGCCTTTCAAAAATCCCTCCCCAGGCAAGGATCCCAGCCTGCCTGACCTACCAGCGGACAGGGATCTGCCGCACCTCCTGGGCGCACACCTGAGCGCTCGGGGCTGTGCAGGAGGGCTGGGATGGCCGTGGCCTGCCCGCAGGAGCGGGGGGGCTCCGGGATTACTCACCCAGGGCTCTGCCCGTGCCTGCGCGCCGGGGACAGGGGCCGGGCTGTGCTCAGCGCTGCCTGCGGGCGATGCTGCGGCTCCGGCAGAGCGGGCAGGGCACGGCCGGCCGGGGAGGAGGCGTTCGGGATCCCCGGGAGCCGGGAAGCCTCGTCCTGCCCTGCCGCTGCTGGCGGCCCGGCGTGGGTTGTAGGATGCTCCCCGCGCTCTGGAGCCGGAATTTGCAAATGCTCAGCCCTCCCCGGAGCGATGGTTTAACACCCGCCTCCCCCCTCCGCCCACCTCAGGCTGTCCCGCCAGCTCCCCCCTCCTTCTCTTCCTTCTCCTCCTCCTCCTTCTCCTCCACCCAGCATCACCACCGAGCATCACCAGCGAGCAGAGCATCCCCGGCTGCGCTCCCCGCCCGCGGGCAGGGCCGAGCCCGCCAGGTTGGCAGCCGCGTTCTGCATCCCCATCCCCGGCAGTCCCATCCCCGCTCTGCAGCCCTCGGCAGGGATGGGACCGCGGGCAGGGCCGAGCCCCGCAGGTTAGCAGCCGCGTTCTGCATCCCTATCCCCGGCGGGTCCCGGCCCCGCTGTGCAGCCCTCGGGCAGGGATGGTCCCCGCGGGCCCGGCAGGTTGGCAGCCGTATTCCCATTCCCCAGTGGGTCCCATCCCTGCTCCGCAGCCCTCGGGCAGGGATAGGACCGCGGGCAGGGCCGAGCCCGCCAGGTTGGCATCCACATCCCCATCCCCGGCAGTCCCATCCCCGGTCTGCATCCTTCGGGCAGGGACGGTACCCGCGGGCCCGGCAGGCTGGCAGCCGTGTTCCCATCCCCATCCCCATCCCGGCAGTGCCAGCCCCGCTCCGCAGCCCTGGGCAGGGATGGCACCGCGGGCCCGGCAGGCTGGCAGCCGTGTTCCCAGCCCCATCCCGGCAGGGATGGCACCGCGGGCCCGGCAGGCTGGCAGCCGTGTTCCCAGCCCCATCCCGGCAGGGATGGCACCGCGGGCCCGGCAGGCTGGCAGCCGTGTTCCCAGCCCCATCCCCATCCCGGCAGTGCCAGCCCCGCTCCGCAGCCCTGGGCAGGGATGGCACCGCGGGCCCAGCCCCGCACCTGCCGCGCTCGGGGGCTGGCGCAGCCCCGCAAGTTAAAAAAAGGAACCCGCCGGGAGCAGATGACACAAACTTCAGCTGGAAAGGGCGGCGGGGAGAGCCGGGGGACAGACGGGATGAAAAAATAAACGGAGGGGGAACATTTGGGAAGTGTGGAAACAATGTGGGCGCTTTCGAGTTCCAGCAGGGAAATGCAGAAGCAAGGAGCCCATGTGGGCATTGCTAGCTGGGGCTTGGCTTAAAATTCAAGCTGTAAAAGAGGTGAGAAGAGGGAAAAAATTATTACAAGTGGTTTTGTTTCAGGTTGAATCAAATATTTCTAATAGAGATTTTTTTTTTCCATCTCACCCTCTCCTTTTAAATTTTTTTTTGTAGGTCAGTCATTTTCACCCTAAGTTTCCAAAGCCAAATTAAATACCTCTTCTTTCTTCATCTCTGCAGCTTCTCCTTGGCAAATGGCAGCACCCAAGCCAGGTTCTTGCTTCAAAACTTCCCCAGTTCCACACTCTGCTGCAGCAAGGCTTTGCTCTGCCACTCCAGGGGATGCACTTTGGAACTCACGGGCTCCTAAATCCAGGATTCTCTGCTGGAAATGTCCCAGGGACAGTCAGATCTTCTTCCATGTGAATCCTCTCCCTCTCACCCTCCAGCTCCAGGGCTTTTCCCACTGCCTGGCCACCTGTTAGCAGTGCTCCTGGAAGACAGTGGAAAGGTGCCCATGGATAGATTTTAAATTAACTGGAGCTGACTTTGTACCCTGCTTGTACATTACACACTGGAGCTTCTGCTGTGGTTAAAGTTTCCAGGATTTTGCATTTCAGTGATGCCTGTCACAAGAGTGGGTGCTGGGGCCTCACCCTGTCAGCTCTCTGTCACATCAACCCTTGCACCTAACAGGTGCAGGATGAGCCTCTCCCTTTTCTTCTCAATGCCAGCATTTAGAGTTCTAGTCAAACCTATCTTGGGAAAGGAGATCTGCCAGTGGGAAAACTGAAAAAATTGCAAAATTCTTATATTTTAAATTTTTTTAAAGCATCCTTACCACAGATATTATCAGAGCTAGTTGTGATTTTGGGTGCTGTATTTGTGGCATTGTTTTCAATGCAGCTGGTATTCATTAACTGAGGATGGAATAGATCAATTTTTTCCCAAGCTGACTTTGCACAAACTAAACTCAACTTGGAGGGCTTTTTTGTTGATTTATTTTTTACCTCCTTCTTCATCTTGTTTTCAGCAGGGATCAAAACAGACCCTGTTTTTCTGTCTCCCAGCCAGGCCTAGCAGACTCCACAGGATACACTTAAACATCAAAACTGACAGTGAATTCTCATTTTATTCCTGAGAGTAAATCTAAAAATGGAGGGAAGCTGAGGGAAAGTAAACATTTGATGATTCAATACAGAGGAGAGACCAACCTTCATCACATAGACAGATGATCCCAGATTGAAGGGCCTGCTGCAAGGGACAGTCTGCAGGCAGGTGCTGAAGGTGTTTATTTGCTGATTTGAAAGGATTAATTCCTGCTGTCAAGTGTTTTATCCACTGCTGTATCCCTGCACCAATTCCCATCCAGTCTCCTTCTAACTGAAGTGTTTATGGAAGTCATTGCTGGCTGCTAATCCTTGTGAGCACTTCCCAGTGTCTGCAACAAAAAATGACAACTTTTAGAGCAGGTTGAGAGCCCCTTTTTAAAAATTCTGATGGAGCCTTTGCTGTTGCAATGAGGGAAATTCCCTGGATTACAGGCCAGGTGTCAGTTCCTGCTTTCACTGTGCCTCTGGTGCTCCTCATCAGGAATTCCTGCCTGGCAGACCCTGCACAACTTTCCTGGCCATTAAAATGATGTGCCCTAAAAAGCAATTCAAGTTCTGCTTTATTCAGGTTTATCTCCACACTCCCAAGGAATCCTTTACAACTCTGTGCAGAAAGTACAGAGGTGGGGGTGGAAATCAGATGTTTCTGCTCACCAGAGAATGGTGCTGTGACGTACCAAATGTTCCAAGGCTACATTTATTTAGATTTATAAACTAAAATTAATCAAGAGAAGCCATTCATACCTAGAGTAACTTGGGAAAACAACCTCCAAGAAAAATCCACATGTCCACAGGATTCTGCCAGGCTGCCAAAATTAATGTCAGCTCAAGTCATGTGATATAGCTTTGGAAATTTAAAACTGGGGCTTAGCTCGTTTCTTCCCCTTATTGTAACTCTGAATTTCTGTGTTGCTTCTGCGATAGGAAATCCTGTGACAATACAACTGGGGGAGAACAACAATCCTCTGCAGATTTAAAACCTTCAATTTAGATTTGCCATAAGCAAGATCTGCACAAGCCTTCTGTAAAGATTTCATAAAGCTGGACTTTTCATGGGAAATAGCTCCACAAAAGCAAAGAAATACAATCAGAGTTTCATCAGTGATAATAATCACAATATTTTGGATCAAAAGCCTAAAATCACAAAGCCATTTGTGAACAAGACCAACATATTTAGCTGTTTTATTAGAGGCTGACTTCAATCAAAAACAGGCTGATTTGTGCCTAATCAGTTTTCTGTAATGGGAAAAAAATATTTCTTTGTTGCAGATAATTTTAAGTAAAGCAACACCTGATTGTTTGGCTCCTGTTTGGAAAGGTTTAGCCCCTGTCATTGTAGGTATCTCTCCATCCAATTTATTGCCTCACAATGGGTGAGATGCTGAGGTTTGGGTTGAAAATCACTTTTCCATCTATTGATGTTGCCCTTCCCTTGTCAATCTGAGCCCTGTGTTTTGTTACCTGCATTTTATCTTCTACCCCCTCCTCTGGATAGGAGTGGGTGAGAATATTCCAAATAGGGGATTTCTGCTGCAGACTAATGCTGATCCCATGGAAAAGGTGGCACAGATTGGGGTTTCCTTGAGTTAATTCATCCATTCCCACTGTGCTTTAGGGACACACCCTTCTGCTAATGGGTAATGGTGCCTTGAGTTTCTTTAAACATGGATTTCATACACAGACAACACTTGGAGAGAAGCTCCAATCCTGGGTAATCCACAACTTCCAAGAGTTAGCAGTCCTGATGAACTGAATGAACCATCCCAATGAACTGAAATCTAGGAAATAGCAAAACAAATGACAGCACTAAATGAGAAGACACTTTTGAAAGGTTTTAGTGGGACTTACAAGTGAGAACAAATAAAAGAAATACCAAAGAGACGTGAGAAGATGCATAACCCCACAACTGCCTGTAGTCAATCACTGCTCCAGACTAGAAGCTGAATTTGCAGTCCTCCTGCAGGTACAGATGTTATGAGCATGCCCCACTCAGGTACTGGGAGCTGCTCCAGCCTGGAAAAGGAATGAACTCTGAGGGGAGTTTGTGCTCAGCTCCTCTGCATATATATCCAACTCTATTGAAATATTTTGTATTATTAAAGGTACTCAGTGAACAATGTCAGAACTGAATTCAGGTTACAGAAGCTCTCTGCAGACACATGAAATCTTTCATTTTATCCCAGAAACTCTTTCTTCCCTGTTGTAAAGCAGGGTAAGGGGTTGCTTTGTGCACTGGATGCTCCAGGTCAGTATGGGAAGATTGTTAGGAATTAAATTTCAAGGGTTTGAATGACTCTCACACCTCTGCTAGGAAGAAGCATCTCCCCCCACCCTTGCCCTTTTTTTCTACAAGCAGCCCACTGAGCCAGGCTTTGGGTTAATCCTGGAATTTCACAAAACCAACTTGCCTTTGGGTTGAGTCTATAGCACAGTAATTAAAAAATGAAATTCCAGCTTGTAGATGAAGATGATCATTCCATGCTATGAGGTGTCAAGCTCAGCAGTAAAAAATGGGACCAAGAGGGAGGGAGGATGATAATTTGAGTGATGGTAATTTTCTTCTCCTGGAAATGGCTGAACATCCAGCTGCTGGTGGGAAATAGGGAGTTCATTCTTTCTTTGGCTTTGCTTGCACGTGCTGCTCTGCTTTACATGTTAAACTGTCTCCATCTCAGCCCCTGGGCTTTCTCATCCCATGAGTTTTCCCACTTTTCCCTCTCTGATTCTCTACCCTGCCAGTATGGGAACCTGTGCAATATTCAGGTTCAGTGAGGGGTGGCAGCAATACTGCACACTCTGCCAAGTGTTGCTTCAAAATGCACTAAAATCAAAAGCAAGTTACCATTACAAACACAATGATGGGTGGGAATGAGGGAGTGGTTTTGTTCTGTGTCAAACCTGAAACAGGAAAAAAGCTCCAAAGGACAGGTCAACCCAGAATGAAGATAATTCATTTTTCTCCCCAGTGCAAAATAATAAGAATTATATATAACCCCCTAAAATTTCAACTCAATCCCGTTTTACTTTTGAACTAGAGTGCAACAGCAATATATTGCTTCAAAATTTAAAAAGAGGTCCCATATTTTCAGAACATTTCCTTTATTGAAGTCTTTTTGGCTGAAGTTGCATGTCAGTAAAGCAAAGTAATTGCCTGGAAAATATTGATTAGCTCTTGTCAAACACCCCTGTGCTATTGAGTATTTCCATTTCAGCACTGTCAGCATTCAAGCACTGGCACAGGACTTTGACTGTGTGTGTTAAGTTCTCCAAAGCAGCCCCAGTGCAGTCCCACAGACACTGAGCCCTGCAAGGGCTCTGCCACATAAATTACATGTGACAACTTGGACTAACTCAGCAAACAATCCTGTCCTGAGCTGGCTGCTGGCACATTGCTAATTAACAATTAATTGCCTTCCACGAGACTCCTGCAGAGCAGATGATGTGATACTGCAGATGTTTCAGCCAACTTGTGTTTCTCTGCAGTGTTGCAAAGTGCCCAAAGATTTCTTTTACTCTTTTGCTTTTTGTAATGGTATTTTTAATCAGATATATATTCCTTTCGTTATTAAAAAAAATTAGATTTTGCAGTATTTTAATGCTGAAACTCCTCTTACTAAAATACTTTCTTTACAGCTGTGAATCATCAGTTGTTGGTTGACACCTGTAGGTTTATAACCTGAAAATTGGGTCAAAATAGGACTTAGCTGGCAGACCAGGAAAATTAAATATTGTGAAACCCCACCCCATTATGCCCAGCAAAAGCAACATCTGTGCTTCAAGAGCCAAAAGAGAAAATACTCTCAAATTTTATTACATCCACTTACTAAAAATGCATGGACTCCTTTTTCTTTCCCAGCTAAAAGAGGAATATTTTATTACAGGCTAATCCACTGGGAAGGCAAATGGAGAAGACACAAAAATTATCCAGAATTCCATCTCTGCTGGACAATGATTTTTTCCAGTGAGTTGTTAAAGGTGAACAAAGAAACTCTGTGAGAGAAGAATCCTCCAGCAAGGAGGCAAATGTCACATTTAGGTGCACAAAGCTGGGCCTGGAGGAACAAAGAGCAGCAGGGAGATCCTGACTTGGCTGGCACAGATTCCAGGAGCCTGACAAAGGCTGTGCTGGGAGGGCAGCAGGAGATGTGGGAATTGCTGCTGCACTCCTCTGCAAATGGATGAACAATTCAGGCACAGAGGACAAAACAGGCAGATTGCTGTCAGTGGGAAAAGCCTTCCTGGAAATTGTCAGATTTAGGTTCTTCCCCCAGAGGGTGCTGGGACTGCCCAGGCTCCCCAGGGAGTGGTGACATTCCCAAGGCTGCCAGAGCCCAACATCCCCAGGGATGCCCAGGTTGGTATTGCTGGGGTGTCTGTGCAGGGCCAGGAGCTGGACTGGATGATCCTTGTGTGTCCCTTCCAACTTGGGATATTCTATGATTATTTTTATATTTCAGGATATTTCTGACCATCCCTACTCCCTCTCATCTCAGTTCCTTTCGTATCCACAGGAAAACTGAAACTGATCCTCCAGGGTTTGACTATGTTGTAAAGAAAAGCTTAAAATTCACTTGTCTCCAATTCTTTTCCAAGTGTCTGGCACTGAGGAGAATCATCACTCTACCAGAAACCCAGAGCCTAATCCATGGAAAACTGAATTCAGGAGAGGAGAAGGAATTTGCTGGAGATCATTTTGTGCATAACTTCTGCCTGTTTTTGACTCTCTCAACACCCTGATGTTTGTAGGGAATAAATCAGGCAGAGAGAAGACATCCCATATTACGTGAGACATGGAGTTTGGGCTTCACAACAGCAGGAAAAAGAAGTTGGGCTTGTTTCTTTTTGCAGTCTGTAATAAGGAAGGCAGTAGCAGAAATGATCAGTTGAGATTCTGTGCTCCCCCCATGTTTCAGTTTAAGCACAGTATCTGGTGAATGGAATTCCCAAAGCAGCACCTGTTTCTTAAACTCCTTCTCTAAACTTTACTTGCAATTTTTTTTATAGGAAAAAAAATCCCTATGCTGAGGAAGGCTAGGCATCAATTTTTTTTAATTTAACTTTCTCTGAATATTGTTCTAGCCATCATTTCCTCATGACTAGAAGTACTAAAACAGGAAGAACACAAAGATCTCCTTATTCAATGTCACTTTTACTTGTCCCACTGGGAAAGGAAGGCTTTGCTGATGGAGTCAAGGCAAGTAAGGCTCCCCTAAAATGTCAGAGCACGAGTGACAGTGACACATCCCCAAAGATCACATCTTTACCAGCCCTGGTATCACCACCATACAATTTTTGGGAGCATCATTCTGTGCTTTGCAGTCAACTGCTCCACCTGCTCCTGAGATTAAATATCATTTAAGAGTAGGAAAATTGCACCCAGAAGAGGAAAACTTCCTCTACAGAGGTCTCCATAATCACAACCTTTTAACTTCTTACAGGCTACAGAACATGCTGCAAATAAACACAATAAAATTTTCCACCAGTGCATCATTTACAAACTTTCAGCATATTTCAGCCTGAAATTCATTTCTAAAGATACTTTGCAGATTTGGGGGTTAAAGGTCAGATTTTCAGGAGCTAAATGTCTGAGGTGGCCTTTCTGCTGAAGAGGGGCGGAATATGGCACTTGGTTCCTTGTTTGCAGTTCAAAAGGGGTTTGTGCACCTTGCACATTGATTGTTTTGATGATTAAAATAGCTGAGACTGAGGAGATATGGCTTTATAGCTGTAAGTGCTTTTATCTTTCCAGAAAGTGTGATTCCTCAGTTCATTACTGACTTTACACACAGAATAGAGCTGAAATCCACACAGCAATAGAAATAAAGGTTTTAAATCAGGCAAGGTTTTCTTCTGAGGTTTGTTTCTAAACCAAGCAGGGAGGGTGTGGAGCAGCCAGCTCTTAGTGCAATTAATTTCATGTCCTTGTTAGTCATGATAAGAAAGTATTAACTTTCAGATGATAAGAAAGCATTACATTGCAGCTGCTTGTGTTACATGGATTTTTGATTCCAACTTGATTTCTATTTTAAGTCTCTTTAAGCTTATTAAGAGTTTCCCAGTTCAGCCCTGGCTTTTACAAGAGCCTTGAGCGAGGAGCAGAGCAAAATGTCTCTCTCCTGCAGCCCTTGGGCACACAGGGATGGTTCAGCTGCTTCCAATGAAGGCAGAACTTACAGGTGAAAGACCTGAGTTTGTCCAGAGACAGCAGCTGCCCTGGAAACTTTCTCCTGTGCTGTTGTACACTCAGAGAAATAACAATTCATGTTCATTTGCTGCATGGCCAATAAACCTGCAACAGACTGCACTTGTCAAACGTGGGGTTTGTGAGCTGTAACACAAATTATCTACCAAATATTTCTATACTCTGCAATGTTTCTGCATGCTGGGGTTTGTGCACTGACCTTTTGGCAGGGCTGTGGCTGTGTCACAGCACACTGACCCATGGAGGCAGCACCATCCCTCAGCAAGAGGACACAGACTGAATTTTGTGTTGATTCATGAGGGGCAATCATGGAACCATGGAATATCCTGAGCTGGAGGGGACCCTCAGGGATCAGAGAACATCCTGAGCTCAAGGGACCCCCAGGGATCAGAGAACATTCTGAGTTGGAAGGGGACCCTCAGGGATCAGAGAACATCCTGAGCTCAAGGGACCCTCAGGGATCAGAGAACATCCTGAGCTGGAGGGGACCCTCAGGGATCACTGGATCCAACCCCTGCACAGACCCCCCACCAATCCCTGGGCGTCCCTGGCAGCGCTGTCCAAACTTTCCCGGAGTTCTGGCAGCCTTGGGAATGTCACCATTCCCTGGGGAGTGCCCAGCACTTTCCTTTCCCTGATCTCCACCCTAAACCTGCCCTGGCACAGCTCCAACCCCTAAAACTCTTTGTTCACACTTTATAACCTTGTGCATACAGAATTTTTTAAGCACAGGGGCTCTCTCTCTCTCTCCATGATTTCTTGAATGGTTTCAGTGCCCCTTTGCTAACAGCATCCTGAAGTCCTGAGTCCCCTTTTCTATTTGCAAATCAGAATCCTGGCCAGACACAGAAAACAACCCATCTATGAGTCCATTTGATTAAAACAAAATTTGGCTGCTGCCTAATGGCTTGCTCAGGAAGCATTTGGGTTGCATTAAAATGAAGAGGCCAAAGCAAGTTCCTGAGCTGCATTCAAAATCCAGTGTTAAAGGTCAAAACACCAGAGTGAATGGCACCTAATCTGTGGAACAGCTTTCAGGAACTCTTTTTGCCACCTTCAACATTTACCACTCTATTCTTAGCTGAAGCAGATGTAAATTATGGCCTCCTATTAAAACAAATGAGATATTCAAGAAAACTCCTTGAGGAAAGTGGAATAGTTAAATGCAATAAATTTAAGACACAATTGAGTTCTATAATAAATCTGATTTTCCCATAAATAATCTTAATGAAGATTGTTGTTTTACAAGATATTATTCTAACATTGATGTTGTTCTAACCCTTTGTCAGGTGCACTAAAATATCTGAAAATCTGCCCAAATTACCATTTCAACTCTACAAACATCATCCTAATTCCAATTCTAAGCTGAAAATGAATTCTCACTCTGCTTCTACAACATATATTGTAAAATTTGGAAAAAAAAGTATTTAAATATTTACCTAATTTAGATTTTTTTAGAAGAAGTAAATGCATCTTTCACCTAGGTTTGTTTTTTAGGGTTACATTTTAGTGTATGTTGCTTACAGTTGGTTTCTTCACATGTTCCTCTTATGCTTTCAGGCTTTAGGATTATTTAAAAATGCCTTTTCCCAAATGATTCCTCATCAGTTGTTCCTGACCCTGTGATACCAGCCCTGCAAACCCTTTACACAGCAGGGCCTTACCCAAATGGAAGGATTTCCACACAATTACAGCAAGTTAATGTTCTTGCTTTATTTAAGGGCTTGAGGGTGGAGTGTTTGAAAAGCAGCTCCTGGTAAAATTCCCTTTCAATAACAAGGATGGGCTTTCCTTTCTCATTGGTGCATCCCTAAAGTATGGGAAAATGAGTCCCTGCAAACTCCAGCCCAGTCCTGAACACGACACTAAAAACTAAACAGCAAAAGTAGAACATTTTAAAATATTCCTAAAACTTTGTAGAGTACTTCCATCCCTATTATTGAAGTCGAGCTTTATTTTCCTGGCAGTTTCTACAGCAAGACATCAAAACCCTTGCACACCTAAAACTCTCCTGACAAATTAAGGCTCATTTTTCTTGTGCTTTGAATTAATTTTTCTCAAAGCTTTTGGGGTTTTTTTCAAAGTAATAACTTCCAAGATTTCTCAGTTCACTGTTTTGAACTAAAGGGTTTGAATGGAATAGTCCAGCTGGATTGCCCTGTCAGCATTTTATCTTTATTTCTCTTATTGCTGGATAATGCCTCCCTGAAACAATTTTTATTTTTGGTTTGCAAGGCAGAATTACCTGAATGTAATCAGGTACAGCTTTTCCATTAACTGAAATATGTCTCTGGGCCATAAAGAGCTCTCTGTGGTTTTACAACATGATTTCAATTTATTATTTAACATATTTAATGTTATTTATTGTATTATTTAATGTATTATTTAATATTTGACTATATTAATTAATGTTATTTAACATATTACTTAACATGAGAATTACTTTGCTTATAAATATAATCCATAACTATTTTAAAGGCCATTTTAACTCTAGCATTATAATTTTTAAATTATTGTTCAACTTGCATCTTGCATTTAGCTCCTTTACTCTAGATTACCTTAAAATATAATCATAAATACAAAAAATATATTAAACATCCTACAGTAAAACATTCCATATTAACACATCCTACATTTAGACATGATTAATGACCTGTAGTTTCCTGCCCATGGCAGGGGGAAAGAACAAGATAATTTCTAAGGTCCTTTCCAACCCAAACCATTCTGGAATTCTCTGAAAATGGGCCTCCCATTCCCACTGTCCTTTTTACTGGTATTGACTGATTTTCTAAATAATCTTCCAAATCAGGCTGTGTTTGCTCCACCTCTGGATGAAACAGCTAACTATTTATATAGAATATTTCTAATTTCTACAGGTGTTTTCTAAAGATTGTAAAAATGGCATAAACAGCAAAAATTCCTTGCTAAGGAATGGACTTCCTCCATTAATTTCTGTCATTAACTTGGGACCACTGTGCAAGGAGGGATTCACAGAGCTGAACAAAATCCTGGCACTTCAAAAAGAAACAGAGCCAGGCTTGCCTTTTTTCCTGAGCAGCTCTGAACTCTGCCCAGATGTGCTGTGATCCAATCAACTCCTGAGGGGATCCCTGCAAACAGAACATTCTGGGTCACCAGCAGCTCACCCACTGCAGTGGCTGGAGCTGTTCTCACAGCACTGCCTGGATGCTGGCAGATAAACTGATTTAAAAACCTCACCTGGACAGAAAGAGGTGATAGAAATGTAGATACAGAACTCTTAACTCATCAGGGATGATGTGCAGCAGTAGACTCGTGAGAGAGGCAGCAGCAAGGAGGAGAGAGAATTCCCACAGGAATTTTTTATCTGGGTGAACCATGAGAGCCCCAATATTACATCAACAAGGAGAGAGAATTCCCACAGGAATTTTTTATCTGGGTGAACCATGAGAGCCCCAATATTACATCAACAAGGAGAGAGAATTCCCATAGGAATTTTTTATCTGGTGAATCATGAGTGCCCTAACATTACATCAAGGAGGAGAGAGAAATCTCCTGCTTGATTCCTCCCTGATTTTTTATCTGTGTGAACCAGGAGTGCCCCAGTGTTACATCCCTGTTTTATTAAGCTTGGTTCAATCTCCCACTGACTCTAGGAATAGCTTAGAAAATTTTTTGTATGACTACTCCCCCAAAGGGTTGAGATCTATGATTTATAGCTGAATTTCATGGCATGAGTTCTTTTTGAAAGAAAAGCCTGCTGTTGTTACCTTGTCCTGTGTTGGCAGAACAGAAAGGTACTGGGGTTTTTTAAGTGAGTGATCTGCAGCAGTGAATTTGAGCTCTCAGCTACAAAAGCTGCTCCTGTCTCTCTGAAACCTGCTTGCTGCAGCTCTGACAGGTATCCCAGACTGCTGGAGATGCACAGATTCCTCTGAACTTGCAGCTATTGAAGGAGAGACCTTTCCAAGGAGCAGTTTTCCTCCACCCCCTCCCACCCTCGAGTGGGCTCTCTGTTATTACAAAATGGGTTTCTCAGCAGGAGCTGCTCGACAACAAAATGGGCCCTTGGCTCAGCCACCCGATGTTGTCAGAGCTGAATATCTGCCTGGAACAGGACTTGATATTCCTTAAAATCAGTTCATTAACTGTTTGACCTTTTCTACTTCCTAGGAAGATAAAAGTATCAATGCAAAGCCAAAGCACAGCCCTGGACCACCTAGGATGCTGTGACAGGGTTTATAAGCAGGGAGGCGGGTGAGAGCAGAGCCTGGGCTGCCCGGAGAGGGCAGGGCTCCAGTGAAACTGCTAAAAGTCATTAACATTCTCCAGGACTGTGCTGGGAGCCTCAGTGCCTCGGAAATGCCCTGGCTGCTGAGGCAGGGCACAGGCAGTCCCTGCGCCCAAACATCCCCCCGTGCTGAAGGGCCCAGCTGCCAAAGCTGCCTCTGTGCTTATCACTTTTACAGGTGAACAAACTGACTGGAGAACAGCAAGAATTCTGCTCGTGCTCCACTAATGCACATTTGCTTGCTGCTGTTAATCTCAGTACCAGGGTATTGTATTTGTGTTGCCCCCAGACAAAGGAAGGAACGATGAATCTGACTCCATGTTCTCAGAAGGTTAATTCATTAATTTATGATACTATAATATAATAAAGAATGCTATACTAAGCTATACTAAAGAATACAGCAAGGATACTTACTCAATGCTATAAAGATAATAATGAAAACTCCTGACTCTTTCCAGAGTCCTGACGCAGCCTGGCCCTGATTGGCCAAAGAGTGAAAACAACTTACCAGAAACAAATGAAACAATCACCTGTGGGTAAGCAATCCCCAAATACATTCCACATGAGCACAGCACAGGAGAAGCAAATGAGATAAGAATTTGTTTTCCTTTTTTTCTGAGGCTTCTCAGCTTCCCAGGAGAAAAATCCTGGGCAAAGGGATTTTTTCAGAGAATGTGAATGCTACAACAGGGTAAACTGAGCAACTGTAAATCTGGTGAGTTCATTAACTACAGTGCAATAATGGCAATAATTATGGTCATAACAACATCATTCAGAGCATTTTCACATCCAAGGACATCACTCATATATGAACAAAAAAGTAGAAAAAATTCTTTTCACCCTGAATGCTTTCTTGCATTATTTTCCAAGGGTTTTTTTCATGCAGACCATCATGAATTTGTCAACTGCTCAAGCAACCAAATGACTGTGTGGCCTTGCTCTGTACAAATCCCATCTTTCCTCTGCCTGCTCATTAGCAGTATTCCCTAAAATATCAGCAACTGCAGCCTCAGGCCTCTAAGGCCTAATCCATGCTTAGCTTCAAGCATTTAAGAATTCCAAATAGCAACATCTCTTAACAACCAAAATGCAAAATTCTGTTTTTACGCCATGATTACGCACAGACGTGACCAGTTCTGGCCACCCACAGACAACAGATCCTCCTTTAGCCTCTGGAACCACTCTGCTAAAGCAAACAGAAAATGAGTTTTTACTGGTGGCAAATCTGTGTCATTTTGATCTCATTTCAAGTTAAGGAAAAGATTATTTTCATCCTGCACCAAGTCTGAATGATTAAACATTTACACAGTTCCAGAAAGACTTCAGAATAACTTCTTCCAGCATGACCAAAACAAATCAAGGTTTTGGATGAGTATCAGTTCGAATGACAATTGAGAGGAGTTAAAAATAGTTTGGATACAAATATTAGAGTTGTAAGAGATGCTGATCTACCATGCTCCTGTAGCCTAAAGTCATTGATCTATCTATGGCAAATTTGTGCTGTGCAAATACCATTAAGAAAAAAAAGAAATATTTTTTAAAAATCCACAATGCTATTGATTTCAAATGCTATTATACAGAGAGGAGTTAGGAACTGGGGGCTGGACTTTGCCTTGTAAAATGAATGTGAGAAGAGGCCATGTGGGTAAAACTGGGGTCTCCTGAAGCACTTTTCTCTCTAATGCAAGGGGAGCTCTGCAGCACAGGACACCAGCTGTGGGGTGCTACAATACCAATACAATAAAATACCAACACAATAAAATACCAACACAATAAAATACCAA
>JANIJU010003057.1:17745739-17773820 GCA_025504685.1 Leucosticte australis | reverse complement strand
ACAATAAAATACCAACACAATAAAATACCAACACAATAAAATACCAATACAATATCAACAAACAAAATCATGAGATCCTGCCTGTGATTAAAAATAATTAGAGAGGTCCTAACTCCACTCCAGGATTTGGTATATAAAAATTCCAAAATCAACTTTAAACTAAATTCAAAGGAAGAACAGGCAGGAATTTGGCAGCACTGTCAAAGCTCTGAGACTTTGGTGGCATCCCTGGGTTTCATTGCAAAGGGAGGGCTCAGAGCAGGTGATCAAACCAGTTCCCCTGGATTAATTCAGTGACTTAAATCAGGTGTGATGGCCTGACCCCAGCTGGCAGATAGATACTGCTCTATTACCTTGATAACTCCATTTGCATGCCAAAGAAATCATCTGTTTCTTCACAAATGCTTCCTCTACTCTCAGAAAATGTATTTTTATGAACAGATTTAAACTGACTTCATGATATTGTGGTTTATGGGTAAAAAAAATACAGCTATTCTGCCTCTAGAAGGCTGAAATATATTCTTTCCATCAGAAGAGGAAAGAGGCAGAACAAAGTTACTTCTCAAGCAGAAAATTGCTAGATAAAAAATGCCAAGCAAAGCCAACACTCCAAACATGATATGTATATCAAGCACTGCTCATAAATATCACCTGATGGAAGGATAGGGATTCATATCCTCTACTAATTTTGTCTATTTCTCTTTCAGCAGAAGCATCTTGTTTTCATTTGCTCTGGAAAACAAAAAGGTTGAAGTTGTTATACTAAAAATATGTTAATTCTTATAAAGAGTTAATGTAAGAATAAAATAAATTAGAATAAAAGCAGTCACAGCCAGGGCAAGTGAGTGCTTTTATTGTCCCAGACACCAGACTGAGCAGTCAGTGCTTTGGAGCCCCTTTTTCTTTGAAAAAGGACATGCCTGCTCTCTCAGGGGGAATTTGCCCAGTAGAGGGGCAAACCCAGCAGTAACCCTCAATAAAAATAAACAAAAATATTGACAATTACAATGTGACAGAATCAGTCAGCTTTATCCTTCAGAAAATGGCAGCTTTGCCTGGCCAGTTCAAGGAGAAAAAAAGGATTTTGTTTTCTATAATCTTTGGAACATGTTGAATGCTAATCCTGCTATGCTGAGCAGGACTTGGGGGATATTTTCTCTCTAAATCCACACATTTGCTGTTATACTCTCAGCCCTTTTGTTGTGTATTTGAGTAGCTTGCTGGGGTTTACAAGTAATTATTCCCTGGCCCAAACTCTATCAAGCTCAATTCGCCATAGGACAATAAGAGACTATTTTTGGTCAATAAAAATAATTTTATCTGTTTGTAATTTCATTGCATGGCCCCATTTATCTCCTTACATCACAGTCAAGATGATTTGTGACTGTTGCAATTGTTTAATTCTTTTGGTAATAGTCTTCTGAGTTATCAAAACTTATTTTTCTGCAGCACAACCATTTGAAATCCACAGGAATCTAAGAATACATGCAGTTTTTTAATATGTAATATATTTTTAACATCTATACTAAAAAAAAATAACAGTATGGGGATAAAATAGCCTAAAGAAGAAATGGAATTTGCTTTTTTTTTTTTTTTTGCCTTTTCTAAACATGATTGAATGCAGCAATTGTTCAGTGAGGATTCACTGGGTTTTGTGGCTTCTAGAACACAGATTTTCTACACACTTGGTGGAAAAATTTCAGCAAAATAAACTGCTTAGAAAAGTTTAGCTGAGGTCTATGAAAGGCAGTTAAGTTTTATGGTTTGGCTGATGAATACCTCAGGAAAGATAAAGACCCTGAGTTTTCTATAACAGATTTCAGTCTAGATCTGCACACAAACTGCAGGAGAGATTTTTAATAATTCATCTGTAATTTCACATCCCTGCAGAAATAGTTCTAAATGCTGTTGCTGTCCACAAAGAAAAATGTTATCACCACCCTCATAATGTTCTTTGCAGGTTATAATTTTCCTTGCAGCCAATAAATAATGGCTGTAATAAGCAGTAGGTGATGGGAAGGCAAAGAGAGTTTTATTTGCATTTATTTATGACATATTTAGACAGTGGTTAGAGTAAGTTAGGAAAGGATAACTTGGTAAGGCAGCACCATATCATAGATAAACATTTTGGGGAGAAAGGATGTGGGAAATCATGTTCAATTTAAAAAAAAACCCCACACTAAATGTGGTGGCACTGCTGAGCTTTAAGGAGTTAAAACACACCACCATTGATTGCTTTGGAAATCCATCATATCCCACTGCAGTAGCAGCAGAAAATCTGTGGGTGGAGGTGCAATATCAACTGTGATAAAAGAGAATAGCCACCACAAAAATCACAGGAGATTATAAACCAAAGCCTGGCCAAATGTTTGCACAATGGAGGAGCCTCATTTCACCTCTTTTGAGCATCTATATGTTGCTCTAAAATATTCAGCACATTATGATTTCACCTGCAGCTTTTGCTGTGAATCTCAAATAATCCTGACCTCAATCTGGGTTTGAGAGAGCAGCTTTCATGTTCTGGATTTTAATTGCCTCTAAAAAAAATGAAAATTTGTGTTACTTTTCCTGCCTAGAAAGAGCTTCTTCCCTCTCTGTTTTCTCTCTGAAGCTGCTGGTGCTCAGTTAGGAGTCCACTGTTACAAAAACAACATACAATGTTTTTCAGATTCCATTAACAGGATTTTAATCTGGAGGTGAGCATTTAGCTTAATTATTTTCTAAGTTGTTCTCCTTGTGCCTTGTGGGAAATACTCTGTGGTAATAGTTAGTGTTCAGACCAAGGGTCTCAGAATTTATCAAACATTTATTTTCCAGTTTTCTCCTGCAGAAATATTTGGAAATTAGCTATCCCACAACACAGATATATTCGAATTTTCCTTGTGTTCAGTTGTGCCTTTGAGTGCCAGCACCCCAAACCAAAGGGATTCTCCAAAAGTAAAAATAAAGGGTAAAGATCATCATGGAACTAGAAATCAACACTTTTTAAAGATAGACTGGGAAAGGAAATGCTACATTTCACGTGAATCTTCTCTGGAAGAGCAGAGCAGCGTGAAGCCATTTGAAAAACAATTCCAGTGTACCCACAGACATGAGAAAATTCCCAACCAAAGTTACCCAGATTATGGAAAAACCCACCCCTAATGGCCTTATGGGAAAGATACATGCATCTAGCACAAAAGAGATCTCTTCCAACATTCCATGTGGAAAACATGGAAATCAAGAGCTGCAGCCTTACAAAATAAATTTAAAAATTAGGACTCATCAGGGAAACACAGAAGTTTGTGAGAGGGTACATTCACTATGAGAAGTGAATTATTGCTTAGCCTTGGTACACATGACCAGACTGGAGAAACATTCAATCCCAGTGAATCAATTAAGCTTTGTTATTTCTCCAGTATTAAAATAAAAATGTGTGTGGAAACTTGTATTACCACACTGAATCCAAAGACAGTGTCTGGAAAACACACACAAAATTACTCAATGTTAAAAAAAAAAAAAAAGGATTAGCATTGTTCATAACTTCCAGAATTTTTTGTTCCCAGTCTGGTCAACAGTTTGTTTTCCAGACATGAGACACATGAAGTAATTTATATTACATGCACTCATTTTTAATTAAAAACTAATTGAGTCACTGAGTTCAAAAATATCTGGTACAAACAGAAATACCTTGAAGGAAATGGTCAAAAGTTAAAAAAATTATTCCTTGTCAAGAAGTTAGAGCTATATTCATCTTTATATTTTTTTTTCTTCCCTGTATCATTCCCCTTTCTCAAAAGGAGAAATGGAGCAGCTTCAGAGTGATCTAGTGCCGTCTGCTACTGTGTTCTTGAGTTAGGTCTTGGAAAAGGACTGCTAGCTACCTGAGGGGTTATTTTTAGGAGCTGAATCCATCACCAAAGTCTGTTGTGCATTCCCAGAGCCAGGCCCAGGTGTCACACGGAGACTGGATGCGTTCCTGATGCCTGCGGGCAGGGATCCAAGGGTGACGGTGCAGATCAGGCTGACGCCGAGCAGGAGGGCTGCAGTGCTCCCTGAAAAATTGCTCCAGGCAGCCAGAAAACATGCCAGAGCAAGGAGAATGTTGGAATGGCTTCCTTTGTGCTCATCCCTGTACTTCTTAGCAAGAAAGGAGGAATGGGAACACACTTCCAGGAGTTTAGTCTCTGGGATAAAAGCACAGAAGCTTTAATGGGGCTGATCAGAGGAACAGAAGCTCACTTTGTCCTCTGGGCAGGAAGAGCAGTGCTCATCCAGGGGGCAGCCAGCATCACTGAAAGGCATTAAAATAAGAAAAACAACTAACTCATGGGGCCTTGCACTCATGTTTCAGTTCAGGCACTCACAATGGTGCCCAGAGAGCGAGTGTTGGTTCCTGAGAGGAGAACAACATCAAGGACAAAGAAACACCTCAAGTGCTGCCACCAGGACACCAGCTGTGCCACAGAGTGTCCTGAGTGGGGAGGGATGCACAAGGATGATCCAGTCCAAGCCCTGGCCCTGCACAGACACCCCAGCAATGCCACCCAAGCCGGCTCCAAGCTCTCCTGGGGCTCGGGCAGCCGCGGGGCCGTGCCCATTCCCTGGGGAGCCCCAGCCCCCTCTGGGGTAGAACTTTTTGCTGATATCCAACCCGAACCTCTCCTGACACAATTTCAGGTCATTCCTGCTGCTCCTTCCCAGGAGGAAGCTGGAGATCCCTGCGGCCTCCCCTCGTCCCCACCAGATGAACAGCCCGGGTGCCCTGGGGCGCTGCTCACACGGCTTCCCCTCACGGCCCTCCGCCATCTTTGTGTCCCTTCCTTTGGACACTCTCTCATAATTTAATATTATTTTTATATTTTGGCACCCAAAACTTCACACACTACTCAAGGTGAGGCTGCCCCAATGAGACATGGGGGGTCAGAAAATTAACTTAGACTAGAACAGGACAGTGCCGTCCCTGGCCCGGCCGGCCGTGCTGGGCCTGGTGCCCTCAGGACACTGATGGCCCCCCGGCTGCCAGGACACACAGCCAGAGCCTCCAGAAAAAAATATTTGCACCTCAAACCCCATGCAAAGCACTGATTGTACTCACAGTTCTCCTCTGGGACCTTTGCTAAGTCACCTCTCTCCCTCATCCTTGGGAGTTTTGGTTCAGGTGTCAGTCCTGTTACGAGCAGAGCCTTTTCCTTCCATGGGAAGGTCCCGGGATGAAGGGAGCTCCAGACACACGCTGGCTTTTGGGGAGGAATCTTCTCTCTCCCAGCACAAGCTCAGCAGTCCCAGAGGGTGGGAGACCCTACGAGCATCCATCCAGCCACTCTAAAAGGCAACCTGGAAGAGTATCAAAGCCATATCGTTCATGGCAGGATGAAAGGAAGTCTAATTTAGTATAAAGTGTTGCTATTTGACAATAGTTAATTAATCTCAGCACTAATGAATGTGAAGATAAATTGGTTGACTGTCTGCTCTGTCCACGATACTGGTAGTCTTAGATGAGATGCTCTGGAATTGCCTCTTTATGGAAATGATCCTGATAGAGCTGGTGGTGTGAATTTGTGAGGAAATGATTCACAGCAAACATTACATTAACTGCTACAACCACATAAAAAGGATTAGTACAAGGGTAGAGGCACAGTACCATTCCAGATCACAGCTAAGAGTTTTTGAGCCTTGAAATTCAATTATCTTCAGTACAAATATGTGAACGAAGCACAAGATTACAGGTTACCTCTGTATCCTCCACTCCACAAAACTACACTAATAAATTTTGGCCACATACTCACATTTAACAAGAATTAAAGTTTTTATATAGTGAATTTCATTGTGAATGATATAGTTTTTCAGTCATCCAGTACTAAAAAGTGCACTTCCTATGAATGAGCTGTGCAATAGAGCTTTCCAAACTCAAAAAGGCTGCAGCTCTATCACATTCTAGCATTTGCACTTCCATTTGTTTTCAAGACATTTATAAAGACATACTGGTTTAGCTTTCATACCCCAGAGTTTGATTGAGTGCAGTAAATTGCTTTAAAACCACTGGGGCAGTGATGGACTCCTGTCAATCACACGAGCACAGGCAGTGCTGCAGGATGAGAGAGGAGCAAGCCTCCAGAGGGCAGGAGCTGAGATGGTGAGGATTAGCAGACCGAAGGGTTTTCTGCTGTTTCCCCCATTTCAGCATCGCAACCCCCCTCAAACAGATGAAATATTCGCCCTTGGAAGCAAGCAGAGAAACTAATGAGGTGTTAACGAGGCAGTAAAAGCAGGAAGGTAAATTACAGACCGATTTAAGAAGCCAAGCTACAGACAAGGGCAGCACTTCTCCATTCTGAGAGCTACCAAAGAGTAACAGGCAGGACGTTCAACAAAAATTCCTTTTCTGACTGCCCTCCAAATTAGGGTGGTCTGCTCTGTGTGCTACAGAAATCCTTCCTCTGCTCACCTCTGCCTCCAGGCCACTTGCTCACCCAGCACAGCGTTAAAAATAAACCAAAGGGAACAATCAAACCCCCACATTTCCAAATCCCTGTGGTTTTTGTGAAATGGCTATGATATTTAAATCTCATTTAATGACCTATTGATCAGGAAGCCTTGCTGGACAGGGTTATCTCCCAATTTATAACTCAGAAACAAAGGCCAAACCGCTTGTCAGAGGTCCTGTGCATAACTGAGTGATCAGAGTCTCTCAAATTCTAAAATTGTTGTGGAGAACAAAAGATCTCTGGCTCACAGAAAGACAGGCAGCCCTTGGCAGTCCTCACCATCATTTATGGCAGCAGTAGGATGGCAGCAACCATGCTTAGAAAACCACGTGCTGAATTTAGTGAGAAGTTCCAGCTTTATTTCAAACTGCTATGAAAATGGAAGGGCTCATCTGCCTCATTTGCACGTGCAGTGGAACCTCAGTGGGTCTTCCTAGAAAAAGCTGATTTTACCCGAACTTCAGAAACAGAAAACACCCAGAGTAATCCCCACCCTCCCTTTGATGTTTGTCATGGGGTACCAGCCTGGGAGATTCAGCATTTTCAGTTCTGGGGCAGGAGAGGGGAGGCCCATTGTTTATCTAGTCAGACCAGGATCCCTGTTTGGTTTGGATGAATTACATAATGACTATAATCAGAATTTGGGGATGGTTCATAGACAAGAAAACACAGGCAAAAGCTTTTGTGCAGCAGTAAGTGCTGGTAATTAAGTCTATCACCCATTCTTCCCTTTATGGGGTGAAACTACACACAGAATATCAATTAAAATTCCCAAAGTTACCACCATGGAATTCAGTCCTCCCCCTTCAACCAAGGTGACCTAATTTGACTCATCTCAGTTTTACTTTAATCTCCACAGTGCAACCAAACCTATCCAGCAAATGGGGCAGGACATCTGTTCACACAGGAACATCTATGAAATCCAAACTCATGCCAGGTGTCCACATTTGTCTTTTTGTAGCAGGGTTAGGAAGGAGTTTCCTTACACAACTCATAAAGGTTTTTACTGATGAAAATAAAGGTTCCTCAGGAGCTGCTTGACAAATGTGAACTGACAGGGGCTTTTGGAAAACATTGTTCAGGTATTTGGTCTAAAGAACAGAAAGGGAAAGTTGGATTATGATGAAAGTTTGCTTGGAAAATCCTCACCTCGGGTCTCTGGGAATGAGAGGAGACTCCTTGTGTTGAGGCAATGCTTCCCCAGTCCCAAATCCCTGCCCCGTTTCCTGGGAGTGGGCTTGGAAAGCAAAGGTTTTCCTTGTACTCACTCTACAGCTACAGGTATTTGTGGTAAAGTTTCCTCTTGGCTCCCAGAGTCTTTCTCACCTCAGAGGGGCCCTGGCAACACTTCCCTGGGCACAGCTGGGTGGGAGCTGCTCCCTCGGGCTGTGTGAGCCCAAGAAAAGAGAGACACAACCCCCAACCTCGGCTTTTATCTCCTCCTCACGCTGGTTTTTAAGCACAGGTGTTGTGGATGAAGGATAACAAGGAGCTGTCCCTGTGCTCCCACCCCACAGTCCCCTCTGGTGCTCCATTTTCAGGTGTCTGATTGCAATTACACCAATTAACCTCAGGAAAAGATGAAGGCTTGCTGGGGCTGGGGGGTAATTTTCCTGAAGCCCCAATGTAAAGGTGTGACTCTGGTAGTCTCTTATATTTGATGTATCCCTCTGTGTTCTCAGAATTTACCAGCTTTGCAGCAAAGGAGTTTTGAGCTCTAGGACACACAAACCATGGATCATGGATGGAACAAGCCCTTTAAAAAAGCCTCTCAGTGCAACCTTTTTTTTTGTAATCTTTACTAAATATAACCTGTGTATTAAATATAGAAATGTAACCCATTGCCATTAAATATAAACCAAATAAATGTATAAATATATAAATATAACCCTGGCCTGGCTGTATCGAGGCATTCCTGAACACTGCTCTTTATCCAAAAGATGCCTTGAAGAACATGGAGGGGAGGTGTCCCAAACCCCTTCTGGCCCTGGCTGCTGCTCCTGGCTGGTCTTCCATACCATTTCCAGGCTGTTGGTTGAGGAACAGACCATGAACAGCCCTGTTCCAGGAAAGCAGAAAGTTCAGAGCATCCAGGAAACACGGGATAGAGACCTGGGGAGGAACAGGGCAGTGGGGCTGGTTCCTGATGGTGGCACTTGTTTCACCAGCTGAGAAAGGCAGAAATCTAAACTGGGAATAGAAAAGGGACAGTTACCCAACTTTTTACCACCAAAACCTGAAACTGGCTGCTGCTGAAGTTCTCAGTTTGTAGCAGGGGTGTGCAGTCAGCGTGGGAAGCATATTTAACACAAATCTATTGAGCTGAGAGCAAAACTGGTTTGGCTTGAGGGTTTTTTCTGTTTAGTTTGGGGTTTTTGTTTGTTTGTTTGGGGTTTTTTTGGTTGGTTGGGTTTGAAGTTCCTGGAGAAGTACATCTGTACCAGCTCAGGAACAGGCTCCCTCTGGTGGCTCGTTTCCATTAATGACATTTTTTTTTCCCAAAAAAAGCCGTTCCAAGCAGTCCAACCTCTTGGAGCTGGCCGGATGAGGTGGAACCTGTTTGAGAGCACGTAGGTTCAGGAAGCCCTAGGGTTTTGTGTAAAGCACTGAACAATTATTTCTTTTATTGTGAGTAAAGACTTGGGGGTTGTACAGGCTCTTTGTTGTTGCTATGCAGGCAGTGAAAGCGTAGAGGAATCTTCATTTTTAAAAAATAAAAGCCTTTTAAAGCAATTATATTAACTGTGAAACAGTGTTATTTCATTTAATAACGCTTAAAATTGCTGATTATTAATTCCACCCCCGTTTTATTTGAAAAATTACATCTTTGTGATTACTTCAAAGTCAATATTTGCTACTTTTTTGGAGGTACAGGAATAGAATGAGGCTTAGAATTGAAGATTGAAAGACTTTAAAATAAACAAACCAAAAGCATAAACATTTGGAAGAGCTGATATTGGACATGCACAGGTCTTTTAGCTCAACAAGATATCAAAATAAATAAATTTTAAAAACCCAAACCACATCCCACCTTAAAAAGAAAAACCCAGGGGCCCTGTAGTTTTATAATCAACATCACTGCACAGCTTCCAGCACTTGCACTCTGCTATTCAGCCTTGATCCCATGTGGTCCTACCCAAGACCTACCAGATTTTGACTGAAGTAGTTAAAATTTCATACGTGGCTAAATATAGCCTGCCAGTCAGGAAATGCTGCATGGATGGAACCTTCCAGCAGGGCAGGAGCAGGTGTGGAGCTGCAATAGGTAACCCAAACACATCCAGAACACTTTACACCAGACTGCAGTTAACTCTTGTGGTGTTTGTGAGGGTCTCCAGGATAAGGTGAGAAATGAGAATTTGACTCCATGTTCTCAGAAGGCTGATTTCTTATTTTATTCTGTTATATTAAAGAATGCTATACTAAAACTATACTAAAGAAAGAGAAAGGAGACATCAGAAAGCTTGACAAGAAGAATGATAACAAAAACTCATGACTGACTCAGGGAGACTGACACAGCTGGACTGGGATTGGCCATTAATCAAAAAGAATTCCCATGGAACCAATCCAACATTCACCTGCTGGTGAACAATGGCCAGGCCACGTTCCAGAGCAGCAAACACAGGAGCAGCAATCAGATCATTCTTGGTTTCATTCCTCTCTGAGGCTTCTCAGCTTCCCAGGAGAAAATGCTGGGCAAAGAGGGTTTTTCAGAAAATATCATGGTGACAAACTCTGGGCATGTGTGACAGCTCCTGGGGATGCCCCTGCAGTGAGCAGGAAATGGTTTCTGTTCACACCATCCCCATGTTGTGTTTTTGACATAAATCTCATCCAGGAGAACTTTGATAGTTCCTAATTCTGGCTGGAAATATTTTGGCTGCAGCAGAACAAACTCTGGGTTTCAATAGGCTTCAACAACTTTTGGTTGCTTCAAGTTTGCACCTCACCAAATATTATTCTCAGGGATTTGTCCCTGAGTCTCCACAGGGAATGATCCCAAGTTCTGAGGTAGCCCTTTGTGAAGCATAAACCCTTCTTCAGTTTAATATTTCACAGAGTCCCAAACTGTTGGAAGTTCTTCCAGGATTGTTCCTCTGCTTCTTGTCCCCCTTCCCTTAAAACCTGTCGGAATTGTCAGAATGCTACTAAGGAAAATTGTGCCTTTAAGAAATGTTCTTCTGTCAGTTTGTTTTATATTTTAGGCCAATCTCTCCAGAATCCTTACCTAACCTTTAGAGTGCTGGAGAAAGGGGAGGGGAAAAAAAAGGTTGCTAGGATACTTGCAAAAAGGCAAATTAGCTGCACTAGAAATAAAACAAAAGGATTAAAAATCTCTAACCTTTTGAGTTAAACACCCAGTTCCAGCCACTGCCAAAATTTCATGGTCCTGCTTTTAGAGACAAAGCAATGCAGAATGTCACAGAGCCCCAATTTCACAGGCATGTGGGATTTTAAAGCTTGCCTCACTGCGTTAAGTTTAAGATATGACAAACTCTATGGTAAGTTTCTCCTGCTGTTGGCAGAAAATTTGATAATTATTTATAAATTTATATATTTCTGTTTCTATCCCTGTTTGGAAGTGGAACTTTGGAGTTTTAGATATTCCATAACACACTGAGCTCAGCTGGGCAAAGCTGAGTCCCTAAAACCAGGTAGAATGGAAGGCTTCAATGAAAGACTTTTGGACAGAGCTGTGGAGTTCTCTTTTTATATCACTTTAGTTCTACTGAACTCTTCTCCATTTATAGCTTTGGCATCAAAAAAATCCCCAAGAAAAGTAAAGCTGAAGATGGAGATTCCTTCCCTTCACTAAAATATGCACCACTGATTGAAACGCTGACAAGAAATCAGCCCTTGCATATTTTGCTTCATCTTAAGCGTAGTAAAAATTCTGCTTATTTCAAGGAAATCTCATTTTACATATTCAAATGCACTGCAGCTGAGAGCTCCAACTGCCTGCATGGACCCTGAGGCAGAGCCAGCACTCGTGGAGAGCTGCTGGGATTATCAAAGCACATCATCTTCAGGGCTCTCTATTCCACTGAGCTGAGCAGGTTCTGATCAGATGCAGGCAAAGGATGAAGCCATCATTGCTCTGGCCCCTCCAGAATCTGGATGCAGCTGTGATTTGTAGGCCAGCAAGCTTTGATGGCTCTTTCTTCTTCCCTTTTTGCCTGAATAATGCCTGAACAAAACTCCTGTGTGCATGGGAGACCTTCAGGAACGCTCCAGAGCTGGGGCATGTTTGGTGTTTTGGTGCAGAGAGATGCTGCACGACATTATTAAGAGGAAACACAAGGCAGAGCAGCGTTGGGCTGTAACAAACCAATGTTGTGGATGAAAATGGAGCAGGGTTTGCTCCTTGCTCAGTCCCAGGTGGGAGGATGGCTGGCCTGGCTGCAGGATGGAGGGAGGGCAGTCCTGCCAGCTCTCTGCTCTGCAGATGCTCAGCAATGAAAGGCACCTCTGCCTCTTCACCTTGGTGTCAGAAGTCCCTTTCCCTGGACAGCCAGGGAGAACTCAAAACTTCCAGGGAGGAAGAATGCTGCCAGTTCCACAATCAGCTCCCATGGCTCTGCCATTCCCATGTCTAATGCCAGCAAGGATTTGTTCTGCACCCCTCCTGATGCCACAGAAGTCACAGATGGAAGGCTGGGGCTCCCTTACTTCCAGGAGGAGTTGGAGATCATGCCATTGCTCTGGCTTGACTATTTCCTTTCTCCAGCTGAGGCAATACATAATATTTCAGACAAGAAAAATGTGTACCAGGAGCCTTCCCTTGATGCATTTTCTTTTTTTTCTCTTTGACCCTTTTAAACCATGGAAATTTTTCCCTCTTCTTCCTCTCGCCCTCACAAGAATGAGTTTGCAGGTTTGGTTTTTTAGTTGTTTTGTTGGGTTTTTAAAATTAAAACCAAAAAAGTATAATCTTTGCATGCATAAATGGAACTGGAGTAGTGACAATCTGAGATGGCAAATTGGGAAGAATCCGAATGCAGCTGCATAAAGAGAGAAAACAGCAAATTGGAATGGAAACACATTTGGATAATTACAAACTTCCCAAATCAGGACATGTAAATCTCCTTTAGAAAAAAAAAAGGCAAAAAATGTAACACTGTTGTGTTTCTGCAGTGCTTACTGAATTAAAAATGCAGAGGCTGTAACAGTACAAAGCTCAAGATTTACAAAGGAAAATGAGCTGTAGGAATTAAGAATTACTGAGGTCTAACAGGTCATTTCAAAGGAACTCCAGAAGAGCAGAGCCAGGGCATCCCATGGGCTCTCTGCTCCCTAAGGAATGGGAAGCAAAGAGCAGCAGCAGCCAGAGCCCTGCCCAGAGCAGCCACAGGAGGCAAGAACAGCCCCAGAGATGGTCCCAGGCTCAGCCAGAAATCCAGGGCTGCAGGCAAGCCATGGAACCCTGGAGTGAAAGGGTCCCTGAATAAACTATGGAATCCTGGAGTGAGACATCCCAGAATAAACTATGGAATCCTGGAGTGAGAGATCCCAGAATAAACCATGGAACCCTGGAGTGAAAGATCCCAGAATAAACCATGGAACCCTGGAGTGAAAGATCTCAGAATAAACCATGGAATCCTAGAGTGAAAGATCCCAGAATAACCATGGAATCCTGGAGTGAAAGGATCCCAGAATAAACCATGGAATCCTAGACTGAAAGGATTCCAAAATAAACCATGGAGTTCTAGACCCAAAGGATCCCAGAATAAGCCAAGGAATCCTAGACTCAAATCGCTGAGGTTGGAAAAGAGCTCCAAGGCCAGCAAGTCCCAGCTGTGCCCACCTTGTCCCCAGCCCAGAGCTCTGAGTGCCACATCCAGGAATTCCTTGGACACTCCAGGGATGGGCACTGCAAACCCCCCTGGGCAGTTCCAATTCCTGAGCTCCCTTTCCATGGGGGAATCCCTGCTGCTGTCCCTCCCACCTGGGCCTCCTGTCCCTGTCCCTGGGATTGGATCCCAAATCCCCCCGGCTGTCCCCTCTGTCAGGAGTTGTGCAGAGCCAGAAGGGCCCCCTGAGCCCCCTCTGCTCCAGGCTGAGCCCCTTCCCAGCCCCTGACAGGACTGACACCCTGCCCCTTCCCCAGGCTGACCTTTCTCAGGAGCTCAAAAATCCTAGGAAAAATATTAAGGCAATTTATAAACAATTGGATACAAAGCAAAACTTAATGAATTTTTCTATTCTAAAATCCATGAAATGCCCTTTTTTCTTTTTCTTTTTTTTTTTTTTAATTTTAAAGGGGGCACATATAGTGCAAAATGCTGGTTCCTGGAATACTATTTTTAATATTTTTGTGTGATGATCCTCATTTCATTGACCACGCTTTTGAGAGGACATTAAATATAATACATACTATTTAAAGGATAAATAAACTTTTAATATGCCAGACTTTTATTTTTTGGAGGGATGGGGGTGGTAAATATGAATAATTCAAGCCATCATAGTACTTGATTAAGCCTCTAGGAATTTCAAATTATTTGTTGGGTAGCTGGAGTACTCCTTCAGAATATCTATTTCTATTGAAGAATCTTAAGATTCAAATGACTGGTGTCTCTCTTGTTCACTCAAAAAGATTGAAAGATGAACTTGAATTAATTTGCTTTTATCCAAGCATATAGGAACCTGCTGGAGAAAAGAAAAAAAATGTGAAAATAGAGTAGGCATGCCCATAGATAAACTTTTAGTAATAATTTGTGTTTGGTAGAAAAAAAATTCAAAATTAGGCATGTCTTGGGGTAAAAATAAAATGCATTTATAGTGTGAATCTCTTCTCCAGCACTGGATTCCTGGTATTACAGTGAAATTCAGCAGTCTTGTTGTGTGCATAAAAGGGAAATAAGTCTGGGAGGATCCAGCCCTTTGGATTTCAGTGCAAATGAGAAAATTGGGAGCCTAACAGGAAGCACAACTCGGGAACCTGATTGCTGCTTTTGTTGTTTTGGGGTTTTTTTCCCTGTTGAAATTCCTCCAGTTTTTAATCACCCTTTAAATCTTCTCAGGGTAATTAGTGAGGGCACTGATCCCTGAGGGAGGCAGGCTGCAGAGGGACAATCATTCCCATCGATTATTGCCTGTGCTTCCCTTCATTTCCATGCTGCACCACTGCCTTAATGCACATTTCAGTTTAATAGAAAATGACAAATTTCACTAATTTACACCTAAATGGCTTTTTAGAATTGCTTTTTTACTTCCCAAAAATGTGCAGCACAGCTCCTGAGCCTCACTTAACCTCCAAAGCACAAGCCAAGAGTTGTAAACACCTTGGTGAGAAAACTCTGACAGGTGAATAATGTGAGTACATCCTCCACAGGAAAGGCATTTTCAGGGTGGGGAAAGTCTGGTGCTTCACACTTCAGTTCAAAAAGTAAAACTTGGGTTTCTCTGAGGAGCTGCTGCTTTGTACAACCTGTGCAGAAATAATGCATTCAAGCACTCCAAAATATGGGGCAGTGATCCCACCACTCTGCACTGTAAAGAGTTTTTGTGCTGTCATCAGAATGGGAAGCAAAACAACTCCTTGGTGATATTTTTCAAGGTTTTGGTGGCTGAAATTCAGGTTTTATTGGCTGAAATGGTTTAAGAGATGCTAATAAAACATTTTTTGCTTTTTCCAGTCGTGCTCACAGTCAAGAGTGATTGGGAAAGGGGGAATGCCTGCTGAGATTTTAGAATTCATAGCACAATCTAAAAAATATAGAATTCTCTGACAGAGACAACTCTGGAATTCCTACTAAGCTGATACCTTCCCATTCCCCAGAACACAGCTAAATTATTAAATACAGCTTAAATATAGAAATAAATGTATTTCTATAACATCTGTAGGAACAGGGCAAGCATTAATACTAATCTGGTCTCAGTGTTTCGTGTTTCCAGCAGGAATTAATTCCATTTTTATTCTCTTTCTAAGTTGGTATTAGAACTTTGCAAAGGTCTGAACAAGTCCTGTAACACTGAAGTGTTTTCTGGGGTTTCTTCTTCAGGGATGGAAAGTTTCTTTTTTTTTTTTCTTCTATGGCCAAACAGGAGTTTTCTGTCCTTTTTCCCCTGAAACAGGAGGGCTGCAAAATGCAAATGCCATCAAGCTGTCACCTCAGTCCCTGCTCCATGTGGGTTGCACATCCTGTCCACTTCCAGCAGGGATCAAATCTGCACACTGAGGAGTCTGTTCAAGCCTTCCCTTGGGTTGTTGTGACCCCCAGCACCTGCCAAGCCTCGGTTCCCCCTGCTCCCAATCCCTCTCCTGAATTCCCCTGGCAGGTTCATCACAGGACAAGTTGCTAAATTCCTCCTTGCTAAAATGTCTCACTCGTGGGATGCTCTCATTATACCCACACCACAGTGCCAGGGTAAATGCATTAATACCTCCACATCTCTCTTGTTTAGGAGATGGAGCTAGGCAAGCAAAATATAAAATAAATATTTCAGAGGGGCAGTTAAGAGGCAGAGCGTGTAAGACATGAAACTTCCGTTGAGCTCCTTCCAGAGACTTTTAAAAACATCCTTCTTCCTCTAACAACATGTTTAACTTGTTCCTCCCCTCTGTGTTTGTTGGGGATTTTGCATAATGCAGTGTCACTAGAAACTTTCTGTCTAGCTGAATTAAGAACCACCAAAAGTCTCTCTAGAATGGAGTTCCTGAGTGAAACTGAAAGGACTAAGTGGCTGAATAACTTTTTTTAATTAAAAAAAAAAGAGGATATGGCCAGTTGCTTTGGAAAAAAGGCCATTCACTTGCCAGAGGACTTGGAGATCTTCAGACCACCCAGAAGGCAGGGACCCTGCCAAATCAAAACCCCAAGGACATCATGCAGAAAGGGCTGCACTTGGCTCCCAGCACTGTTGGGATTTCACTTTTTATACTTCAGTGCTTAGTGCCATAAAGGAGATCTTGCAGCTGAAACTCTCTAGTTTATCATTAATAAGTCCCACCTGTCTGAAAAAACAGGTAAGAGTAGAAGCAGAGATGAGGTGATCACTGGGAAAATCAGTTTTGCAGTTGAATGGGATTGGGAATGCCTGGAAGGATGAGGTCTCCTGCTCTACACAGCACCCAGGGGAAGCTGCAGCAGGTGGAAGAAGAGGCCATAAAACCAGAAACTTTTGTACCAAACAGGGACATCCCTGGTGCCACTCAGTGAATTTTGGGAGCTGGCACATGATGTCACCCAGAGCTGAGACTTCTGCTTGGGGTTTTGCCAGGTCATCCCTGAATTTCCAGGTAGCCCATTACTCTGTCTCTAATTAAACTCAAATGATGAATATTTGTCAGGCTTTAGAGGTATTTGTTGTGAAACCAGCTGCACCTGTTAATAAATGGGGGAGTAGCACTGTCAGGAATGTGGCAGTGTAAATGATGATGGCAGTGGTTGCTCAGAGTTCCCATTCTGCTAAAATCAATATTAAATTGAGGAATATTAGAGTGATGTCATGTCAGGGCTACCTAAACCAGAGGCCAGGCAGAATTAAGGGAATAAAAAGCAGTTCTGTTTATTGGAGGGCCTGCAGGTGCATTTAGGGCAGATGAAACCCAAAATGGAAAATGTTTCACAGGTTTTTATAATTTTATAAGTTTGGTCCATTTGCACACTGGGGGTGAATCTGCCAATTCCAGCTCCAGGTAATGAAGTCACTGACCCCAGGTTTGCTCCCCCCAAGTCCCTTTTGTTCCCATCTCTGGCCCTGAGGCAGTGAGGTGTCCTTGATTGCCAGGCCTGGAGAGGAATTGCTGTGTCTGCCCAAAGTGGGAAAGCTGCAGCTGACACTGGCTGTGGGGTTTGGAGTTACACACTAAAGAGCTGCAGGAGTGCAAAGAGATGGAAAATACAAACTCTAAAATGCTAAGGCATCAAGAGCATAGCACACACTTGCACTTTAAGATGTGATAATCAGATAAAAAACTCTGGAGTGTTTATAAATGAGCGTGCCATCCTCCCATCCTCATGAGCTCATTTCCAAAGAGAATTGGAAAAGCATTTCTGAGTTTGCATGGCCGGGGGGTGCAGCTTGCCCTGGTGTGCTGTGAAAGCAGGGCAGCACAGCCTGGCACCCAAAGCTGGGATTGTGTGGCAGCACCTGCTCAGCAGCACCAACCTGCCAAACAGCAGCCACAATCCATGGCACGTGGCTGAACCCCCAGTATTTCCCTTTGTGCTGGAATGAGAGCAGTGAGAACAGCACAAAAATGCAATTTTGGTGGTTTGGAGGTGCTGGTGATAACTCAGATTTACAAATTCTTGCACTATACTTGAACTGGAGGCACGAGAAGGTCGTGGCAGGGAAATTCCCTGCCCTGAGGGATGGCTGTGCCTCCACCATCTGCACAGCACCTCAGTCAAGCACCTCAGCAGCAACAAGGCATCCCCCGAGACAAAATTTTAATTTCTCCCAGAAACATTCCTGGAAGGTTTCCAAGAGTGAAAACATTCCTCCCTCAAGTTTGTTATTTGAATGCTCTATTTATATAGTGGAGTGTTAAAATAATGAAATTTTTAGCCAGACTAGGATAATCTCTTTTGACAACCTTAGTGGGTAGCACAGCCATACATTTTTTTCCTGGTAATTATTTGAGTTCTAGACCAGCTTGCAGAAAGAAATCCTATTCCAGTTAAGAAATGCAGGTGTAAGAGAGGTAGAACTTCAGGTATTTGTCCCAGGTGAGGTAATTGATCACTGGCAAGTTGTGCTTTTATTTGGCTGCAGGTCTTCAAAGCCCCAAATTCACATTTTGGTTACTAAGCTAATACATTTCTTTTCCTCAGGAGTAAGTTCCAGTATAATGTTTCTGAATGCAGAGCAAACCTGACCCCCCCCCAGCCCTTAAAACCAATGAGGAGGGAAAGATTAAACCTCTGTGTGAAGCAGATAGAAAAGAATTCTTTAAAATATTTTTAAAACCATATTTTGGGGGAGGGGTAATATTTTTTCAAGTAAATACATAATTTTTTTCTTTACAATATTTGATGACCTGACTTGTCAGGCTTATTTTTTTGCTAGTCTTGATCCTAAGCTATTAACTCTAGTCTGAGCATTCAGTAGAATAATCACTGAGTAAAATAGAGAAAATGTTTTCCCAATATTTTGTAAGATATATGATGAGGAAAAGGAAAGTTTTGTGGACCAAAGATATTCATAAATTGAGGCAGATTTGTACCATTTCAGAGAAGGTCCTGAGTGTGGGCCCTGTGTTTCTCAGTCACCTCTGCAGGACTTTGAGGTGACTGAGCAGTCCAATAAATGAAAAAAAAAGGCAAATTATTGCAAAATAATTGGTTTTTCTAAAGTGGACACACAGAGGCGTAAAAGAGGCTTCCAAGAGTTCCTACACCACGGAAGGACTTGTGGTTTTTGGTTGGGATAATACTTCCAGAAAATAAAATTTCATCCTTAAAGAAATCTCTGTTATCTCGTTGTGCACGTGAGGCTTTCAGCTGGATCATACAAATATTTGGGGGCTCTGTTCCTCTAGTACAGCCACCAAGTTAATTTTTGTCACAGCAATATTGATTCTGCCTCTTGTGTCTGCTTTTCACAAGATCACAGAATCATCAGGGTGTTCCTTATTTTTTTCTTCCTCTATTCCAAGATGATTTATAAGGAAAAGCTGCTCTCTCCTTCCCTTTGAAAAGGCAATAAAGCTTCTTTGGATATTCACTGTGCACAGGTGTAAAACCCATCAGAAATTTGGAAAGGTTTTCTTCACAGCATCAGGAGGCTGGAATAAAAAATAAAAACTAAAAAATCGAGAGAAAAAAATTATGTTGCAAAAATGACTTGCACAAAGCACGCTTTACTTTAAAATACATTAAATTGCCTTTATAAATGCAGGTACTAATTCCAGTGTTATTTAGTGCAAATCCAGGTGCTTTGGGTAGGACCAGGAAAAAACAAATCACTTAGCTCTAATTGCTGAATATTCTTCCTGAATATTCACTGGACTTAAAAAGCCCAAAAAGACCAAATTGTCATTTGAAAACTGAAAACATTTGATTATTCAACTGGATCAATTATCTTAGACTGAGACAAGGCTGGAATTAGGTGCAGATATTTCTAAAACCCCCTGAGAGCAGGCAATGACCATTCCATTAACTCAATTGTTGTGCTTCTTATCCTCAACAATCCCTTTCCTTTCCCTTGGCTCTGTTTGATGCAGTGGAGATCACAGCCCTCCAACATGTGCAATTTCAGTTTTCAGTGCTGATGACAAGTTAAAACTGAAAGCAGTTCTGCAAAATTACCAATGTCAGAGAGACCAGAACAATGTAATTACCTGCAAGTCATTAAAGGGAGAGAAGAAATGAAGCTGCAGATCAGCTGCAAAGGCAGACTCTGAACTTTTGGCACCACAAATTGCTAATTCGTTATCAGCATTGTTATTATCAGCCTTTTGAAATATTTGGTGACCCTAAAGTTTAGAAATGGAGCTTTGGGAGTTTGAGAAACTCAGAAAACCACTAAAAATGTCCCTTTTCTTTTTGCTTAATTGAAACAGGGCTCTATAGGTCAGGATTTCTGTTTAAACACAGCAGCTGTGCCCTTCTGACAGTCAGTTTTGGGGGATCACTGCATAAATTCACAGAAGGCCACCACAAACTGCAGGAAACAAATCCATAAATATGGCAGGGAAGTGTTTTGAGCCATCACAGACAGAGATTTTTTTGAACCAGAATCTATAATTGCTTCTAAAGTTATGGGTTTGCAATGCTAGAGCAGTAATCATTATTTTTTTAACTTCTGGAAATGAACAGACAGAAACCAAACAAAACAAAACCATTTGGTTCCTCATTGGAAAAAAAGAAAAAAAATAAAAATATGGTTTGACCATAGATATTATCAATAAAATGCTTTTGAACGGTGGGAAATAAGGGCATAAAGGGAATTCTGAGCTCATTTCTCAGGGTTTACAGATTTTGCCAAGGATAGTTACAAACTCCCCTCCCTTGGGAGATAAAACCATGCAAGAAGTCACAAATTCACAGAACTGTGCATTTAGGGCCAGAAATCACAAATTTCCCCTCCCAGGAGAAAGTCCAGCCAGAAATGCTGCAAGGACTTTCTGCATTTGCTGTGCCCAAGACAGAGATAAATGTTTATAAAATGGGAGAGAACTCCAGCAGAGAGTTTAGAGCTTCTCCATGAGCAGAAAAAGTGGAATTTCCATGGAGCTGCAGCACCCACATTTATGATTATTGTCCTTACTCCTCTCTGTCAGGAATTCTAGGATTTTTTTTAGGGTTGGATTTGTACAGCCTGCTCTTTTAGCTGAAATTTATTAGGAATTTTAAGTCTGGAAAAAGTATTAGAATAAATCTTATTTTTTTGCAAATATTCCTATTGCCTCTATTAGTTACTGGGGACAGGAAGAAAAACATAGAATTTCCCTCAATTACTTTAATTCTGGTGTATATTTTATCTATAAAACTGCTCTTTTTGCATGCAGCTGGAGAGCAAATATTTTAAGGCCCAAGGAAGTGCAGAACAAGGAAAAAAAATGAAGACCAGGAATTATCTGTCAAGTAAAACAAAGCTTTTTCAGGAGTTCCTTCTTAAGTTCTTTATTATGATCCAAGCAGATGAAAAATGGCAATTTTAAGAGTTAGAAAAGAGTAGCAACAACAGCAACACCACCATGAGCTAGGGGCAAAGAAACCCTGACCTCAATCTTATGTTGTTTTTCATTTTTTTTAAATGTACTTTTGTAACCTGTGTGTTAATGACATAAAAACACACATTTATTTTTATATTATTTTTAGTTTGGGCTATTTTTAAAAGCCCATCTACCTCTAGTCAGCAATGAAAAACAAGTGTGATTCAAGAGAGCTCCAACAGAGGTCTTATTCTTCAGGGAAATCAGATGGAGTATGGGCTTGAATAAATGCAGGCTGCAGCCCCAGCAGCCTGTGGGTGTCTGTGAATGGCTCATTTTGTATTCCAGACACACTGGGAGCTACAAATGCCAACCACCAGAGCTGCACCACACAGATCAGGCTCTTTCTCCATCTTAAAGCAACCACTTCCTTTCTGAAAACACACTCCAAAATCCTCTGAGGACAGAGTGATTCATTTCAGGAATTTTTCCTCATCAGTGTTGGGGTTTTTTTTCTGATTTCAACTCAAATACTGTCCCAATGCAAGGCTGTAAACAAGGAAAAGCAGCAGCTCACGAGCAGAACTGAAATGGGGGAGAAAAATGGAGTTTATCTGTTTTGGCAGATGAGAGCTTGCTGCTGTGATCTGTCATTTGGGTCATTTTCCCCTCCAAAGCGGGAACTGAAATTCATTTTGCTGAGATTTCCTTTGAAACTCTGGGTGCAGGGGGGGCAGAGTTTTCCCACAGGACAAATGAGAATTATTTCACCCCACGTTAATCAGGACTCCAGCACCTGTGGCCCCCTGATGCCTTGTTCAGGCTGCCCTAGAGCAGAGGCTGGATGGAGTTAAGGAATAAAGCAGGGATTGATTCCAAGGATCTCCTCCATGGATCCACCTTGGGCAGCACCAGAGCTCAGCCAGGGCTGCTCCCAAGATGACCCAAAATGGTCCCAAAATGGTCCCGGGGTCTCTCCCTGGGATCAGTTCTGCTCCATTTGCACCTTGCAGTTCATTGTCCCATCCCAGCTTTAGCCCAGGCACTCCCACCCTGCTTGTTTTTCTCTCTCCAGCCCACGGGGTTTGTGCTCCTGGGCTGAGATTTGGATCATTTGTCCTTGGTGCCCAGCTGGAGCAGGAATTGTTTTGTCTCCCTGCTCCGTGCAGAGCTCAGCATCCCCTGATGTGAAGCTCAGACCCACACACTGAAGCAGCAGAGAATGTGAAAATAGAAAAGCCAAACCTGAGGCACCACCCCCTCTCTGCCCATCACCTGGACTCACTCACACACGAGGCAAAGCTTTCCCAGCAGCAAACCTGGGCTGGGTTTCAGAACAGAAGAAGCAAAATCTGATTTATTTCTGCCCTGAGCATGCTCCTCCAGCTCTGGACATCATGTGGCTCCTTGTTTCCATGGAAACAACTCTGATGCTGAGCATATCCTCTCCTATCACCAACTGCAGGAGGGTTTGGGGATTTTTCCCCCCCATCCTCTGAGAATTTTTTGAAGACATCAATCTGAAATATTTTGCTGCACTTGATTGGCATTGATTTCTATTTACAAATATGTAATTCTTCCCATGAGCAGAGGAGATTATCTCAATCTACACTGAAATGAGCTGCAGGAAATACATGGCACGGGCAAATTAATTTAATTATCCTTGGGATGGGATTGCCACAGTTGACAGGGGAATGAAGATGTTGCACAATTGTGATCCCTTGATGGGGCTTTTACTTTGATTCTTTGGAGGCATAATTTGCATTGTGGCTGATTTGTCATTTAAAAAAAAAAAGATTGACAGAGCAGCTGCTTCCAGTGGTCATGTCTGGAGCACCTGGAAAACACTGAGGAAAACAAGGGGGAAATGGGGAAAAAAATGGGAACAAATCTGAAAGTGTGGCACACCTGAGAGAAGTGCTGCTTCTGCCTATCAGTGGATTGGGAAAATAAAGAAAAAATGGATTTAAAGGTTTACAGGAGCGACAGAAAACCCTTCAGTACAGTGATAAGGGATGCCTGAAGGATTCTCTTTCCCTTCTTGTAAAGGCCTGGAATTTACCCCCCAGGACAGTTTTTATGGCATCAAAACTTGTCCAGTATGGCTGGAGAGTTGCAGTAGTTAGGTTTCCAACTTGAATCCACATTCTAAGTTATGGACTGCAAGTTTTCATTTCTTTATTTCTTTGTGTGAACATCACTAGTACAAAAAAATGACATTATTAAATCCCCCACAGAGTATCAAATTAAATTCTAATTAAAGTGAAGAAATCCACTGAAACAGAAACAGGAAGTGCAAATAACCCTTATTAAATCCATAAATCCAAAATGATACAAATTCAGGTAATTTCTGATGTCTGTTATCAGGAGTGTTTGTAAGAGGCATGCAGACATGAATTCTTTTTAATGAAAACAAATACTCAGGAGATCACCAAAGCACCACGAAAGGGGCCAAGCAGCCAGGAATTTTTCCATGCCAAGGCAGGCAGAAACTCCAGGGATTTTAAGAGGCTGAGCTGGTTCTGTTTGGACACTTAATGAAAAGAACATCATTTCCTCTGCCATGTTAACAATCAAGCAAGACACTGCAGAGTTTGTAGGGCTCTGTTGATATCTGCCAGCCTGGGAGAGAATTTCCAGGTTTTTTGGAGATGACATTGGGCTGCAAGTGCTTTCTGCCTTATCTCAGTGGGAAACTGATAACGTGGCCAAAATTAACTGTCCCCTATCAACAGGCAGGGAAAAGGAGAATTGGGTCTGTGCTTTAGGAAGGGACCTTCAAGTGACAGGATTGAAGCAGGTCATTTAATCTAAACACACTTAATTTGTCATGCTGAGTAAAGAGAATCAGCATTGAAAAAGGCAACTTACTTAAATCCTTCTATCCTGAGAAAAGAATCCCTGTACAAGGCCATTGCCTCGTGGTAGGTTACAAAATCTTGCTCAGAAAAACCTCTTTCTTTATTCAAAAACACAGAAATATTCACAGAAGGGAAATTTCTCTGTGGAGGTTTCCAGACAAAAATATTACTCCAGCTTCCATCAGCTGGTTTTACTGGAGGTTGGGAGTGAGCCTCAAAATTAAGAGCCTTAGCAAAAAAGGCCTTCAGCAGGTAAATTAATCTTAACACTCTTAATTTGTGCTGAGTAAAGAGAATCAGCATTGGAAAAAGTAATTTACTTAAATCTTTCTCTTTTTCTGTCCTGAGAAAAGAATCCTTCAAGGCCATTGCCTATTTACTGCCTTAGTGCTGAATTATAAAACCTTCCCCAGAAAAGTGTCTGTTCAAAAGCACAGAAATATTCAAATATTCCTCAAAAGGAATGGATATCCTGTATATTCCTTTTGGAAAAAAGCTCTGTGGAGGTTTCCAGACAAAAATATTACTCCAGCTTCCATCAGCTGGTTTTACTGGAGGTTGGGAGTGAGCCTCAAAAAAAAAGCTTTAGCACTGGGGACTCCCCGAATTCAATTTAGCTGCAAAATAGTTAAAAAATTCCTTATGAGTGGAAATTAAAATTCAGAGCACTTTTTCCAAGTTGAAACTCTCAACAGATTGTTGGATCAGACTCCAGCTTTGCAAGAAAAAGGTGGAATTTTGGTGTTTTTTTACAGAAATTGAGGACATTTGAAGGCCAAACCCAAGGCTGTGGAGAGTTCCACACTCTTCACTGCTGACTCTGTTAGAAAGGTTGATGAGCTTTTACTCTGAATTCTTTCCTATTCTCTATTAAAATAGAATTAAAAAGGACCAGAATTACTATTTACATTTATATCACACATATAAAAATTTAATTGAAAGAGGGAAATTGTTTTATGCAGCAGCATGGAAAGCAGAAATCGCTTCAAAGTCTGAAACTCTTTTCCAGGTTTTTTTCCTGCTTACAAATTCAGAAATTGATGCTTGCAAGTTAAAACCTTGACAGAAAACCTCAGAGGGTTTAGGATAAAATGTTTCTGCTCAAAATTTAATAAGGGGGGGGAATTGAAACATTTCTTTATCTGTCCATGCTCAGTGTAATATTAAAAAAAATAATATTTTCCTTAGAAGGACTCATTCATGATGTAACAGAGTAAAAAGACAACTTGAGAAATTGAAACTCTCTTCCTCCTGGGACAGATATTTTGTTTTGGCTTCCACTTTCTGATATCCAGCTGTAGCAGGAATAAAACACTCTCCTGAGTATTGTAATTAAAGATGTCCCTTATTAACCAACAAGCAAAAAACTGTTGCAAAAATCAACATTTTTACAAAGCATCTGATTGAACTTATTAAATACTGAACTGTTCCTTTTTCAGCACTGAAGACAACAATTAGTCCAGGTTTACAATATCATTGTTAGAAAATTAAATTCAATTTGGTTTAAAAAAAAACCCCTCTGTCAAAAATATTCTCCTCTTGAGTGTTATCCTGAGTGGGCCTTGATGTATAGAAGAGAAGAACTGAACCTGGGTTAATTTTGAAACAGAGATTATGGACAGAACTGGCAAGCAAACAGCGCTGCAAAGAAATTTTCCCTTTAAAAATCCACATTTTTTGGGCATTGGTCTTGCCTGAAAGCTGCTAATCCATTTTCTCTGTGTGTTCAATGCTATTTTCTTGAACATAAATGCATTAGAAAATAATTCATTTTTGGTCTTCCTTACAATATTTTCCTCTTTATAAACATTTTAAAGTTTTTTAAATGTATTTTCTATTCTACTTGTTCCTTTTGAAGCTCAAAAAGCCAAACCCCTGATTTTGCAGACTTAGAAATGATCACTCTTTCAAGATTTTTGTGTCTAAATCTAAATTTAATTTAATTTCATCTGTAGATCTAAATCTGGACAGGACCAGCTTCATTTTAAATGAAAGCTCTGTGGGGAAAGCCCAGGAATATAAATCCATTTATATTGCAGATAATTTCAGAAATGAATTAGAAGGAATTCAGACAGGAGGTTTTGCTTTGGGACCACTTCTGAAGCACCACTGGAGAAATTTATTGGAGTCCAGCTGAAGGGCTGTGCTTTTCCTGAGCCCTGTGTATGCCTTCAAACCCTAAATGATATTTTTAAAGTTTGGGAAATTCTGCTTTGGCCAGGAATCACAAAGAGCAGACCTAGAATGTTCTCTTGAACCCTGAAGAGTGCAGAGGCCAAGCTGGCAGGCAGAAAGGAGAGCCCAGAGCCCTGTGCTGATGGCAATCAGCACAAATAATGACTTGGCTCCTGCCCAAAATTCCAGCACCACCTGGGCAGCACGGCTGGCTTCGGAGCTGCTGTGGGGTGAAATAGATTCACATGGGAAGCTTGCTCATTTATTTAGAAACAGAAATCTTTTTCCAGCCTATTCCCAGGCTGGGGATTTGGTTGAGTGGCTCTCATTAAGCTGTGTGATGGTCTAGGGTGACACTTGGTGGCTAATCCGAGCACTGAAATATCAATTGCAAGTCAGCTCTTGGGATAATTCAGGAAGAAACTGATCTCACCTCCTGATTAAAATCCTGAGCAGGCACGTGTGCAGCTTCTCAGGTTTTTGGAGCAGTGAGCATGTCTGAGCTGCTGCTCTCAACTCAAACCTGCCAGAAATCCCTGAAACAAGGGAATGATCTCACTGGAAGTGCCTTCAACAAGGACAGCTGAGTTTGGCCATGGGATAGAAAGGGAAAACAACTGATGGAATTTCTTTGTCAGTGTCCTCTTGATGCCTCAGGTTTTGGCTTTTCTATTTTTCAGATTCTGTGCTGCTTCAGTGTGTGGGTCTGAGCTTTGTATGAGGGGATGGTGAGCTCTGCACAGAGCAGGGAGACAAAACAATTCCTGCTCCAGCTGGGCACCAAGGACAAATGAGCCAAATCTCAGCCCAGGAGCACAAACCCCGTGGGCTGGAGAGAGAAAAACAAGCAGGGTGGGAGTGCCTGGGCTAAAGCTGGGATGGGACACTGAACTGCAAGGTGCAAGTGGAGCAGAACTTATAAAAATGTGAGATCTTGTGACCAAGCCCTCTTTTGCTTCCATCTTGGAGCCCTCTGGGCAGAGCCATGGCTGTGGCTCTGGTACTGCCAGGGTGTGGCAGTACCAATAAATATCCACTCAATAAATATGTGACCTCAATAAATATCTTCTTTATTCCCCTTAACTCCATCCAGCCTCTCCTCCAGCTCCTCGAGGCATCATTTTGGTGACTCAGATATGACAGTGAGGCATCAGGAAAACCCTTGGACCTGGCATTCCCAGAGAGGCCCAGCTGAGCTCCAGAGGTCCTTAAGGCATCACTGTCTGACATCAGCTGGCTTTTCCTGGGGAATGCTGGGGAATAAACAGCAGGCAATGCTCCCTGTCCCTCACCTTGGCCTCTCTGCTGCTGGCCTGGAGCCCAGTCTGGTTTCCAGGCCCAGGCTGGTTTCCAGGCCCAGTTTGGTTTTCTGGACCAGGTTGGTTTCCAGGCCCAGTTTGGTTTCCTGGCCCAGGTTGGTCTCCTGGCCCAGTCTGGTCTCCTGGCCCAGGTTGGTTTCCAGGCCCAGTTTGGTTTCCAGGCCCAGGCTGGTTTCCAGGCCCAGGCTGGTTTCCCGGCCCAGTTTGGTTTCCTGGCCCAGTTTGGTTTCCAGGCCCAGTTTGGTTTCCAGGCCCAGTTTGGTTTCCCAGCCCAGTTTGGTTTCCCGGCCCAGTTTGGTTTCCTGGCCCAGTTTGGTTTCCCGGCCCAGGTTGGTTTCCTGGCCCAGTTTGGTTTCCAGGCCCAGGCTGGTTTCCAGGCCCAGGTTGGTCTCCAGGCCCAGGTTGGTTTCCTGGCCCAGGCTGGTTTCCTGGCCCAGGCTGGTTTCCAGGCCCATGTTGCTTTCCAGGCCCAGGTTGGTTTCCAGGCCCAGGCTGGTTTCCTGGCCCAGTTTGGTTTGCAGGCCCAGTTTGGTTTCCAGGCCCAGTTTGGTTTCCAGGCCCAGTCTGGTTTCCAGGCCCAGGTTGGTTCCCAGGCCCAGTCTGGTTCCCAGGCCCAGGTTGGTTTCCAGGCCCAGGTTGGTTTCCTGGCCCAGG
>JANIJU010003057.1:17666189-17745729 GCA_025504685.1 Leucosticte australis | reverse complement strand
GGCCCAGGTTGGTTTCCAGGCCCAGGTTGGTTTCCAGGCCCAGGTTGGTCTCCTGGCTGCTGCCCACCCCTCACACACCCCCCTCTTGCCCCATCCCAGCCACGTGGACCTGCAGTTTATTGTGCAGATAACACCAGACCCCTTCTATTCCCATGGATTCTCCTTCATCCCTACAGCTCATGGCTGGCCTCACCCAGCTTTGGGGACAGGGGATTTCAGCTCACACACCTTGAAGGGAATGTAGCCCAGAATCCCACAGATCTCAGCACAGCTTCCCCAGTTCTACCCTTAGCAATCCAAAGCCATCAAGTTGTGAATTTATGCAAGGAAAAATCCCTTTGCAGGAGTCAGTGGTGGGTGCAGCCATAACTTTTAATGCTGCAAATACACCAGTTCTTGTGGAAATTTTCCAGCATGCACCCAGCTGGGACAAACAGTCCCACTTTGACACTTTGTGCAGGTGAGGGGCTCAGCCTGACAGAACCACCATTCTGGATTGCACTACCATGCTCTGAGAGCATCTTCTGTTGTCCTTCAGCTGCAGCTCCATTTGCAGCTCCCACCTGTAGGATTTAGGGTAGAGCTTGAGGCTGTTGCAATTTGCAGGCCTCATCTATTGCAGCAATGAGTCAGGGCTTCCATAATTAGTTCAAGCATTTTTGGATAATCTCTACATAATTAGGTCCTGCTCTTCTCTCGACTTAAACTCTGAGTGAGGCTGTTTTAGTGGTGTTTACACTGAAATTTCTCATCCCAGTTTGCAGCAGGGTTTCCCTCAGAGCTGAAGTGAACCTGCCTGCATTCAGAGACCATCCTGAAGCAGATTTTCTCCTTGGCTGCTCTGCTCACACTGAAACCCACAGCAGGAGCAAATCTCATTGTGCTTCTGGGAGAGGCCCTCCTTTGGTGTCCCTCCACAGCTGTTCTGTATTCCAGCCTTTGCCACATCCACTGGTGCAGTTTGGGGTCACAATTCTTCATCCATCCATCCTCCTGCAGAGCCCTGGAGGTTTTGCAGGGTAAGCCCCACCTGGGACATCTCAGATTTCAGCCCCTCCCTGAGCGACCCCTGCTGCTCTCGGAATCTCCATCCCAAGGGATCACTTGGACAGCAGAAATCAGATCACTTTGTCCTTTCCCAAACAATTTCTTTGTTCAAAGGGAATCTCTAACTACTTCCCCAGACACTTTTCCTTGCATTTATTAAATAGGGAAAACCAACCTGAAAAGTTTGGTTTTCCCTCGCTTGAATTTTAACAGTAACCTGTTAATTTTCCTAAATTCCTTCCTGGACTGTGTCACTCCAGTGGGTTTTCCACTGGCAGGATGCTGCAGTGTCCCTCTGTTTCCTTGCCACAGTGGTTTCAGCAAACAGAGCAGCCTGATTGCCTCCTCCAAGGTGTGACAGCACAGCAAAGCTGGTTTTATCTGCATAAATTGGGGGTAGGGTTGAAAGTCTGCAATGAAAACTATGATAAGAAAATACAATTAAAAGATCAGAAGGGATTTAATCTGTTTAAATGATCAGAAATTCATTCAGACCTGCTGGGAGGTGCTGCTCCCCTGCTTGAAAAGGGCTCAGAAGAGCTCCCAGTCTGAGTTTAGCCCTGCTTTTATCAAATATGTGAAGAATTGAGTGATTGTACCCGGGGCACAGAGCTCTGATTATAAAACCCAATTTCCAGTTTGAATTCCTGCACACTCTGCAATCCCATCAGGAATTCTCTCCCTGCAGCTCCCCAGACTCCTGGGCCCACCCTCCCTGTTAAGCTCTGGGTGTTCTCGTGTCCTTTGGCCTGGGAGCTCAGCAGGGAGGTGACAGAATTCCCCCTCTGGAGTGGGGTTTGTGATGTGTGGGATGCTCATCTCTGCTTCCAGCAGATCCTGCACGACGCTGGGAATTCCACACAGGAGCTGCTGGCTCTGGAAAAGCCTCCTCTTTCAGCTCAGTGGAAAAAGAAAAATGATTGGATGAATTTTTTCTTCTTTGCTATCCTTAACCTGAATGATTTAATTCATCTTTGTGAGGAAAAGTTCTAAGCATTATTTCTTAGAGATTTAAAATTATATTACTCAGTCATAGACTATCAGCAACCTTTTCTGCAGCCACACTGGAGTCAAGTGGAAAAGAAGAACCCAAAAAAAGAAAGAAAAAGAAGAACCCAAAAAAGAAAGAAAAACAAAGAATTTGGATCACCCTGTGCATTGCTTTGGATTTTTTTTAAAAAAACCCTCCTGAATAAGACCATAATCTACTGATATGATTTTTGCTTGTCCTACTTTGATAAACCAAAATCAAAATTCCATCTGCAGCAGTTAAAAAAAAAATTAAAACAAAAACCACCCCAACAAAAAGAGGTAAAATGAAGAGAAAAGAAGGAAAACTGATCAGAAAGCAAAAGCAAGCCTTAGAAGCAGCTCTTCCTTTTGATCAGAATAACTTCACATGGAAGAGACTGCTTCAAAGCTCAGCAGTTTTCTGGGAATTATTGAAGCTTGAGGAGAGTGTTTCAAGTGATAATCTGCTCTTTTGGTGGTGTGGACTGCACAAAATGGCCCTAATGAGATTCAGTTCTAATGTCACAGGTCTTTCATAGCTGCATTTTAATCTCTGCTGAGGGCACCCAGGATGCCTGAATGAACAGCATTTCTATTCTACAGGAATAAAAATTCCATTTGAAGATGAGCTGGAGATAATTTGTGCCTTTCTCCTCCACACAGAAGTGCTGCTGCGGGGGAAGAGGCAGGAATGGGATGTCAGGGTCCTCATTAACCCCTCAGAGGGACACACAGGGGTGGCACTTTGGTGACAGAGCTGTGCAATACGGGCAGGGGTAGTGGGGAATTGAATGATGCATTTTAGCTTGTCTATTTTCCATCTCTTTGCACTCCTGCAGCTCTTTAGTGTGTAACTCCAAACCCCACAGCCAGTGTCAGCTGCAGCTTTCCCACTTTGGGCAGACACAGCAATTCCTCTCCAGGCCTGGCAATCAAGGACACCTCACTGCCTCAGGGCCCAGAGATGGGAACAAAAGGGACTTGGGGGGAGCAAACCTGGGGTCAGTGACTTCATTACCTGGAGCTGGAATTGGCAGATTCACCCCCAGTGTGCAAATGGACCAAACTTATAAAAGTATAAAAACCTGTGAAACATTTTCCATTTTGGGTTTCATCTGCCCTAAATGTACCTGCAGGCCCTCCAATAAACAGAACTGCTTTTTATTCCCTTAATTCTGCCTGGCCTCTGGTTTTAGGTAGCCTGAAAAGGCATCAGGAACCTCACTGATGTCACACTTTTGCCCTCTGTTGTTATTACAAACATTCCTCCAACCTGGCATGTCTCAGCTCCATTTGAAGGAGAATTTCTCCCAGCCTGGGCCACTGGCATGGTGACAAAAGCCCTGTCCCCTCACTGGTGCCACTGTCAGGGGCTGCACCTGCAGCATGAGGGGAGCCTGGGCAATCACCCACACAGCCTGGGCTGGGCAGGATCCAAACCAAAGCAGCTTCTGATGGCTAAAACCCCCTCACTCTGGCACTGCTCTTGCTCTGCCACAGAATGTTTCCCTCCTGTGGCTCTCAGACCCAAATCCAGCCTCTCTGGGCTGTCAGGAATTAGAGCAACCCAAATGTTGTGTCTGAAGGATGCTGCTGTGCTGCAAATTCTGCCCCTCCTGCCATCCCTCTGCAGCAAATGTTTCTCTGCTAAGATGTGCCCCTGGGGTCAGTGGCTGTGCCACAGAGCTGACAGCTTTACAAGCCTCTGTGGCACACTGCTCCTGTACAAGATCAGTGTTTGCAATCCTGAGCCCCTGAGGGCTCCTCAGACATTGGCAGGACAAGAACAGATCACCATCGTTTCTGAAATGTGACATTGCTGTTTATTTTTTACTCAGTTTTCCATATCAAACAGCACATCTGTGTGCTCTGGCTGGAAATCAGCTGGTGCTCATTCAGAAACCTGGTCCTGGCACTTCCCTCCCTGGCTCTCAATCCAGAGCACACAAACCTCGTGCCCACAATTTGTTGCCTTTCTATGGCATCATCTCAATCTTTAATGCCACAAGAAGCACACAAAAATGAGTTGTACACTTGCTTTCTATCAGTATTATAATCTGAGGAACACACTGAAAAACCTAACACATCAATTACTCCAAGATATAATGAGACAAGGGACTATAATTAAAAAAGTACCACTGAAATGAGAAATCCACTATGAGGAGGTTCTAAAAAACCAAAGCCTCCAAACCTCCCTTAAATCTAAACCAACACATTTATGTCCTTTCTCTGCATGAACAGATTTGAAAATATTTAACATCAATCCTAAAAAAAACTACTGCTTGCATTGTCAGTGACAGATTAAGCACAAGAGTCTGATGAGATCAGGTTTTTAAAGAATTTTAAGATGTAGCAGCAGAATCTTTGAAATCTGATACTGATTTCCACTGGAGGTAATTTCTATCTGAATTCTGCCTCCCTGTTTAGTCAGAAATAAATTATTAATGGTAATTTGTGCCTTGCTTATGCTCCAGGATTGTTTTTTAATCACTGACCATGGTTTCCCATCAGTGGAGAGATCCTAAAACACCAAATACAAAATTAAAGCCTTCCCTGGGTTTGTTTTCTGTTACTCAACACCCGTGGACACTGATGGGAAATTAAGGATGGTAAATTGGAAAACTTGGGGGAACTCCTGAACTCAAAGCTACCTGTGCTCTGCCAGCTGAAATGTGAAGCAAAGAGTAACTGAGGTATCAAAAGCTGCATTAACTTTGGAATACTGGAATTTTTCATGGTTTATGGAAATGATTTCAATTCTAGGTCTCTGGTGCAATTTCAAACCAGCAGATTCGAAGCAAAAACCAACACCAATAACTGGAATAATATTCCAGAGAACTGAAATAATGTTTGAGGAGCCAGACTGCCAGATGCAAACATCTCTCAGTGCCATCAAAGGTAATCATGGTTTTGGGAGGGGAGAAGAAAAGCAGGATTTCCTCACTGGGGCTTTGCTGTACTGTTATGCCCCAAAATTGTAGCAGGAAGTTTCTCAAAGTGTCTAATGGCAAAGAGCAGAATAAAGGCAAAAAAAAAAGAAAACTAAAAAAGAGCAAGGATGTGCCAGATTATAACTCCCAGCAGGGTGGGTGAGTGGGGAATGCAGCACACAACCCTCACTATTCCTCCCCAAACTCCATCAGCAGCACCCTGCAGGACACAAGAGCTGAACAGAGGGGAATCACTGCCCTGAGCTCTGCAAAAAACAAAATGTTCCCTCCCTTCTCCCCTGCTCAGCTCCTTCCCTGCCCTTGTCAGTGCTCCAGGCTGAGCTCTGAGCCCCAGAGCTGCCAGCCTCACCTGCTGCAGCCTCTCAGGCTGACCTTTCATGTCTTTCATTTGGGTTTGATGCTCCTTAGAGATGCAAATGAGCCAGACCTGTCCCAGCCAGCAGCAGAGATGCTGCAGCTCCAAGGTCTGGATTTAATTGCTTACACACATTAGAATTTCTAGAGTTTCTGCCAAAAGAATTCCCTTTTGGCACCTGCTGTTTCCTCTGTCTGCCCAGCAGTCCCCTCAGCACAAGATTTCAAACACTTGCTCTGCTTTTTGGCTTAGTCTGGAATTGAGCTTCAGCTACTCAAATCTTGAAAACTTTTTTAAATGGTGTCACCTGCAGTTTGCTTTAAAGAATGGAATTTTTTCCTGTGTTGAAATTACTTGATCAGTGTTTCAGTATTTGGACTTTTCTGCTATTCTGACACCATTTAGTTGCAGCCTCAGGAGAAAAAGCAACTTTTAAAGCTGTTATCATTGCAAAAGGCAGGATTTCTTCTCTTTCCTTTCCAATATTGCCTGCAAAGTCTTGACATCAAAAGCAGGCATTTTCTGAGCCCAGGAGAATTCAATGACCAGTAGTTAATATTTTTTAATCCAGCCAGATTTTTTCTACTTTGACAGCATTTGTGGAATGATATTCTGTGGAACTAATTTACAAGGAGAGACCATTCAGGATGTTTAAGCACCTGCCTGTTTTCCCTACTAAATCTCAGATTGCTGGGGAACCTCAAGAATGTTTTTTGGTTGTTTTTTCTAAATAAATCCATGATTTGTAAAATGTAACTACAGAAGAAAGCAAACTCAGACTGTGACCACAGCTTTGTCTTGTTTCAGCATTCCATGACACAACCAAACCCTTCAGTGTGGTGAGACTGCAGAGGTTCTGCACTGATAAAGAAATTCAATTAATTCTTGACCATAGGTAGCAGAGCTTTCCTCTGGTGTGAGGTGATTCAGGGCTGTCCCAGCCATTTTTTTGCAGTGTCTGCTCTTTGGAGGGATGGCAAATTTCCACCAGGCTCACCATGAGCATGAGGATGCTCTGCCAGTGGCAGATCATAGATCAGCCTCCAAATTTTCAGGAACAAAATGTCCTGGCAGGAACACTGAGGAGACAAAATGCATTGGCATTGTTGGGGAGTGCTTCTGTCCTGCTGCATGAAAATGAAAAGAAAGGCAATTGAATCATCCCTGCAGTGTGCTCAGCCAAAGTGGGTTTTCTCATCCACTGAAAATACAATTTATATCCAGGAGTTGTGGGGTACAGGAGACTGTGGAGTTTATAACAAGGAAAGCAGCCAGAAGGAATATTTCACTCTGGCCATTTTTATCACCTCAGGCTGACAGAAAACAGCACAGAAAATGTAATAGAGAAACACTGAAACCTTCCACATCCCTCCCAAGCACAGACAGCAGGACAATAAAACCAGCTGGAAGGGACTTCATTCCTTGCAAGTAGAATAAAACCTCCAAGAAGGTCCCTATGGCACCAGAACCAGCCTCCCAAGGAGCAGCCAGAGCTCCTTCTCCCTTCCCAGGAAGTGTGGTGGGTTTGGCACAGGTGGGTCTCTCCTGGCAGGAATCCCTGGCACAGGTGAGTCTGCCTGGCAGGAATGGCTGGCACAGGTGGGTCTCTCCTGGCAGGAATGCCTGGCACAGGTGGGTCTCTCCAGGCAGGAATGCCTGGCACAGGTGGGTCTCTCCTGGCAGGAATGCCTGGCACAGGTGGGTCTCTCCTGGCAGGAATCCCTGGCACAGGTGAGTCTCTCCTGGCAGAGATTATTGTATCTCCCTGCAGATGTTTGTGACTCTGAAGGCAGAGTCCTGAGAGGTGGCAGGACACACAGACAGTCTAGAGCACTGAATGCTCTGCTGGGGAGCTCTTTAATTCCCTTTTTCTGTAGGTTTCCTAGAACAGACACTCTATTCTGAATGAATTATGGCTTCATTCCCTGAGCAAGCACCACTCCCCACCAAACCATGCAGTGAGACCAGGCCTGGAACTGGAGAGAAAGCCACTGAAATGCCCAGAACCATCCCAACCAAACAAACACACAAGTGGGAAAGCCATCTGTCCCAGGCCAGGAGCTGCAGGGCTCTCCCCAGGCAGTGATTCTGGGGAGCAGCAGGGCTGGGCACTCAGCAGCTTCATCTGGGACTGGAAGGTTTCCTTTGGTTCCCTTCCTTCCCACAGAGCACTATTTCTGTGCACAGTGACATAATCTTGGTCTTCTAGAAAATAATTCCAAACGTGTATCAAATTAAAAATTGTAATTAACTCTCCATGTGCAAAGAAGCATGAGAGAGCTTCCCCACGTGATGTGCTGTGGTGAGAAAGTGTTAGTAACTCATTCCTGGGACTGTTTCTTCAATAATTTTAGATAATTATTTGAAATGCCTCTTTTGAAACTCAAAGCTGGAATAATTTTAGATATCTCCCTGATGAAAGCACTAGGAGGCTTCATAAATCCATGTGTCAGCCTCTCTGGAGACATTCCAGACCCACCTGGGTGTGTTCCTGTGCCACCTGCTCCAGGTGACCCTGCCTTGGTGGGGGTTGGACTGGATGATCTCCAGAGGTCCCTTCCAACCCTGGCTGCTCTGGGATTCTGGGATAAAGGGCAGATCAGCATGGATGTAGCAGGTGCCATAAATGCTCTGTGAAAATTTTCCAGAAATCTGCATGACTCGTTTTTCTGATTTTCATAATCTTGTAAAAGCTGTTTGCTGTGCACCAACAATGCTGGTTTTATACCAGCTCAACTCCTAGAGATTCTTAAATGCCCACACCCAAGGCTAGAGGGAGGTGCTGGAAAATCAACCAAATCCATCAGAGGAAGGAGTGAAGCACATCCCCTTACTTGGGATTTAACACTTCACTTATTACCAGGCAAACATGGGCTCCCAGACAGACAGACAGACAGACAATCAGTTTGTTTGAGCATGTGGGAGAAAATGTTATTGTAAATATTTCCTTGGGTTTGTGTTTGTCAACAGTCTGCCCTGTTCAATAAATGAGTTGTTTAATCATCCTTCTCTTCAGTTCCCATAATGTGCCTGTTCAAACCTGCTTGTAAAAAGAAAACCAGAACCAGACACTTCCCTATTGTTCCCAGCACCTCCTGTAGCAGCGTGCTGGTGATCAAACCTGAGCATTCCCTACACGGATTTCATAGAATCAGAAATATGGATCTGTGGTTCACAGCCCAGGGCAATGCACACATGGACCTTGTCTGGATCTGAGCCAGGAATACATTATTATTGTTATTGTTATTGTTATTGTTATTGTTATTGTTATTGTTATTGTTATTATTATTATTATTATTATTATTATTATTATTATTATTATTATTATTATTATTATTAATGCTCCATTCTGCCAATGTCTCCCACAGCTGCAGGAATACAAACACAAAAGGCAAATATCCAGGGCTTACCTTCAGTGGTTCCTCAACAGCCACTCTAAAAGTGCTGGAATAGCAAGAGGAAGTGGGAAGAGCTGAGCCCTGGAGCTCCACCCGTGCCCACAGTGGCTGCCCCAGGCAGGAGGCAGCAGCTCAGGTGGTGCCAGCCCTCCTGGTGCCATGGCACAGCAGCAGACACCCAGGGGCACTGGGATGCTGGAGGTCACCTACTGCCAGCTGCTCTGGGACTTCTTTGGGAAGGGCTTCAGGCAGGGAATAATCTTGGGTTGGAATTCAGTGCCAGATCCAGCCAATAACCAGCATTTATAACTTCATTTCATTTCAGTAGATAGCAAATTACAGATGCACCTGCATTTTCTTCCTCTTTCTCCCTCATTCCCCCCTTTTTCCTCTCCTTTATCTGCACCATTTCCCCCTTCCTTATCAGCACAGCACCTCAGCAAATCACCACCTGGTTTTCTTACAGAGGTCACCATGTTTACCCTCGTGGTCTTGGCATAAAACAGCTAAAAACTTCCAGCATTGTTATTTTGGATCAGAGCATCAGCCCTGGTCCTCCCTCATGGATGAATATGTGCCTTTCTGAAGCCTCAGTTTGCTGCACAGAGCAGGAATTCAGCGTTGTGGGGAATTTCACTCCTGCTTTTCCTCCCAATTTGCAGCTGCAACTCACATCCATCCCATATTTCACAAACTCTCCTGCAAAGGGGAAGCTCCTAAAGCACATCCCAGAGTGCCCAAAACACACTGAACAACAACTCCAGAGCTTTTTCTCCCCAGCACCTCCTCACAGGTGCTTCTCTGCAGAGCTGGAGAGTCCTGCCCAAAGCAGGCAGACCAACTGCAAATAAACTGATGTGTGCAAGGAGGAGGGAAATGACTGACAGGGAATTAAAGTAAAAATATTTCCTGATTATTACCTACCCTGAGCTCCCAAAACCAAGCAGAAATAAGTTTCATTCCTAAGTAGCTGTAAAACTGCATTAGTCCAAGAAATCTGCTGTCTAAATAATTGTTTTCTCTAAATATTTGTTTTGTTGAATTCACTGTGCTGAGTACATTTTTATTTGGTGGTAACTTTCCTCACAGTGTAGCACTATTTCATTTTGGCCTCTCTCAACTATAACATCTGATAGAGAATTGGTGAATAAAAAGTTTGAAATCTAGGTGAGAAGGCAGGAAAATCTGTAATCTGAAGCATTTTGCCTTTCCAAATGAGATTATCTGACAGCCACTCACCTCATCCCCGGCCTGCTTGGCTAACTCCTACAGCAACAATATTTTACCAGCACAACTGCATCGATCTAAGCTGGAAAAAAAAGGGGAAGGAACTTTGGGCTCAGGGCCTGAGCACTGGGATGAGAATTCCCTCTTTTTCCCTAGGTCTTCAGTGGCAGGAGGAGTCCTGGACTGAACTCCCCAGTTCTGATTCTCTTGGCTGAGAGTCCTGATGCACTCCCCAATCCTAAACGTTCAAAGTTCATTTTTCTCACTCTGACAGAGGGAGAAAGAGCTGAAAAAAAAAAAAAAATCAGTGTAGAGCTGTCATGAATGACAGGAAAAGCCTCAGAGAGCTGTTGCACTCAGGGCCAGGATGAAGATTGCTGTTCCCTAAGCAAATTCACTTTGTGGTTTGGCTTTCCTGAGCACTCAGTGCAGCCATTTCCCTGCAGCACTCCCAGGAGCATTCCCACCTCCAGGCTTCCCAGCCCGGGCAGGCAGGAATTAAACCCTGGGGGCTGCTCAGCCCCTGGGGCAAGGAAAGCAAACTGTGCCTGGGGAGCAGGGTCCTCACTGCCAGTCCAGATCTGCATCCACCTGCACATCCAGACATCCCAGAGCTGCACCTCGGCAGTTCAGGTGAGAATAAAGAAAGCTGTTACATTCAGACCATTATTGTTCATGCTGCTTTGTGAATTTATTTCTTTAAATTTTCCACTTGTGCTCCTGCCAAGAGAGATCTATTAGACAGAAAGCAGCAAGAGTAAATCTTTATCATTTTGTTTCAAACTATAAAATAATTTACATCACATATTTTACTTACTTTTGTCTTTTTTGTTTGTTTTTTTTTTGAAACCACAAACATTCCAGCATCACACTGTAGGAATAAGAATAACAATAGAAAGCATAACCTTTTGCATAGTATTAAATGAACAGACAGAGTAAGTTCTTTATTTACAATTATTGTCTAGATAAAAAAATTCATAAAAACAGATGAATGAACATATATTAATAACCCCTAGTGGGATGGATTGCCAATGTACCACTGTATTGTTGTCCACAAATCTCATGCTGCTAAGTACAGTACGTAGAGAGCGAGCATTTATATATTGCAGGGAATTTTAACAAACTGATCATTTTGGTTTTTGATCCATTGTTCCCATCACAGAGAGGTCAAGCAATAAAAGAAAGGAATTGTGATGCACGACTTGTAGTTGAAAGGTCATAGCTATTCTGCTTTAAAAAAAAAAAAAAAGTCTATCATTTATCATATACATAAAGCACAGTCTCTGCTCACAAAAGCCCAAGTTTTCTATGCATCTCAGTTTATATATGTTTTACTATATATACACAGAATGCAGTGTTCATTTTCTTAACAGTTTTCAAGTCTGCAAATGGTACCTTAGGGAGGGCTACTCCTACAGGAAAAAATTCAAAAAATAATTAAAAAAAAAAAAAAAACGGAACCGAGAAAAAATATGAAGAGTGTTGGGAAACGAAAAGGCAAACAGTCAGTGTGTTAAGATGCTGAAAAGAAACTGTTCCAGTATTAATAGCTTCTGTAGATGTTCAAGTCCAAAGCTAGAGGCTTCCCTGTAAATAGATACCACTTTTGTCTTCTGGCCAGCGACGCCCAGAGGCCCCAGGGAGCCCATCCGTGCTGGAGTCCCCAGTTACAGAGCACCTCCCTGGCTGCTGGGGCCCAGCTGGGGCTCCTGCCAGGTGCCACTGCTGCCCTGGGCACCCTGCCTGCCCCTCGGGGCTGGGCACCGCCACAGCCAGCAGAGCTCCCAGCCCAGAGTCCGGCAGCTGGCAAGGGAAGCTGCTCAGAGCTTTACCTGGCTGAGAGTCCTGATGCACCCTGAAAACATCAGTCTGCAGTTTGGCCATGAGTCTAAGCTTGGTTTGGAGAGTTCTGGCTTGGTTAAGCTGCTGTGACTGCAGAGATGCACCACCGGATGGAGCCAGCTTTAGGACAACCAGAAAAACACCTGAACAACCCAACGGACCGAGATGGTTGGAGGGTGTTTTGTTCCAACACGCCTGGCATAATCGATTGTGGAATTCCAAATGTCTTTTGCACTGTACAGTTATGGAAAAAATCATATGCTGAAAAGTCTCCAAGCAAACTTTATATTAAATACAAAAATTATTTATGAAAAATCTGTGATCCACAAAGTGCTTAGCATTCAAGTGGTTGACATAGCAATTGTATAAGCTCATAATTTTTACGTTTCTAGGGCTGTTACCATCTTGAAAAATGTTTTTTGCCTTCCATACTGCAGGTTTTCAAAGCAGCTTCCTTGGGAGAAAGCTGAAGGTAAAATAACGTATTACCGTGTTACTGCAGGAACACAAGCTTCATTAAAAAAAAAATCACACAAAGCACATCTCAATACACAATTAATAAAGATTCGTTCAGTCCTAATAGTGCAGAAATTATATTTTTCTTTAAAAAAAAAAATCAAAGCAACAACCTACAGTGATTTTCATCCAAAATGCCAACAGCCCATACTTTGCAAATAATAAGGAAATAAATGCCTAGAGTACTAATTGAAAAGGATTAACACAGTATATCACAAGATTTTAACATTTCTTTTATCTCCATATAGACAAACCAAATATAACTTATTTTAAATTATAAACTCATTTAATGTCTCTCTAAAAATAGTTTCCGAAGCCATTGCTGCATGTCTGAAGAATGAGATAGCCTCCATTACTGTATGTTGCACCAAAAGGAGTTCAAGCAGATCATCAGAGGGAAGGAAGGGGAAAAAAAAAAGGAGAGAACCTGATCATTTTGATTTTTATTTGAAACAAAGGAAGCCTGGTTTACCTCCCTGTATATAGGATCACAATGCTACATCCAATGTGTTATATTTTGGCTTCTTTTGTTATTTACTAGCAGTATCTACATTATTAACAAAAAAAAAAAAGAAAAAAAAAAAAGACCAAAATAAAACCCCAAAAAGGAAATCAGGCAGAAATCAGAGCAGGGTTGTAATAAAATACCCAGGGTGCGAGAGTACAGACATTTTCAATGAGCTGAGCTGAGCCATTTTTATACTACTTCGGCAGGAAGTGCTTTCTTAACCCTACAAATAGTTAAGGATATTATCTACAGGTTTGTAAACAAATTACATTCTTTTTTAGGACATAAATAAGTTAAAATAGTCAGAGCAATTTGAGCAGAAACAAGGCAACATGCCAACAAAGAAACTTTATATATATATAACTATATATATATAGATAGATATATACATATATATAATTAATTATCTATATACTTATATGTATATATCTCTATATATAGTCTCATAAATGTTTAAGTTCCTCTGTCCAACTGGTGCAAATCTACTGTGCAAGTTAAGCTTTGCAACTTCAAAAAAGTTATTTAAATTAATCTATACAATTGAGTCCATGCCACACAAGCATTTCAAAAACTCACAGACCAGTGAATTGGATAAATAGCCTCAGAAAGAAGTCCTCTGCAGTTCCTGCTTAAGGAGGAAAAAAACAACAAAAAAAAAAAAACAAAAAGGAAATAAAAACAAACAAAAAGAGAGAAAGAAGGGCCAGCAGTGTACAGTACATTCATGCAGGAGGATTTTTTTTTTGTTTTTGTTTTTCTGAAAGGGAACGGGGGGTATGTAAATCAGCCATTCATTCTTTCCCCAAAACCATTGTGATCAACGATTCATTCACTTGTCTCAGAGTGAATAAGAGTTCAAACAGCTTTTCAGCCAGCAATGTTTTTAATATATATATTTATATATCTCGGTTGCTGTGGGGTTTCTTATTTTATTTTACTTTAACTTTTTCTATTTCTTTTTTTTTTTTTTTCCTTTTTGCAGTGACCTTTTCAGCTAAAGTGATGTCTCCAGGCTATGTATTGGGCTTCCTGGACTAGAAGAGGTAGCTGATTTACTTGTATCAGTTGTAAGATTGATTCCACTGTCGATAGCACTGTTGTTCTTGTTCAGCGAGGACGGTGGACTCGAGTTTTTCTTGAGAGCAGGGTCTTCTTCTAGGTCTGTGTCATCAATGAGTGGGATGTGGGGCTGGGAATCTTCTATCCTAAATTCAGGATGAGTCATAAAGTTGTGAATAGAGGTTCTAGATTCTGGTTTTTCTAAACCTTCATAGAGAGAGCTACGGAATGCCTTCACGACGCGGATCTGGGGGGAGAAAAGGAAAGGGCTGTCAGAGGGCACCTCCCCAGGGCACAGCGGGGCAGAGAACACTTGGTGAAAAATGTAGCACATGGTTAGGGCAGTGCAGGCAGCTGGAGTCCAAAGTCTCTGGATGTTATATGCATAAACGAGTGGCTCAGTTATGTGCATTTTGAATGTCTGTACCAACTGCAATATTAAAATAAACCGAGGTTTAAAGCCATCAAAGAACTGATGGGGAGGAGTGGTTAAAGAAAGCCAAGGTCCACTCGTGTGGTACATCCCTAGTAAAAGACAAGCCATGTTAATTGTAATGCAAATGTCAAACCATGCATGTTGATAGTTTGTTTTTTGGTTTTTTGCAGTGAGTAAGTAGAAAGGCTTTTTTTAAATTAAAAAGTCTCTTTTGTATTGTTGTTAAAAAAACCATTACACATAACATATCACACTTCACAAACAGAAAAGCACGGAACACGGACACGGTTGGATGGGTACGTATGAGACACACACAGGAGCCAAGTGTAAAAACTAGAATATCAATGTTTTAAAGCAAAATCTAAATGGATGCAGCCAAGAGCACAAAAAGCCAAGCAGACAAAGTACTAAGCGCAATCATGCTACCACAGGGGGGAAAAAAAAAATAAATCACAGTTACCACATGAACAGAGATAACTTGCACACAACAACTACACTTGGAAGCCTGGATAATGTGAACATAGTATCGTTGAACCAACTTTTATTTGTCCTTCATGCAGATGTGAGGTAAACACTCGAGTATAGACCCACTGTTCTAGCCATTCAGCTTGTTAATAAATAGAAGAACATGTAATAAAATGATGGGTTGGTTGTTGGGTTGAATTGAGTCCCATTGTTAGCAGCGAGCTGTTTGGATTTGGTGTCTCGGTCGTGCAGTTAAATGCTGAAAGCCACATGATTTATGCCATATATGCAGTCTTTCAAGCAGGTCAGTGACCTGGGCCAGGGGCCATTTAATGCCAGAAACCACCTGGCAGGAAGAACAGAGGTGAAAATCAACTCAAGACTCAGCCCAGCGATTCTCAGGGATGGTGCCCACCGTTTTCCCAGTAGGAAATGGGAGGAGCAGAGCGAGGAGTGGGGACGCTACATCCTCTGTGGGTGGGCAAAGGGAGGGATGCTCTCTAGTCCCAGGGACCTACCAGTTCTCACAAGAAGTGAAGGGTTGTGCTGGGTTACTGCTGAAAAAAACAGAACTTTTTGGAAGGGGGTGGAGGGGCAGAGAGGAAAAAACAGAATGGCAAAACGTGATCTGTTGGCAAATGTTTCATGACTAAGTATGAGTTCTGTCCCTCTACTTCCATGTAGCCCATGAGCAAACCTTGAGCATTTCTCAGGGGGGAGACTAAAACACAGGCAGAGGCAGAAAAGGTGCAAGCAGGTACTGTGAAAGCTTCTCCACACACATTTGAAATGGTTTGGTGGTTGGCATGTGGATCTTTTTACATGTAAATATGCTGCACATTGTTGGTTGGCCTGATACACCACTGCTTTGGAAAGCTTTAATTCCTCCTTTCCTTGGCAGACTGCACTTCAGTAATGGCACAGGGCCACAGGGGTCCAGCTGTGGGGTCCAGCTGATCCCATGCTTGGAGCTGGCCAAATTGTACAGAATTTCAGCACATTTGAGGAGGAGGCTGACTTGGTCTGGTTTTGGGTTTTTCTCTTTCTGTTTATGCACTCTAAATTTGGATATTCGTCATCTTTTAAAATCTTTACAGCTGAAGTCCTGCCATGTTCAGATCATTGGGTCAGCCCAAATGCTCTCCCTTCCCTTCACAGATAAATTTGGTAACAGCAGGGCACAGTACAAAGGATAGTTCATGTGACTGTTTATGCTCCAGGTAAGAGGATTGGAGTGGCCCAGAACGGCTCAGCCAGACCTTGGGGTGGGAGAACGTGTTAGGTTGGCAGAGGTGCAAGAGGGAAAATTGTCTTGCACAAAAAAAAAAAAAATCAGCAAACAAATTTCAAATCAGTTTCACCCACTGCAATCACACAGTGTACCTAAGAGAGCTCCTGGAATTAAAAACCAGGGGTTTATGAGAGCTGAATCTGAGCTGTGAGAGGGCTCTGCAGAGTCAACAGAGTGGGGTAAGGAATTCATCTGCATTGCTAAAGTCAGAAAAGGTGACAAATCCCTTCACTATCTGTGCCCTCCTAGCCTGTCTTTTAAATGAGGAAAAATAATGTATGACTGTTGAGGCAGCCTTAAAACCACATTCCCATATTGCCCTAGTTTAAATCAGGAAACTTTTTGTACCATGGGTACTTTATAGTATGGGCTGATGAGGTGACATTTCTGCAAACCTCCCCATTATTTCTGCCTTCTAAACACCAATACCAGTCACCTCTTCAGCTGCAGCTGCATGCTAGAGCTTATCAATTAACAAGATAAATCTATTATCTTGGGAACAGCCACTTCTTATGGCATGGCCTTAGGTTCTATTTGCCATTCTTTATGGTGAAGGGGAATTTTTACTGAAATAAAAGTGTTTCATATTATCCTGAACAGATCCAGCAGAATCCAAAGAATGGAAAGCTTTTCTTCATCACACAAACTGAATTTAAGTCTGCAAGATTTAGCAGGGCAGGAACTGATGTCAGTTTGTGAGCTCCTCGTCCCACAGTAGGGAAAGCATCTGTATTGCTTTAATACCAACATGTGGCATCTCATTTGGATTTATCTCCAAGCCCCCAGTCAATCCAGGGAAAACTGCAGATTCCAGCTGTGTTTGACAGGTAGCTCTGCAAATATGCCTGCCATGACCTGGATTTGGGGCTCTGCAGTGGCTCTGGAATTAATTAATTAATTATTGAGCCATTGCATGACTTTGAGCTGCGTGGTCTGAAGATAGACCTGCAGCCTCTCACTTTGGGTGAGGTGTGTGGCAAAATTTTTGGCCTGGACTGTTTGGGTCTTGCAAGATCATTGAGATGTTTCTAGAATGGCTTCTACTTGTTCACACTGGCTTGCACTGGAAATATTAGCTTAGATCTGCTTCAGCTCTGCTGACACCTGAGGTAATTCACCTTCTGAAGGCAATGGTAATGGAAGGGCCAAACTGGGCACATCCCTCAAGCTGACAATAAATCAAATTAGATTTCTAAAGAGTTTTCTTCACAAGGGAGCTGTAGAAACCCATAACTTCACTTAAAATCTCTCTACAGAGATGTATATTAGTTTTCCATTGATTTTTCACTTTAGAGGAAACTCCTTCCTCAACTTAAAATTTTGCATACTGAGCTTGGCATCCAGAAGAAAACTTTTTTTTTTTTTAATGTCACACATCATTCAGTGACAGAATTTCTGCATTGCAATAAAATTCAAAATCTCCTTCAAAGCCTGTCCCCCATGGATCAAATTATTGCTTGCAGGGACAAAACTTAGTGGAAACAAAGGCAGAGGGTTTGTTGCATATAAAGGTGGCATTTTGGTTTCTCTACCATAATACTACAATATTTAATCTACCTATTATATCAGATCCAACTCCCAGATTTAAAAATATTATTTACCCAGAGTTACAATGCCCAACAGCAACAAATTCTTGTAATACATGCTTAAATTCAAGATTTGAGGTAATGTCTGGTGTAAAAATGTTTGGGGGCTCTGCTGAAAGAAAGCCCAGCCAGATTTTTTTGGAAGATAAAATAAAGCAGATGAACTTGGGATGTTGTTATGGCTGTAAAAGCATGGAAAAGCAGGGACATCCATGATGGATAGAACCTGGGAAATGTTGGTTTAGTATGAACTATGTAGAGTTCATGTCATGGTGTTTCTTTATGAGACTGACAATGCCAAGGGAAGACAAACAGTGAGATACAGCTCCCTTTTCTCACAGTAATGGAGACAACAGAAAAAAATGAACTGCTTTTAACAAAAGACTGCGGGGACAACACTTCAGGACATTTTTGACATTGCTATAAGTTTCCACTTCTTTCTTCTCTGGAGCTGTAACAGAAAAAAACTCTTCAGCTTCATCCCACCTTGAAAGTCAGATTTATTATACTGCATCAGGCAAGAAAAAAAAAAAAAAAACAAAAACAAAAAGAAATAGAATTTTAGATACTACAATTTTTTTTTTTTCCCATCAGAAGAAAAAGGTGATGTTCAGAATGTCAGTCCTAAGTACAACCATCTAGGCAAAATCTCCCAAGCCTGGTGAGCACCAAGAGCTGTGTTCTGGTTGGTAGTGTGTGGGCTTATACTCGAATGTTTACCTGGCTTCATCTAAGCCAAGTATCTGGAGTTTGGTTCACATTCATTTCAGGCTCAAGGTTAAAGACTCACAACCTCTTTTTATTTCACTCTCTCCTGCTGAACCCTTTTGTCCAATGTTCTCTAGCCCTCTGGGAAAACAAACACATTTAATATTCAGACAGTAGAGAGTAGGGCACTGCAACAGCAAATAAATTCAATACTGAAAGGTCAGTAAGGTGATTAGTATAAAATTGTAAACAAGAGGTCAATTTTGCAAAGAGATGCCAACTCTTAGGTGTAACTGAGACTATTCTAGGTCAAGACTAAACTGTACAGAGGTAAAGGAGTTTGGTCAAAGACTGTTGCCTATGGAAAGCTTTGAAATAGAAAACATCTTTGGTATATTGGGATTTCTTTTTGAATCCTCCCAGTTTTAGGTGAGTAAAATCAGATTAGGTCTCCACAAGAGATGCTGCTTGAATTGGGGGTGCCTGTAAATGTTGTGCCTCATATATTCTGGGGAATAGGATGCAGAAGTTGAGCAAATTCAAATATAAAGTTAAAAAAACTTGTATAAAAAATGCATAAAATGTAGAAATTCTAGTTTTCTGCTTTAACTAGTGAAACAGATGGATAACATTATCTGTGCTACTCTCTTCCCACATAAAGATGCCTGGTTCTCATTTCCAAAAGGGCTGAATTCCACTGTATTTTAGAGCAAAAGAGCAGAGCCCTGTGCAGGGCTTCCACTTTCCACAGCAGGATTGCTGCAAAATGATGGAGTTGGACATTTTTGTATCAGATTTAAATAAATCACACAAGCCTCTAAAAGAACCTGTTTGTGCTTTAGGATCTAACCCTTCCTGCCATTGCACATCTCCACTTGAGGGCTTGGGCTTATATTTAGGCTCTAAATCTGCTTAATTATTCTTCAGGGAGGAGATCCAGGAGTTGATTTTGATTTTTTTGCTTATCCCAGGAGGGTTTTGTCAAACCTTGGTCACAGGCAGGGGGAAGTCCTAGGCTTTAGTATGGAACCCCAGTCTCTGGTTCAATGGTGCAACTTTTAGAAACATAATTTTAGCTGTGGGTTTGATTGAAGTTCTGCTTGCTCCATTTCCTCCTGTGATGGTTAAACCTTCCTGGACAGAAATTGCCTGCTGGGCTTGGTCTGTGATCTGAATGTAGATCAATACTGAGCAGCAATCTTTGCCTCAACATTGATTAAAATAGATGATTTCTTTAAAAGAAATTAGTTCCCATTTTTCTTCAAGAAAAAATTCCATCCAAACAAGACTTTACCTCAAGCTTTAACTCTGAATTCTGAATTATTTCCTTCATAGAAAATTAAATATGGAAGAAATATAAAAGCTCTTCATACACAACAGCTTGCAAACAGTTAAATGAACTCTTTAAGGTGATCTCTTGGGAAATGGGCTGTGAGAGCCACTGGAGCTGGGCTTGCTGGGTGCCTCACCTGGGTGTGACACAATTTGCAGATGCTCCTGGCCTCAGCAAAGCCCTGGGTGACACCTCCACCTGTCCATGAGAGTTCCTGCCCTCGTGCCACCCCAGCAAATGCTGAATGCTCTACACAGGACACGTTCCTGGCCCATCTCAGAGCCATTCTTTGACTAAAGGGGGATGGGAAAGGCTCTCTTGCCCAGCAAGTGAAGCCCCAGCTCTGGAGGCTGCGGCCCCTCCAAGTGAGGCAGAGCACAGTTCCAGCCTTAAGGGTGCTGTGCTCTGCTCTTGCAGGATGACACTTCTTAAAAACCAACCAACAATCAACCAGACAGAAAAATAAGCCAAAAACAAAACCTTCAGAGATCTCTATGATGGACAAATATCTCTGAGAGCATTTTGTGGTTGACTGGTGAGGTTTTAACTGCTGCTATAAAATTTGGAGTCCTGACTCTGTTTTCTCCTGTCTCACCATACAAGTGGGTCATTTGAGGCCACTGCTGCTGGGGTTCATGTAGTAAAAAAGTTTCAAGGGATTGCTTTAAATATTCACTTCTAAAACCCTCTGACAAGACAGTTCTCATCAGAAGCAAGAAAAAGGAACTCTGGGAGGTCTCTTTTGCTGGGTTTGCTTTGGTTTGTTTGCTGTTTCCCCAGTGCTCCCTAAACTTAAAAATTCGAATATTGACTGAAAGAAAGGAGAGATTTGTTTCAGGGACCTGCAGTTCCTGACTGATTCCACTTGGGAAGAGTATGAGCTCCATATGAGAATGAGGGGAAGAGCAAAGGAATGTTAAATGTGTGTCTTTCTTGGAAAATCTGCAACTGTGTTCTTTTGCAGGGGTTACCTATTGCTACCACAAACATCTGAGAACCAGGAATACACAGAGAAGGATAAAGACTTGTTTACTTTGTGTACAGTTAGATGTTCTCACCCTCCACCTAACTAAAAAATCTAGTGCTAAAAGCTTTAATCACTACTCAATTTTAAGCACAAGATAATTTTTGGTGTTACTCATTCTGAGCTTCCAAAGGAAAAAAAAAGATGCTCCACTTCCCCAAGGTTCTGGGTCTTTTTCCCCCCAGATAAAACATAGAAAGAAATGTATATAAAACACAAATGCACCAAAGGTTGTACCTGAACCCAGCCTTAACTCTGCAGTGCAGAGCTTTCAAATGATGGAAGTTTGTGGGTGTAAATCTGTGTCTGAGAAAATCTGAGACCACCTTGCTTAACTTCCCCATACTTTCATTTTCAGTAGCTTAAAGGTTTGCATATTAAACAGGTGCACATATTTAGCGTGCTTTTAAATGAATTTCATCATTTTATCAGAAGAAACAAAATGCCAGGTTTTAATTGGCAGGAATTTTTGCTCTATTTAAAGCTGCAATGTCTTTCAAAAGAGATAAGAGACTCACAGACCTCACTGTCATCCATTAATGGTGACATCCAGAAATTTGTAATTTGTTATTACAAATAACACCCTGGTGGTTCTAGAATTGTATTAAAGATTCCCTTGTACAAACTGCTTTTAATTAAGGGATTCCACAACTCTAAATGGGCCATATTTGCAAATAGCTGCTAATTACATGTAATAATTTGCTGACCTGTTTCACAAACCACTCTAGGGGTGCATTCCACAGGCAGATTTCTCTTTAAGCAAGCACTAAGCTTTGAATCAAACATGAATTTGCTCAAAAATACTAGAAAAACATTCCATTAAAAAAAATATTCCAAAATGTTACTATAAACCTGCAGGAGACATCTCACAGATTGGTGAGGTGTCACAATGAACTTTATATTAAAAATTAGCACAGTTAGTAAAGAGCTTCATAAATGCTCTGTTAAATTAGACTGAGATATCAATAGAGCATCATGTGATTCCTATATTTTAAATTAAGTATTTATTGATATCAGACCCTCTCCACTTTGGGCATCCAAAATGCCACCTGAAATTTCCCAACTGTTGCAACATCCTGAGCAAGTTTCAAGAGCTAGACCCTGTTTCCTTCCTATACTCTCAAGGTTTTCCCTTGATACTCCCCATAAGATATTTACATATATTTTTAACAATCCTGAAGACTGGGAAAGGCTTCAAAATCAGAAGTACAATTCTCCTGTTATTCTCTTCCACCCCATAGGGAGGAGAAAATGGGGTTTGAGCTGTTCTGAGCAGCTCAGAGGAAAGCAGCCAGTCCTGTGTGCCCACACACATTCTAAGAACAGAGCTGGAGAGCAGCCCTAGGTGAGCATTTTGCAACTGGGATTTCCTCAAAAAATGCCAATTCACAAAACCATCCCCCATTTCTATGAAATTTGGATTAGGAAATGTTTTCCAGGTTCTTGAATTTGAGCAACCCACGGTAAATATCCCATTTAAAAATAAAAACATTGGGGGTTTTACTTGATGGGGTTTTTTCACTGCCATTCATAAATTTGTGTCTTTGTCTGAATAAACCCAAACTTTCCCTAAGTGTTACAATTTCTGATTTAATACCAGCAGACATTCTGCTGTGGTAATAAAACACCTACAGCCCAGAATAAGCACTTTAAAATCCCAATCTCTAATTGCCCTGCCATAGAGATCCTTATCTCTGGGAAGTTTAACAAATCAATCACCTGGCTTTTATTTTAGTGAAAAAATGTGGTTATAACCATGAGGAGACCTGTTTTATTTCTCCAAATGAAAGGTGACAAAGCTGGAGCAGATTCTGCTCTCTCCTATTAATTAACTTCAGCCCATAAACGAGTGAGGCCCTTGTTAAGACACAACAACATCCAATTCTTGCTTTGCTGCAGTGGAGATAGAGAGGGAAGGTAAATTGTCTATTTAAATTTTATTAGATCTTTCCTCCCAGAGTGCTGGCTACAGCCTGTGAGGGAAACATTTAGCATAGCACAATGAGCTGCTCCCAGTTTCCTGCTCAAATGGAGAGATTCTATCCCAGGCAATCATTCCCTGGATGAAAAGCTGCTTTGGGATTTTGGGGTTTTGTGCCCTGCTCAGTGTGGAAATGAGGGAACCTGAGCTCAGGAACCTCCATGGCTTCACTTCCCCTGATCCTGATCCTGCCCTGGAAGAGTTGGGGCTGCTGGGGTGAAACTTCTCAGGCCAAACTTCCCAAGACAAAAATAGGAAAATATAGAAAAATCTCTGAGAAGCAACTGCCAAAGTTGGAACCTAATTAGCTTTAGCAAAAATGAAGTTTCTCCTTTAAATCCAACAAAACTTCTGCTCTGCTCTTGCATGAAAGCACTTTAAAAACCAACCAACCAGACTGAAAAAAACAAAAATACCCTTCAGAGATCTGTCTGATGGACAAACACTTCTGAGACTATTTGGTGACTGTTCAATAAGATTTTAATTGCTGCTATAAAAGTCATGTCTGAACGTTTGGTGTGCAAATACTGAGAGGGTTTGCACTCAAACAGGATGGAAAGGTCAAGCTTCCTTTTTCTTGCAGGAGTTCTGGAATTTTACTCCTTTCTCCTGTCTGCCTTTCCTCTGTCTGCCTTCCCTTCTCTGTTGGCCAGACAGAAAAGAGCAGTTTCTTCTCTGTGTGGCCAACTACTAAAACCTGTATAAGGAATATACCCAATTATCTTCTGAAGTGTGTGACAGGCTTGTAAACAGAGTTCTACACATTTAAATATTCTTTTAATGCTGTAATAAAATAGCTGCTCACAATCCTGAATAAATAAAAATCTAGAAACAGAGACAGATCTTTCTGAGCCACTGGAATTTTTCTGTTACTGAAGCCCTTCCTTATCAGCTGCCTCAAATCTTTTTCATTCACTTCAAGACTTCTTCAGTAGATATTTTGCATCTTAAACCAAACTGTGTCAGGATATTAAGATTCAGAAATCTGTTTCTTCTAAAAATTTTGTTACCATACCAATCTTGCTGTTTCAACACTGTCCTTTAACTTGTCTAGGTCCCTCCTGCTTCAACGCTTTCCTGCCAGTGAATTTAGAGATAAAAAATCTACATCCAAATAAGACAGAGATAATAAATCTAAATAAGATAGAATAAATCTACATCCAAATAAGACAGAGATAATAAATCTAAATCTAACTAGGATAGAGAGAAGAAATCTAAAGCTAAATAAGACAGAGATAATATATCTAAAATTATAGCTGTATATCTAATATATCTAAAATATATCTAAGATAGAGGGAATAAACTTAAAGTCTTTCATCTTTCATGCAAAGTTGAAGCCTGGCATCATAAACTAGATTTCCTGTTTCTTGCTCCTTTGCTTCCATGTCTTCCCTGGACTAGTTTCAGAGAGTCTTCCTGGTGGAATGCTCTGATATCTGAAAAGCTTTAGGATCATTAAAAGTCTATATTTTAGAAACAGTAGAAAATAAAACCTGACGGGGAGCCCTGAAATAAAATTAAAATCTCCTCATAATGGCTAAAAAACGACCCTAAATTCCTGTCCCCACTGTGAGTTAGCAAAGAGACAAAGAGAGAGCAACTCCTGGGGAGCATCTACTGTACACAAAGCAACCATGTCAGGGGGTTTGGAGCTGCCTGGGGAGGGGCAGAGGAGCTGAGTCTGAGGCGACTCTGGCTAAGTTGGCATCTCTGAGGGTCGGGTGCAGTAAGAATTCACACTCACGCCCAGCCGCAGCAGCAGAGGTGCTGGTAGGAGAGGAAAGAGCATTGGATAACGATACGTGACTAGGGCTAGAAATATTGGTTACATCCTGGGTCTGGCTTGTGACGGAGGACTGTCTCCTGAGAGCCCCCTGAAAGGAAGTGCCACTCTTGAAAGTATTGACTACTTCGATCTGTAACGGAGGAAAGAACGAGACAAGTTGCTTAAAGTATGGACACAGTTGCATAACTGACAGGAATCATCATGAAAAACAACAAATCAACCGTGCGCGCGCTTCTACTCCAGCTGGAATCCAGGCGCCCCTTTCCAGGGTTTTCAGAAAGGATTCAAATTTTCTGGCTGGATAAAATGAGGCAGCTCTGTAGGAGGCAGTGGAGCTGCATCACTTTAAACAAGTAGAAGATTTGAAATAATAGGGGTTTTTTTAAAGTTTAAACTGTTTTATTTAGAGGTAAATAAAATCAGCTGGAAGATTTGATGTAACTAATCTCCACTCTTTTTTTCCTACTGAGATTCAAATTATGCTGTTATGTCTCTCCAGGGAAGTTCAGTCACTCAGTTGGAATTTGGGGGATGGGGTTGCGGATGACACTCAACCAAAACAGAAAAACTTTAAAATTCAATATATGACTCTATTTTGTCTACAAACCCAGGGCTGTCAGTGCACTAGTTTGATAAAATAATTCTTTCACTATTTTATCTGATTTTTTCTGTAATTAAAATTTGTAAAAATTTAGCATTGTGGTATAGAATGTCAGGGTTTTGTAACTGGAGATTTAGAATTATTAATATTTTATCTTTATACAGATATCTTAAAAGCACCCAGAAAATGATGTGGAACTGGATTGACTATTGCAGCAAATAACAATTTTCCACTTATTTTCATATGCCTGCTGTACTCCCTGTTTGACAGACCCATCCTGAGCACCTGCCTTTTACTCCCCACCACAGAGGATGAGTTAAAAACGGAGCTGAGTATTTCCAGGCATCCTCTGGCACCAGTATAAACCATAAAAAGCAGGCTCTGGGTACAGAGGGAAAGCCAGGGATTGGCAGGAGTCAATCCCACAAATCCCTACACCCCAAAATGTCCTTCTGTTGTTTCTGACATCAGAAAAAGCAGCAGAATATCCACGGGAGGAATTCAACCAGCTACTTGTTTGAAGTAACCCACTGTTACCAGACCATGCAACCCACATTTCTAGAGATTCCCAGCCTGGAAAGAGGGAAATTGGTGGTATTTTTATCCATTTAAACAGCACAAATCTTGGTGAAAACCCTCCTAAATTTTCCAAGTGGGAAGCACTAGAAAGAATTTTTGATTTTCTGCTGTGGTCAGACCAATTTGTAGGGCTGCATCTTTAATAATATGGATGTTTTCCCTCTCTTCTTTTTGTCTTTGGCCATCATTGTTTATTTTCCTGCATGTTTCTATGGGAATAATCAACCCCAGCCAGCTGGAAAAGGGATCCCAGGTTACTGCTGCACAATTATCACAGCGAATTTTCCTCCCCAAGCCCAGGTTTGTTCTGCCTGTGCCCTGGTACCATTTCTCTGTGCACACCCAGGGCTGGGCAGTGTTCAGCAGTCCCCACAAGGGTGGACAGCTTTGGTTTTGGCAGCAGAATTACATGTCCAGTGCAAATCTCCCAGTGAAGCAAAGGTAAATCCCAGTACATAAAATGTGAGGTGAGTTTGCACGTGGGGCAGGGCACGAGGGGATCCTCAGCTCATGGAAACACCACATGGCTCAAACCACTGGTGGCGTGGCACTTTAAATACTCACCTGGAATGCTCTGCAAAAGTAGAATTAAATACAGATCTTGGCTCCTCGGGGTCTAACCCAGGTGACAGAGCACTCTTCAAGAGAGACCATTCAAAAAAGACTCTAAAGACTCTCACTGAGGGCTTGAGTATTTCTGTGATAAACCCTGAGATGTGCAGAAGCCTTCCTGACAAACTGAGAGCCTTTGGTGCAAGAGTGAAAAGATGGGGGAAGATCTGTAGTTAATGGTTTCTTCAGAGAAAAAGAATTACAGCCATGTAATTTGCTTTTCTCCTGAAGAAATGAACTCCAGCTGTTCATGGATCTAATTCCTGGTGGGAGGATGACAACCTCCCCAGAATCCTAAAAGCTGAACATACAGGGCTGTGCTCTGCCTGAAGCCAAGAAAGAAGAGAAGAACTTGTCCCAAAAGTTTATCTTCTCCAAGCAGAAAATAACAAAGAAGAAAAGAGCTCATGGAAATAAACAGTGCATTTTGAATTTAGATGGAACCTTTTCATGACAAAGGAATGCATTTATTTAGAACAATTCAAGCTGCTAAAGAGGAGAAAGGAAATAAAAATTCATAAGTTTAAAAAATTTCCAACACAATATAGGATGCAATCGTGTTTTGATTGTAGGCCTTCAGGTAGAGAAAAAATACTGTCCTACATTTGAAGCTCATCCATGATGTTGACATTTTTCACAGCTGTCTCATTTTTCTCTATGTTCTATACTCTAGAAGATCCAATTTTTTAGGTGTGCACAGCAAATAAAAATATCAGTGATTAGCAATTAAAAAAAAATCTGATAGTAGCAGAATAGTCCTGGCAGAACAGATTCTTCTTCCTGATTTTTAACACAGAACAGATTTTCAGAAGCATTTCTGTTGTCATTTATGTGAGTAAGACCCAGGTATCATTCCCTTAATCTCCAAGCAGGATATTAATTGAAAAATTAAAAAAAAAAAGAAAAAAAAAAGTAAAAAAAGAAAAGCCACCTTTCTGTAAGAAATAAACCAGTTTCCATTCCACTTACATGGGGCTACCACAATGTTTTCTATATTAAAAATTACATGGAAACCATAAAATGAGATGCTGGCATTTTATCCAACTTCAGAACTTCTTGCCAGGAGTGACTTTCACTGCTGGAAGCTTTGAACTGGTTCAAAAGAAAAGTTTTCATATTTTCTACATGAGAAATGAAGGGTGAAAAATGCAGTCCAGCACCTTTGTGTGGTTTTTTAGCATCTGAAGAGGAACAATCTTTAAGCAGCAGTTACCCTGTCACCTGTACTTTTTTCAGCTTTTCCTTTTCTTCTCAGAACATTCCAGGCAGTTGTTTCCCACCTGGGGCAGATAAAGCAAACTGAATTTCAGGATGAATGAAGCAGAAGAGGAAAGAATCAGGCTGGAGGTGTAAAATTCTGACAAACCTAAGAAGTTTTTGAATCTCCATAATGTTTCCATTCTCAGATGTGAGGGAACTGGAGAATCTTTATCAATAAACAATCAAAAGAGGTGAGATGTGTATTTTTTTCTGGTTTTTTACTCAGATTATGAAGTCTGGCCTGAAGGTGAACTTGGTGAACTTCCCAAAGGCTGTCAGACCTGCCTAGAGGCTGTGATCACTCTTGTCTTGATCAGAATGAAGAATTTCTGAGAAAGGCACCAAAAACTTGGGGAAAATTGCAGAAAACTGTTGGAAAGTCCTGTCTGTATGGAATTTCAGACCCCTTTTAGATCCTCCTCAAGCCTGCATATCTAAGATAAGCCATTTGTGAAGCTTCACCACTCAAAGGTCATCTGAGAGAGCTTTCCAGGAAGGAAACTCTTCCATTCAGAGAAGGGGAGCACACATCCCTCCAGAGATTCCCCATTGGATATTTATCAGAGATTCCCTAATGGATATTTATCAGACAAAAAAACATCTAAATGAACAAAAGGAGGCCGAAAAAGAGCATCAGAAGTCGACAGCCAGTCTCTGGCCTAGTTATGTGCATTTTTCATCCACCTTTCTTTCAAGTAAATTTATGTGTCTTCACAAAAACAGAAAATTCCCCCAAAACCAGAAACCCCTCCTCTGGTGTCTTGGGTTGAACCCTCTGTTTGAGAGGGGTTAAAGAGATGAAAAATCTCCTGAACACTGCAGAGCCTCTTGAACTGACTGCATTGTCAGTTTGGATGGGTTTCAAAGGGAGCACTCCAGGGAAGAAGGGTTGGATGCCTGAAAACAGCCCCCAGCCTGTTGCAGGTTCTTTGTTTCAGCAGTGAAGGCTTTGCTGGGAGCTGGGGCCACCTGTCCAAGAGTGACTGAAGAGAAAATAAGGACAAATAACCCAATTTACAGCACAAGTGTGGAAACTGGTGTCAGGATTGAATGACCAAGCTGGTCCTGAGCCCAGAGTTCCATCCTAGTCTGCCATCCCCAGAGATACAAAAGGAGGGGATGCTCTGCCTTCTTCCTCCACATCTCCAGAGTGCATTAGACAGCAGAGGATTCCTGCAAATCCTCCCAGGGATGCTAGAGACATCCCAGTCTTTTCCAGGAGCTCTTCTTTTGCTGGCCTCCTGAGAAATGTGTTATAAGGGAATGAATCCACCTGGATGGGCCCCACACACAGCTCAGGGCCCTCCAGGAAGGCTCAAATTTGACCTTAGTCCATCACTCTCCACTGCACACCTGGGCACTGCTTTGGAATCTGTTGGCCCATTTTTTCTTTTTCTTTTTTATTTTTTTTTCATTCCACAGATGTGAAATGGATGCAAAAAAATCAAATAAAATGAGAAGAAAAATCACAGAGGTTTCTTGGCAGAGAGGAAGGAGACATCCTACTAAAGGTGCTTCTACAACTAAGAGCAGAAAGGAAACCAAGATGGATGTTAGCAAAGAGACATAATTAATGTTCATTTGGGTTTAAGGAGTGGAAAAGAATCATTTCTCTGTGAATTAAGTGGACAAAGAGATGCAGAACTAAAAGCTACCTCTCAGGCTAGGAAGAGAACTGGAAGGATGTCATTTGCTTTGTGTTGCTCGAAGTTTTTTACACTCACCCCAACCAGAAAGACATCCTGACAGAAGTGCCAACAGGCAACACTCCTCCTACAGCCACCAGGGAGAAAAGAATGCACATTTAGAGGTCGTCTTTCCCTGAAGATCACCAGTACCTGGGCACTTCTTGTCACAACTGAAATTTGAATTTTCTCTAGTGATGAGTGCTCTTGACTCAATGGAGTCAAGACACACAAGCTCAGAGCTGAAGATCCATATTTAATCACTTACCACAGAACCCTGGGAATTCCCCCAACTTTTAATCTCTCTACATTTTATGCTCTGCAGATGCAGCCAAGAGACCTCACTGCCCTAATTTGGCTTCTTTCCATCATTTTTCTTCTAAATTCATGGCTGCATCTTCCCCCCACCCCCCCCCCCCAAAAAAAAAATCAATTTGTAGATGTGAAAAAGCAGAATGTGCTGTTTATCTTGGATGAAGAAAAAAACCCCAAATCTTCTGAGACAAAAATGTTCTTTAGAAGATTCTTTCAAGAAAAAAGGTTCATTTTCATAATTATTCACCTCTTTTTCTTGTCAGGCTCATGTAAAACACGCACATCTGATGTGGTGAGAGCTGTACTCTGCTGCAAGCTGCCAGAAATACTTGATCTTAGAAAGATCAAGCAGAGCACACCTGAGTGCAATGAAACACTTCACTGCAATGGAAAAGGCAAAATACTTCACATGATTTTCTTCAGCACTCCAGGACAAATTTCACAGCTCCTTAACCTGCACTATATTTAGCACCAGGATTCAGTGCAAAGGTCTGGTACATTAAGAAATGCCGTGGATTTTTGTGTTTGGCAAAAGTTGGGGAGAGATATTTCTCAGGAATTGTTCCTAATAGCCAACTCTTACACTTCAATATTTAATGGCTGCTTAATTCCTACTAAAATCCAGAACCACATTTTTCACTATCTAATGGGAAATATAATCAATCCCTTTTAATCGTGATCGATGTGTGGCAGTGCCAGAACTGAACAGATTTATTTTTTTAATCAAATTGTGCATCATACTTCAGACTCAATTTCAATTATTCTGTTAGTGCAGCAATGGCAGCAACAATGTATTTTTTTTCTTTTTTTTTTTGAAGCAAATCAAGCAATACATTTTAGAAAGCTTTCATAACATTCTGCGAGCTGACGTTGGCCAAGCAGCACAATTTCATGAGCTGTCATCACTCTAGGAGAAAAAGAACATCCAGTCACGGTATTCCCAAATCCCAGATCCCTGGTTTTGCATTCTATCCCTTGATATCTTTTCAGTTTATCTCTTCTGCTGCACACACCCCCTTTGCTCAGTTCCCTTCTTTTGTTTTTCATGTTTTTCCTTCGAGAACAATTAACCAGTGCCATCCTCCACACACAAACACTCCGTGGCTTTCCTCTTAATGTTATTTTGCCTTGGTCTCACATTAATCATTTCTTTGGGTGTTTCTAGACTTTGTGGGCATTTATTTTTAGCATACCTGGGTTTGGATTCTGTTGAGCCCTCGGAACCAGAGGATTTGTCCACGCCGGAGTTCTCTCTCTGCATGATCTATTTCTTCAACATCTTCATTGAGCTCTTCCTCAGGGACCTCCTCCTTCTCAGTGAGCCTCCCTGCCTCCTTTAAAAACTTTAGCCTACTTGTTGGGATGGTTGCAATGACCTAAAATTATAAAAAGGTACTGAAAACATAAGCCTGATTCAAGAGCAACAGTATAACAATCTGCTAATTACAGAAGAGCAATCATATTTTAGTAAGGTCTATAAAGGTCAGCTAAGCCTGTTCCTAACAGCACTTTGTGCTTGGACAACTCCATTTTAGTCCCAAAAATATTTCATTTACTGTGTCAACAATTAGCATGACTTGCACCACTAAACCACAGTGTGGAGCAGGTTCAAGGCTGGGAAAAATCTTGTCAATAAAATAAATTGAAAATAAAATAAGACGGAAATATTTCAACGTAAAGAAAACGTAAGCAGATTGATAGCTCTGCAATCAGAGTTTGGGTATTTGTATGGTAATGGGAGGTGAAAATTCATTGTATCTCCTGCTGATAAATCTTCTCACACTCCCTTGGTTCATGGATTCAGCTTCCCTTTGTTCCAGCAGCTGGAATGCTTTTCTGGCATTTATCAAAATGGAGTTTTCTGAAAGGTGTGGATCTGCTTGTTGGATTTCTCATAGGGCTGTCTCACTCTGTGTCCTTACCACCAATAAATTCTGATTAACTTAACCCCTCTACTTATTCTGCTTGCCCCCCCAAGTGGTCCTTGGAAATAATTAATGCAGGAGAATAATCTTTAAAAATTGCAGACACTGTAGCTGGACAATTATTTAAAGTCCATTTCAGTGTTACCCTGTTGGGCAGTCATTTTCTCTTTGTTCTGATTCCTTGCATAAAACCAGGAGCAAATCATGGCAATTTAAACAAGACATTACCTGGAACACACTGAATGCTTAAATCAAATCTCCTGCAAAGCAAATTTTTAAACCCACTTAGCAAAAAACTGCTGCAATTTTCTTTTTTGTCTTCACTTCAGCAGCGAGCAACCACAACTGTGAAGCTCAGATGTATGAAAAATGAAGAGAGAACCAAGACAGCTGCCAGAAAATTGGTGTGGAGGGCTTTGGAAAACTGGAATGGATGCAGTGAAGACACATGGAAATGTTCTGGATATTTTCAGGGTGAAAGCAAACCTCTGAGTTTGCTGAGGGTCTCCTTGAGCTTCACAATCCACAAGGCCAGTTTTATTATCATGTTTTAAAGACAGATTGGAAAAAAAAAACCAAAATAACCAAACCAAACCCAGTTTCTACACTACTGTAAAACCTTTTTAAAAAGGGGTTGAAAAACAAGATGCAAACCTGGAGAATTAATGGTGAGGCACGAGCAAAGACAGAACAGGAGAGAAAAACAAAGGGGGAAAGCTCATCAATAAATACTCACTGAAAGTCCTTCAGCCTCCCAGCTTTCAAACTACAATGCCAGCACTCTACAGAGAGAAACTACTGCACACTCTGGGATCTGATGAAAGTGATGGTGATAAAGGGTTTTTAAACCAATATTCAAGAAAATAACTCTTCTGGGGCAGAAGTGTGTGTGACAGAATGTTCCTCTCTTGCAGCACCTCAGCAAAGCTGATGAAACTCTGCTCTAATTCTTTCCTTAAGGTGTTTACATGGCTTTTTTTATTATTCTTTTATTTTCTGGATCTGCCAACACCCACCCAGTTCAGGACACAGATTAAAGAACTAAATATTATTCCCAGGAAAATGATCCCAGTTTCAATAAGTGATCAATAATTCTGGGAATGGGATATGGAATACTTTAGAAAGTCTTGGTTTTCAGAGGGGATGGGAGCTTTAGAAAGCTGTCCCTCCAAGCACCTCGAATTGACTTGCTGGAAACTTCTCCATAAATTCCTTTCAGAAGTGCCTGCTTTGGCACCCAGACTCTGAAATCTTGATTGCCTTTCACGCCTCACCAGAACAGCGGGTTCAGCACGGGGATTTAAAATTAAAAAAAAAATAAGAATAACAAATTTGTTCTGTGCTGAATGAGTCAGAGCAGGAGAGAAAAGGCTGAGACAGAAGAGAAGCATCACTGCTAAAGGAAAATATTCTCTCTGAAGAGCTCCATGAAGAAAGGCCTTGCCACAGACTGTAAATCATCTAAATATGGACAAAATTGATTGGTTTTAGTGTCCTATTTACTTTTCTTGTCACTAAATATTGACCACAAGAGAGATATTTTTTTCCTTCTGTATTTGCTTTCTTCTCAGCAATAAAACTGTGGAGGTGTTCCAATACCAGTTTTAATTTAATGTCTAAGGTCTCACAACAAACCTGGGAAACCTGGGGCAAGTAAAGTGAAAAAAAAATGCTGATATTAGTATTAGTTCTTGGTGGTTATGTAATAACCATGGATAACAAAATTTAGAAGCCAAAAAATTTGATCAAAGGCTGTGGGAAATTGTTACAGCTGAATGAAGCAGTTTGGATTCTTGACCCTCTCCCTGTTTGATTTCCCCTTTCTCCAAAAGTTGATATATTTTCCAAGCAGTAGGGAAAAAAACCAAATAAATCCTTCCTTTCTGAGATTATCAAACTGATTTTAGGTCTTCCTCCTGCAAGGCCTTAAGTCAAATCCCGACCTCAAGTAATAATCACGGCAGAATCATCTGCTAGTGGTGGCTTTCAGCCAGATATGCATAAAAGCTGCTCTGATTCTGAGCTTATTTCTAAGGAAAACTGAGGCCAAACTGTCAAAAAATGTGAATTTTTTTTTCCCCAGAAGAGAACAAATAATCAGAATTGAAAGCAAGTATTTATTTACTATCATTCCAGTAGAACCACAGCAGAATTCAATTGCAGTGGGCAATTTCTTGACTCTTCATAGAGGCAAACTGTGGATCAACAAATCTCTTTACATCTGAGAGAAAAAAAATGTAACTTCACATTTTTCTTTACTGCACCAGGTGGCAACAACTTAAATACCCTGTCAGTGCATTCAGAGGTGAAAAAATGTTATTATTATGAACTTTGCAACCTGTGTTTGCACATAAAAGAACAATGTAGAACGTTAACAATACTGATTGTCTGTGCTATCACTTCCAGAGAGTTAATGCCAATTTATTTAATATCATCTCATTGACATTTGTTCCTTCATCAATGTGTAATTCTATACTAGCCATTGATGACAGAGGATATGGCAGAAATTGAAAAGGATATGTTAATTTAACTGCCATTTTCTACAACTATTAAAGGCAAAATGAATTTTTTTTTGCACTCCCTCTTCCATCCTTCACACACAGAATTAGGTGGATGGAGAATCACAGCAGAAATATTTTGAAGGCACTGGAATTTTTCCTATGACAGTAAGCCAGAATGACAATTTCAGCAAGGGAATGAGTTGATTGACCTAGAACTGGAACTTCATTTCAGCTCCAAAACTTTGCCACATCCTACAGGAGGAATTCTATTCCAGGAAAGGTCACAGTGCTTTTGCCTTTGCTGCATTTTTTTGTGACTAAAAGACTAAAGTTGTGACTCAACATCTTTCACAAAAAAGCCTAACTGAAGATGGCCCTGGTGACAGCACACCCTGCTAGCAAGGAAAGATTTGAAAATTAACAAAAACCCCCAAAGGAACAGAGGGATAAATTATCTTTTCTAATAAATCTCTCCTTGAAGCTCTCAGAGAGCACCTTGGCTTTCAGTGAGGGCTGAGAGAGGAAATCACAGGAATATCAGCAACATCACACCTTTGAATGTGCAGCTTCCTGAATGCTTACCTGACCCCACACCAGCTCTCCTAATCCAATAAATACACACCACATCCACTGGTCCAGCTGCAGGGGAGAACAGCTGAATGGTTTTCCTCCAAACTGGACAATTACTATCTACAAAGAGAAGCACCAGGGAAAAGGGGTCAATTTTTTTCAGGGGGAAAAGGCAAAAAAACAAAAACAAACACAGCCAGACAAAAAAAAAAAAAAAAAGCTGCATAATTTTGGTCCCAAAAAAACCCCATCAACCCCCACAGACTTCTGCATCCCCAATTAAAAGTGAGAAAAAGAAATAGGAGTTCAGACTGAAGTTCCTCAGCCTCATATTTAACAGTGGTCAGATATGAGTGGTCAGGAAAAAAGAGAACAGGGCTCTCCCATCTCCTGAGTTTTTGGATTTATTGACTCTGATCCAGTTCATTTTGGAAAGTCCATTAAAAGAGAGGCTTTTCCCTCTGAGTAACATTTTATTGTGTATTTACAGATGTGCATCATGGGGAGACAGAGGGTACAGAAAACTCTAGATCTGTTGGAGAAAGAGGGTGGGAGAACCCCACACCTTCAGCAGGACAGCAACACACAGAGTCTGAGCAGACTGAGAAGGTTTTGCTAACTGAAAATCAGATATTATTGATATTTCTTGTTAACATTGCTGCTGCAAAACTGGGGACCTGAAGTCACATCCAGAGATTTAAATTATCCAAATTTTAAACTCATAAGTTTGAATTAGATGTTAAAGACTATTACAGTGAAGTTCTGCTCCTATCACTGCTGCCCTTCCTCCAATATTCAATTTATTGAGGAATTTCCCTTTTTAAATCACTGTAGCCCAAGTTCAAACTGCTCTTTCCTCCTCCTCCTTCCTCCTCCCAGGAGAAAGGTGCCAATGCTGAGCTGCCACTGCAGAGCTGAGCAATAACAACAAGACAAAAATAGATTTCTAAATTATAATATCAAATAGTATCAAGCACGGGATGGATGCCAGCAAAAGAATGGGTGCAGGAGCAGAAGGGGGAATTCTTACAGAAGAAAAATTTGGGGGAAATGTGTATTACTGTGATTATGTTCACTTGTGATGGACAGCAAACTCAGGAGAGCAACATGAGGAATCACAATCCAGGGGCATCATTGCTGGGAACACTGAGCAGCATTGGGCAGTGACATTGAACAGAACAGCTCAGCATCAGCTGTTTGAAGGTATATTTGTCTTTTCAAGGAGTAATAAATAATTCTAAAATGCTTTGTTGGTTTGCTATTAAACAATTTCTTCTTTAAAAACCAGTTGCAAAATCAATGATGGCTGTTGTTATTATTGTGCATGCTAAGATTAATTTAAGAATTAACCCAGTTATAAGGATCAAAATTTCTGTTTTGTTAGCATGGCTACATAACATTTTCCATTATTAACACTTGTATTGATTGAGAAAATACACAAAACCAGGTGGTTTACTCCTAAATGGGCCTCCTGCAGCACTTAGATATAAAATTAAAGCAAAAAAAGAAAATGCAGAGAAGAAAAGCCCCAAAACTTTGCGTTTGATTTTTTGGAGTGGATTTGTGATGATTTGAGTGATGATGGGTGATGAACAGCAAGTGATTCTTGCTCAGAGCTGTACCTGAATAGCAAAGGTGCCCAGGACAATAGTGCAAAAGATGGGGTTTCTGAAGATGCCGTCGAAGACGTTCCTCTCGCCGTGGATCTTGCGGGCGTTGATCTCGTTGAAGAGCTGCATCATGACAAAGGTGTTGAAGATGATGGTGTAGTGCTCCGAAGGAGGAGAGTGAAGAGGGGCGTTCCTCCCACTGTCGATCTTAAACATTTTCTCACCTAGGTGTAAGACAAAAAGAAAAGTTTCCTCTAGAATGAGTCAAACCAGTTTATATTCCACTCCTCTTCTTCAGCCTGTTGCCTTCTTTGCTCTGCTTTTTCTAGATAAAACTTTTCTTGCACCAATGAGCAAAACACATCTCAGCTGAGCCAGGAGCCGTTCAAATGCTGACTTTTATCTAACAATACCTAACTCCTATCCAACAACACCTACCCAGTGTTGTCAGTCCTGCTCTTACCCACCCAAGCAGGAATGAGTCTAAGCACTCAGTTCTCTCAGGCGTAACAAAATCTTAGGGTCATTGCCAGAGTGTTTGAATTTTCTACACTGGTTAGAAGCCACCTCTCTCCATCAGCTTCTATCCATTTACTAACCCACTAACTTCTGCCAAGCATTGAAGGATATCAGTCACAAAATACACAGGCATTCCTGGTTTTAAAGAGATTTGGGGTTGATCAGCAGCAGGCACTGCTGTTTAGTTTGATCATTTGGCTTTCGCTCATAGACCTGGCCAAACAAAAAACAAGATACAACCCCTGATGAGTAACTAAAAATGTGGTGAGCTTTGAAAAAATAAAGTTAAGATTTCTTTTTATACCACAGCCTGACAGGACCAGACAGTGAATTCTGGATTTCTGATGTCTCAAAGACATTTACGTTTTGTATGTTCAAACACAATGTATTTCTAAAAATAAAAAAGATAAAAATTTGATGTACTGGTCTCTGAAGAAGCCTCCTACAAAAGAAAGGAATTATTATTTGACCAAAATAGAAAGAATTCTCATTAATTTGAAATTTAATTATGGAGGCAGTGAGTTTTGCACATCATGTCACTGCAAAGCTGAGCCTTGTGGAGTTTAGAATGGAAAAGATTATTTCCAAGGCTTATCAGAAAATTGTCTGGGATGTGTCCTTCAGAGTATGCAGGAGTTTTCCAAAGACACACAGGAGCAATTAGAATAGGGGGGAAAGCCTGGTTTGCTTTTCATCTGGCTCAGGATAAAATATTCTAAACCATAAAATTCATCAAAAAGCCATTCTAAGTCCCATAAAGTTCACAGAAGTTCTTGTTCCAAGGTGCATATCACATGAATTACCAAGAGTTTCTTCACCTGTTTTAGAGAACCTGAAATTCCAATTATCTAATGCAGGCATTCTCAAATTCCCTGTAAATCTAACAGTGTTAGAGACCACCTCACTTCAGAAACCTGGCAATTCTTTTGGTTTAATTCCATTGTGAACAGATCATTGCCTCCTCTGAGCATCCCAAATAAGCTGCCAGATGGCCATAAAGTGGACAAGGCTTTCACAATGGAGCTCAAAAACCTCCTAAAAATCACAGATTTACATTTGCAGCTTCTCTGGAAGTCTGTGTATTAGGAAAAAAAACCCGAAAGACAACACGTGATTTAACAGTGACTACAAAATGACAAGGAGACAATACCCAGCTGAAAAAAAATCATCTGTCCTTTGAGAGGGTTCAGTTATTATTGTGGAGCAACAGAATCTATTATTAGCTCCTACTATTCCCTGCAGCAAGAAACATTTCTCCTCCTTCCCTGCCCTCTCCAAAATACAACCTATAAAAAGAATCCATTGCCAGCAAGGCCTGAAGAAGAATCCAGTAATCCAATAAATTAGACTTTTCACCCCCTTTTAATATCCATTCCAGAAATTAAATGTCAAAGCAGAGTGTTATCTGTATCACTTAACACTGATTACTTACTTTCCATACCACTTAAGATCAACATTATTTCTGGACCGTGGACAACACTTTGCTCTTGGTAAAATGGATCTTGATTTTTATTGTGGTTTGTTTTGTGGGGTTTTTTAAATTTGTTTTTATGTCCCTACTCACCATGACAAACCTCACAATGAAATCTCAGTACAGAAGCAGCAGGGAGGGCACTCCTGTTACAGCATAACCTTCTGTGCTGGGCTTGGATACAAACTTCTGCCAAACCCAAACCAGTATTTCAGGAGGGAAAGAAGCTCAGTGAGGCCATTCCCAAGGTAACAGTACATGGAAAGTGACTACAACATGACACCTTCTGTGTTCCCATCCCATCAACCAGGATTCACAGAATCACAGAGTGACTGGGTTGGAAGAGACCTTGAAGATCATTGAGTCCAACCCAGCCCCAACACCTCAACTAAACCCTGGCACCCAGTGCCACATCCAGGCTTTTTTTAAACACACCCAGGGATGGTGACTCCACCACCTCCCTGGGCAAGCCATTCCAGAACTTTATCACTCTTTCTGTGAAAAACTTTTCCCTAATATCCAAAAAGAATTTTAAGGATAACAAAGGCAGGCAATAAGCGTGCATTAATTCATTACATTTAAAGCATTTTGACACTTCAGCCATGCAACCCAGCTGCTCATGAGCTGAGCACCGAGTCTGGGCGAGCTTCTCACCGACAAAGAGCAGGGTGAAGATGAGGGTGAGCTGGTAGACGGCGTGGCCCAGGATGTTTTTCATCATGGTGCGCGAGATGAGCGGCTTGTTGCGCCCGTAGGGTTTGCGCAGCAGCAGCGCCTCGGTCGGCGGCTCCGTGGCCAGCGCCAGCGAGGCAAACGTGTCCATGATCAGGTTCACCCACAGCATCTGCACGGCCTTCAGGGGAGAGTCCTGAGGGGAAAAATCAGGAAGGTTTCAATTTCCCATGAAAAGCCTGGCTGGGGGTTCATTTTTCTCATGGGGCTCAGAAATCCCTGCACTGAGGACCCTTCTTCTGTTGCTGGGACCCTTCTTCCATTCCTTCTGCAGGACCAGGAGCACAATGATCTGAGCAGAGAGAAATTATCTCCCTGCAGGCATTTCATCAGCACCATTTGCAACCACAAAACTCATACCAAGCACGACAGTAGCTCCTTCTAACACACATTGCAATGCTCTCCTTTCCTTCATGCATCGTGCTTGAATTTTCAGCTGAAATTAGATATAACCAGAGAATCCAAGTTTCTCTTGTGGAAGAAAAATTCTATTTAAACAGATTAAAAAGTAACATTTCCGTTATACTAAAACAAACCTGACTTTTTTTTTTTCAGAGAAAGCTTGAAATTATTAAAAATTTATGGAACAATTACAGTGACATTGTGATACATTACACTTAAATAAAATCATTAACAGTAGTGAGATAATAATAAAAAAAAGCCTGATATTTTGATAAAAAATAATCTGAAACTTATTATAATGTATCAAATGTGCAAAAGCAAGACAACCTGCTCTTTTATTACTTAAAGGAAAGCATATTTGGCACTATGGAAATGGAATAAAAACTCCAAATACTGGTATTTGATGCAGGCTGTGGTTTTGGAAACAGCTCTCCAGTCACTAGAAGGAGCTCTTTCCTCACACAATCCCATAAAGACTGTGGTCATTATAGAGAGGACTCTAGGTCATGTTTAAAAACCCCAAAATTAACTAAATAAAGCAAAATTACACAGATCTCAGGAGGATGCTGGACAACCCTTAACCAACTTTTGTTGTGTAACTCTCTGGGGCAGCTGTGAAGAGAGAGAAATGTTTCAAGGAGCCAGGGGAGGAAAAACAAAAAAAACTAAACCAAACTCCCATGCCTTTAGACTGTATAAAACAGGCAGCATCAGCAAGGTCTGCTTCCTGTTCCAAACAGACCATTTTTATGAGGGAAAAAAGAATCACCAAAGTAATAAAGCATCAACATGACAAATTTCATTGTGAAATTGAGTTACTCTGCTGTGTGAAAGCTGGGAGAGGGAGCAATATTTTTATGGATTTCATTACCATGGTGCTGCAGCAACGAAGCCAAAACAATGCAGAGGACAGGATACAAACCAAAGCAAAGCCAACAAAACTCCCTGAGAACTCTGCCCGTTTCTTCAAAGGGTTAAATGTTCATTTTTAATGAAATACCATAAAAGAACATGCATTCAGTATCCCAAGGACTGACAAAAAACAAGGGTAAGTGCTTTGGTCTCTTGAGCATCTGGTTCAGATTCAAGCTCTCCCTTGAGATAAAATATTATTTCCCCTTAAAAACACATTTTAAACACATTTACACAGATTTTGATGCATTTGATTCATTAAAAAAACCAACTTTTGGGTTATTCAAAGGGATGGAGAAAAGCAAGCTCCTGTTTCTCAGTGTTACAGGTTGGGTTCATTACAGCAAGGAGGACAATTAGCATTAATAGATTCTTGACCTCTTGGTTATGGGTTGCATTAACTGAGCTTATCTGGAGAGCTCAGCTCACCCATTTGAAATGCAGCTGCAGAAACAGGAAATGTCTTTGTCCTTTGAGGTGACTAAAAAACTAAAGGTGATCAGGACAAACTTCATCCCAAACTGAGACTTCATTCATTTTTATTAACACTCATGGCTCCAACAAAGAGAGCACTTGCAGTAAAAAGCAGTTTGTGGCTGGGGCTCACAGACCCTCGGTGGGACACAGGTAAAAAGGAAAACATCTTTTCTGATGAAGAATTTTCCTTATCGTGTTTTTGCCTGTCTCATTAGTAAGTTTGAGCAAGCCTCTCTGCTTTGATCTATTACAAAAACTCAATTTCCACTTCACACGCTGAATTCTCTGTCAATAAAACCAAATTTCCCTGTTAGATTTAATAGATGGAGTCAGAGATTCAGGTGTCTATCAGAACCTGCCATATTCCCAGCAGAACAGGAAAGGCAGGGTATTTCAGTCTCTAAATCACACAACTGTAATTGGCAGTCATCAGTTTTGGCAAGAACACGTTCTCACCATTTCACACTGCCAATCACCTTGGGTGGCTGTGGTGCCCCTAATAATTATCTATTATTGGCAGTGCTACACTGCTCAGTGGAGTGTGAGAGCTCATTCCAGGCTGAAGCCAAAACATTAAATACACATTAGTCTGGGCAGGCAGTGGAATGAAATTTCCACTGTAACTCTATCTGATTTCTGATTAGTTGGTGGAAACTGAGGGAAATACATATCAGCTAAGGAGCTTAGGCTTCCACTGCAGATTTTAGTCACTTATGCAAGTGGGATGCAAATCAACCTTCTTTTCTTTGTGTTTTAGCCGCTAACTGACCGGCCAATAATTCTTAATTCCCTCTCTGAAAACTTTGGGGATGTGAACCACCCCAAATCACCACTTATTCATCAAATTCCTTTCACTTGACCTTGGAATAGGTTAGCCTTGGCCTAGAGGTAAAAGGAAAATGTCCCTTAAATCAAGTGATGTTACACTTCATCTTGGAAACACTTAAAAGTACAAATTGCCAACGGCTGGAAATAAACTACAAATCTTTTGTGACATGCAGAGCCTCACAAATTTTAGAGCTTGTTACTTTGGATTTAGATGACAAGCTGCAAGGGAACAAAAAGGTATTTTCACCCTTACCTCTTTACTCCCGTTTGCCACAGAACACATGCAGGTATTCAGAAAAATGAGCATTTCTGGGAGTTACCTTTCCATACATTAATGCAAAAAAAGTCCCTGTGCTGCTAGATCACACTGTCTGCTAATTGTATGGAAGTGGCATCCTCAATCCCATTCCCATGCCTTGCCAAAACAAAGCCAAACAGTACAGACTTTCATTTTATATTACAGCTTTTTTCAAGTTTGCCTGTGCTATTATTTTAGAATTTGCCAAGTACAGTTCTGCAGTAAAACATTATAACCACATAAATTACTCCCTTTTACATGTAAGTATAGATCATCCTCATTTTTTTGAACAAGATCTGTAAAAACAATCAGTGATTCATGCAGCAGTTCATTGCTACAGCACCTTTTAATTAACATTTAATTTTCCAAACATAATGTCCTATGGAGTCACTGTTTTCAGCTCCTAATGTCTGCTAAAACACTAAGTCTCTCTCAAAGTGCAAGAATAATAATTTGAATGTAAAATGTTAAAACACAGCCTTTGTCTTCCCTTTTTTCAGTGCAACCCTTTTGGAGAGTTACAATTGCCTCAACAGTTGGAGCCACAGACCGAACCTGGCACGGAGATAAACTCTCTTCTTTCATGGCTCCAGTAAAAAACTGTTTCCATTTGACTGAGCTGCATTTTAAAATCTTCATTTTGTTCCTGGGCAGATCACTCTGGACAGCTCCAATTGTAATGAGCTGATATCCTCTGGGTGCTGTGTGGTTTTTGGGGACAGGGAGCAGGGTGAGCCCACACAGGGCCCTAGAGGACAGCCAGAGATGTGGAGCAGTGACTCACTGCAAGCACAAAACTCACAAGAATTGTAGGCACAGCTCCAAAGAACCACCCTCACTGCATCAATCAGGGGCTCTGCAAAACTGTTATTCAGAGAATGAAGTCAGAATATAAAAGTTTGTAGCTCATAAATCCACTGGGAAAACAAAAAAAAAAAAAATGGGCTTAAGCTGAGGCAGAGGCTGCAGAAGAGAAAGGACAATTCTGCACAAACTGGTCAAGACCATCACACCCTGACCACACTAAAAGTGTGCAGTGGGCACCACAGGGAAGACAACAAGAGGGAACTGAATAGATTAATTAAAAATGAGGTGAATGAGCCCTGCTCAGCTGCACTGAGCCACACAAACCTCTCTGGGAGCAACCAGAGGTGTGAACTCCTCTGGGGTCTGTGCACACACAGACACAGAGCTAAAACCAGCCCTGCACCCCAAACTGGGGGCTCCTGAGTCAGCTTCCCACCAGGGACTTCTCCAAGCTCTGCTTTCCTGGATGACCCAGATCTCAGAGCCCCTTACGTAATTACAGACTCACAACCCTGAAGTTCATTATTAGCTGAAAATTCAGATCTTGTGGCTTATAGATTGAGCTGCTGTAAACTGAAACAGGTCCCCATGTAAGTGAGATCCCTTGGAGGGGTGGTTGTGGCAGCAGCTGTGCTAAGCTTGTCAGCAGGTGACACTGGATCTGTAATTCTTATGCTGCTTAGAATATGGTTGCTGACACCTTAACATGACTTCGTGCTGGGAGCCAGGGGAGACAAGAGCAACAACCATTTGCATTGGTCCTGTGCATAATAAGCTCTTTGACAGCCCACTGTTTGTCCTGCATAAGCTTTATCTGGCACTGGAGCAGTACAGAGACATTTTGTACTCATCACTGTCCACTGGAACAGCAAACCAGGACAAAACAGAAATCTCAGATGTGGCAGATATTCTCTAACACAGCATCTTCTTGAAGCAGGCACTGGGTAGATGAAAAATAAAATGATATTTGCTTAAAATTAACAGAATTAAACTGAACAGCAGTTCCCTGAAGTGGAATTGGCAAGGACCTTCACTTCATTAATCTACTTGAGGAAAAAAGCAGCAGATTATTAAAATGGCCACTAATGGTCCCAGGTTCTGCCTCATGTTTTTCTTAAGCCTCTCCATGGGCCTCCCAAGGTGCCCTGGACCAAACAAATCATCTCCTGCGTGGGCAGTGCCCTCTCTGGGTGCCCCTTGGAGGGCTGGCTGCACTCCCACCACAGTCACACAGCCATTAATTCATTCATTAATGCAGAATTGCAGTGCTTTCACTTGGAGTTCTGCAGGGAGATGACCACATCCTCCTATTTGCATGTACACCAGAGCAAGTGCAGGATCAAGACTGAATAAAATTAAGCCCATTATGCTGCAAAGCACAAGCCAAGTATTAAAAAAAGATTAGTCCAAGCAAAGATTTTATTATCTTTGTGCTTCCTTTAGGCACAAACCAAAAAGAGTATGTGAGTGTGCTGGTTCCAAACTGCAGAACAGATTACTTGAAGGGTGGCATGAGGAAGAACAGAACAAATATTGTTCCCTACAGAGAATTTTTCTCATTCTAGGTATGAAATGTCACCAAAAGAACAGCCTGTGGAATGTTCATTAACCTGACTCTTAATGATGGACTGAAATTACATTCTGTGTGTCAGAGAAAGACAAACTGACCACCTAAATCAAAGGAAAACTCAGTCCAGTGAAGACTTTCTTCATGTTCATTTTGAAGGTCACAGGAAGTTTTGCTGCCTTTTGGAAACTATAGATTTAAGTTCTGTTTGTTTGTTAAGGACTAAAACATTTCAGTCAAAATCTTTTGGTCAGACCTGTGCACAGTTCTGCAGATTTGGATGTACATGTGTGCACCTAGACTGTTGTAGGCAGGATTTTTTGGGAGAGTCCTGCACTTTGTGCTGCAGCTATTTTCATAGCAACCAGAGGGTACAGCATGTTCCCAAGTGCAATTTTTAGCAAAGCTTTCAAGCCAAACAGAATGTCCTTTGGCTGGCTGGAGTCAAAGCCTAACACAATAATGTGCATTTGTGAGGCAAAATCCTTCTTGAATGAGACAGAACTGGGAGCAGCTTGAGATTATTCCCCCTGAGTGAAAACAGTGGCAAAGGACAGACCTGCTGCCTTTCTGCTTCCATCTCCACTTCAGCTTCTCCCACACCTTTCCTTTGCGTTTGCACCTTTACTGCCAAATTTAGGAATTGCACAAGAATCTGCAAAGCAGCCCAGGAGTTCCAGGAGGTGTCCACTAAAACCTGTGAGCAGGGACAGCAGGCCCAGGGATGGTCTCACAGGGGGCAAGAGAAATGCACTGGGCCTGATCCAAATCCTTCTAGAAGCCAAAGGAATGATTCAAAGAATGAAAAAAGTTCCAGAATTAAAAAGGGGGTTATGCATGTACTGATAATACACTTCACATCCACTTAGACTTGATTTAAAATAGTCCTTGCACTGATCCAGCAAGGTTTAACCTCCTCAGGGATAAATTTATTTGGTTAACAAATAGAATGAGTTTCCCTTTGTGCTTCCACGAAAAATTGAAGAAATGCTGAGCATTGACCAAGAAACTTCACCTTAAAGAAATGTTTCTAGTCAGACACTGATTGTCAGTAAAATCAGTTCCAGTGATGGTGCTGCTGGCAGCACCTTGTTCTGGCTGGGCTTGCACCACATGTAAAAACCTCCCAGAGTTTCAGCCCTCATTCCTGTGTTACCAGCAACAATCATTTCACAGCTGGGCATTTCCTCAATATGCTGGGAAATATTTCCAAAGGGAAATTCATCCAACTTTGCTGCTACACCAGGAATTTTGTCCCTCAGCACAGGCTCAGTGGTGACAAGAAGGGACCTCCAAGGCCTCTGAATGTCAGCCAGGGCACAGGAGAAGTTTGACCTCATGGGTTTCTTAAGGCACCTGGGTTTCTGGTTGCAAGGATCAATTCCATGATTCCAATGTAAGTTTAGCCTGGAGCAGAGCTGATGACTTATTCATTGCTTTGCTCAGGTGTGCCTGGGCTGAAATGTACCTGCTGAAACAGGTATGGGCATCTGGGTGATGCACCATCAGGGAAGCATCAGCTTTCTCACTGTGCATCCCAATCCAGGGAGGCACTTTGTGACAGCACCTGTCTGCAGCATCTAAACTATACATTATTTTAGGGACTGACAGCACTAAAAACCACATTTTATTATTTTCTCATTAAAACAAAAACCTTACACTGTACTGCATATATCCTGTTTATTCTCTAGAGGGGAAAAAAAAAGGCAATTTTTTCCTTTTGCCCAAAAAATTATAATTTGAGAGAAAAAAGATGTTTTCTTTGAGATATGCTTCTTGCAAGTGACCTGGATATGTTGCATCTGCACCAGGATTGCAATGAAGGATTAATGGAGTGCAAGAAAGAGAGGTCTAAGTCCAACTTTATGTGTCATTTAATTGGTTTGTCATCTGCATCTGGAATTAAAAATAAACTGCCTGAAAGCAACAAAATAATTTTATCAGTCAAAAAGATTGGGGTTACTTCCATGGGTCAGCACTGCTGTCTTGAAAATAACCTCATTCCACAATTCATTAAAAAATATGTATTCATTGGTGAGGTATTCTGAGAGGAAAAAATTCACATAACCTGCTCCTTTCCCAACCCATGGTGCTTTCAGTTTGACCATCACAGGCTCAGGGATGGCAAAAAAGCTCCTAAAAGTGAGTTCCTTTGGGAAAAAAGATGGATTCTGACGTCAGCAGCTCTTTAATCCTCAGCAGCCTGATCCTTGGAATGCCCAGGAGAATTTCCAAAGGTTTTGATGCCACAACAATTTGTTGTCTTTTCTTTCTATACCTTTCATGTATTCTCAGTGCCCATAGCATGCATATTTGTAATTCCTCTAGTCTGACAACTTAGCATAGTCCTGGTATTCTGTTAAGCCAGAAAACCAAACATCCTAAAGGCCTCACAGTTAGAGGCCAGAAAGCCCTACACTACCTTGAAAAAACAAGGTCTCTTCTCAAATACATCCTGTAAACTAAGATTAAGCTTAGTCAGGAATAAATACTTCAAGATAAAAAGGTACCACACTATTCATTCAAGCATCTCATTGGGGCATTTTTATAGATGTAGAGGGTAAACTTGCCCCCCCCAGTAAGTTGCAGCTGGATCAGTTGCTGAGGATTGGAGGTGGGCCTGATCTTAACAGGCCCCACCTGTAGGCAATAAGAACCAGAAGTATAAAAGAGTGGATTGGTGAGCTTTAGGCTCAGATGGCTGCTGCAAGGACCAGGAACAGGCTGTGCCGTGAGGAGCTGAGTGCGAGAAACATCAAGAAGGTATGAAGCCCTGGCAATACAAAATCCTTGCGCTATGATAATAACATTAGAACCTATATTATATAAGACAACATATAGATATGCTAATTTGCAAGGTCTATAAAACTGCACATGTGATCTATCGTGTGTACGCATTTCAGCGTGCCCCACCTCGGTGAAGCGTTACACCACAAAAATCCTTGTTAAATACCAAGGTAAAACCCCTTTCACCCTTAACCACGCCTAGCTCTTCATTTCAGCACCAAGGAAAAGGCATCAGTTTGCACTTGCTCTGTGCCAAGCAGGAATCAAATGCAAGGCCCCATTCACTGGGAGCGCAGATTGCAACGGGATCGCGGCGGGATCGCGGAAGGATCCCAGCAGGATTTCAGTCAGACCCCAGCAGGAATTGCTCACCTGGGTGATGCAGGCTCCAGTGAAGGCCACGATGACGGCCACGATGTTGACGGTGAGCTGGAACTGCAGGAACTTGGAGATGCTGTCGTAGACGTTGCGGCCCCACATGACGGCCTTGACGATGCTGCTGAAGTTGTCGTCCGTCAGGATGATGTCCGAGGCCTCCTTGGCCACGTCCGTGCCCGCGATGCCCTGGGGAGAGGGGTTGGGAATGAGATTCCCTGCTGGACAGCACAAATCTCCATAGTCAAAGCCCACAGCTTTTTATATTTCCTGGAATTTTGCTCATTTGGCCTGGTTTTGATGTGAATTAGGCCGCAGAAAAGGGAATTGACAGAGAGCAGAGGAATTCATGTGGTGATGGCTCTGAGTGTTTTGTCAGCTTAAAGACTGCTGAATATCTAAGTATTTTTGTCATTGATGATGGTTTTCTATTATTCATGAACAGAATGGGTAACAAAAATGAGAATTATGTCTTTATATATAGTTGGAGTACACATGGAAGACACCTTTCCAATTAGCAATGGATTTACCACAGCAAAAGAGAACTCCAGTGTTGTGAAGAAAAAGTTCATTTTTCTGCATGGGCACAGGATTCTGCATAAAGCCAACAATTAATTAGACAAAATCCTGAAGAAGTATCAAAACAAGCAATGCCAGTGAATCCAAGTGAATTAAAGGATTCTGAGTCAACGTAACCCATTCCCACCAATATATTCCTTCACTGACAAGTAATAACTAAACAACTTCACATTCAACGAATGGAAAAGCCCTTACAGCAAATTCATAATGGCACAAACATCAAGATTATACCATTGCAAAGCCAACATCAGCTTTTTTAAGTGCTGGTCCATCGTTGGTTCCGTCCCCAGTCACAGCTACCACCTGCCTCTGTTCCACCTGTGTGCTGTCAATAATACCTGCAAAAAATGCATGTATGGGTGTGTGATACAGACATTTATGGGCAATAATTAGCAAGATAAAACATCCCTGTATAAAAGCAGGGGCTGTATAATACAGATTGGATAACACCACACAGTTTTACAGAGATTAAAAAGGCAGATCTTTAAGGAAAATAACGATGAAAGCTGTGGCATCACCACCATCCACTACTAAACATCACCATCAAGATTTACATGGAAAGTTCTGATCCTGTATCATCAACACATCAACACAACCTGCTCAGGCTTCAAAGGCAATGAGAGCAGCTCATTATGTCCTTCTGGCAGATTCCTGCTATTTAAAGTGTCACAGCCCAGCACTGATCAAACACTGATGGAAAGGATTTGCCAAAAACTTAAGTTCATGTTTAGGGCCCTCCTAAACTGGGACCCATCTGTAATATCAGCTTTACTTAGAGGCCTTCTTAACCTAAAGATAGCAAAAGTAATTGATGAATTTTATGGAGCTGGAGAATTTTAGCAGCCGTGTTCAATTTTGCCAAACAATGATTAAGGAGATACAAACTAATTCTTTAAATTCTGGAACCAAGCATTTTAATAAATAGATAGAATAATGTAATTTCTACTTTCATTTTGAGTTCATTTGAGAGAAATAAAAAACAATTTTACTTGGTGAATCAAGTTTTTCACACAACAAGGCTGCAGGGAATTATTTTCCACTTATGCAGATAAGGAAAGTCAGGAAAATAATGAAGAATTTTTCAGAGGCTACAGAAGCAGCTCAGGTTTTTGTAGGATGAAGATCATTCAGAATTCATGTTTCTATTTCCATGTCAGGGTCCATTTGAGCACGAGTCCAGAACACAGGATTGTTGTGTAGGATACCAGAACACCTTTCCATATTGATAACTCAGGGGAGGAAAATGACAGAATTCCTTTTGCTAACACATTTTGCACAAAGTCGTTGCCTCCAAAAACAATTATCCAAACCTACCCAGTGTGAAAAGCTTTCACTCTGCTCTGAAAAAAAATAAAATCCCTCCCCTATCAGATAACCAAGGAGAAATAGGAAATTGCAGATTACAGAGCAATAGCTGCCTCTTGGCAAGGTTCAGGCTTATCAGAAGATTGCAGCGCCCTGTGCAAGCCCTGTATTTTTCAGAGTTATGAAAATGAGAAAAAAAAAGCCCTATTCACTTTCCAGTGGTAGTATGATCTCAGAAAAATGGCAATTACTCTGATAAAATCTCACAATTAGAGCTTTCAGTTTGTTGGGGTGATTTGCCTTTGGTATTACTAAATAAACAGGAACATCATCTGTCACTACTGTTAAAAGCATTTACTTTGTCTTGTTATTAACACATCCTTTGATGTTAAATTAATAGTTTAAGCTTCTGAAAAAAAAAAGTCATTAAAATCTCTGGCTCATTAAGGTATTAACTGCTCCAAAGAGGTCGATAGTATCCGCTCACAACTGGGCTCCAAGTGGGAGCACAACCCAAATCAAGTTGAAGAGGCTCAAACAAATGATCTCCTAATAGAGATAAATGGATATAAATAGTGACTGTGCTGATGACTGTGCCACCAACTGCCCTCCATCAGCCAATTCCTGGGCACTGCCAACTCATTCACAAGGTTTAGGAGACTCTTTTATTCCAAAATCCAAATTGTGCAGCCAGGATGAGCCCAGAGCATGGACCTGAATGCAGCCATGGGAAACCAGATGTGAAAAGGTCTCAGGTGTCATCAGCACCTGAGCCCCAGACCTTCCCCACAGTGCCTGCAGGGAGTGCCACAGGAAATACCTGGAATTCTGGGGAGGGATTTCAGAGCTACCCATGGAAGAGAGAAGGACTTTGCAAAACTCCCATCTGTACGTCAGACAAATTTCTAAACTGGAGCAGCCACGATTATTTGGGATTCAGAGGATTTATCACAGCTCTGCCAACACTCCCTGACTTCTACCTGCTCCTTTTAATCTCCTCCTCCTCCCTGCTTCCTCCCATTGCTGAATGCTTGCCCTCTTCCCAGCACATGCCTCCCTCCAAACATATTAAGGTTTGTTTTTAATAGTCTGTCAATGGCTGTGATAAGGTTTCACCTCAAGAATTCTCTTCAGTACTGAGAAATGTGCACAGATAAAATTCACAGTGTGAGGAGACCAAAGAGAAGAAGGATGCCCAGGAAGGGCTCTCCCTCTGAGCTGTGGGGATTAATCTCTGATGTGATCAGGGAAAAATGTGGCTGAGGGCATGAGCTGACAGGCTGCCAGCAAAGAGAACATTCCCTGGCCTTTGCACTCAGTCCAAGTGGCTGAAAAGAAGCTCCAGTAATAATCAATCATGTCTAACAACCAGGAAATTTCTTCCAACTATACAGCTTTACTCCAGTTGAATGCTTACATGCAGAATTTTAATAAAAACAGGTTTTCACAGGGAATTCTTCTACTCTCAGCAAAGCTTCCTGCCAAGATAGCCTTTGCTCTTTCACTGGCCCCTTCCCTCTGTTGAGCTGTTTGGCCATGACTTTCTCCTGTCAGAAAGAATTTCATTCAACAGCCCCAGGAGCACACCTCGAGCAGAACATGACAGTGTGCTCCACACAGGGATCCCGCTGATGTGGCAGGAATTTGGGCAGGAAATTTGGGCAGGAATTTGTCCTGTGGCTTGCATAAGACACAAGTTTCTCAGAGCAAGCAGCTTGTGTCAGATGAGGGCAAAGATCAGATTTAAAACAACCATGCAGAGCTGTCAAGAAGGGCTCGAAATGCATAAGCCATAAAAAGTACAAAATACAAGATACAAAACTGAAATATATCCTACATCTCCCACCTTCCTCCCATCTAACACTAAGCAAGCATTAAATCAAATCCACTGAGGATAATAACTCAGGGAATATCAGCCAATGTCTCCTCTGCACCCGTGGCTCAGCTCAAACCCATCAGAGGCAGGCCCAGGTTCTCCCTTTGTCACAGGACAAGTGCTGCTCTACTTAAACAATCCTTGCTCGTCACCTTAGAGTTGAATCAGTAAGAAACTCCTGGGAGGAAAAAAAAATTCCTGGTTTAGAGATTTCTTTCTGTCTCAACTGCTTAAAACAGGCAGGAAAATTCAGCTCCAGCTGAGGATTTCAGAGCTGAAGCCCAGTTCAGGGTTAGAGAGGCAGGAAAGCTGATTCTCCCTCAGGATCACACAGATTTGTGTTTCTTTGACAAGCTAAACATAGGTACAGCCGTGTGTTTTCATAAACACATCCTCTTCAGGTTGGTTTTTAATATTTCCAAACTTCTGGAAGCTCCCTGTTAATGTAACAAGAATTTGCAAAGTCTGTCTGAAGGAGAAAGCTCAAATTTATTTCAGTTACATGCTTGGGTGCTTGCCTGGATAGAAGTGTAAAGGTTTATATAAAAATGTTCTATATGACATTACAGACAGCATTGGGAATTAAATGAAAATTCCTCCCCAAAGGTCAGAATATCAATTAATACCATTTTCTGTATTTTGATTATTCTACCCATCTCACAGCTTTCCACATTAATGAGGTTATGAACATACTACCCTGCCATGAAATAATAGTTGAAATATTTGAGTTATTAAGGGTAATTACTAAAAATCTTTTTTTCCTAAAGTTCCCTTTCTGTTTGATAACAAATTAGCCCTACATGAGAATAGCTGTTTTAAATATCACCAAAAAAATCATTCCAGTCTAATTGAAATATCTTAGAAGGTACCACTTGTTTAATTGGTTAACTGAGTATTTCTTTGATCTTTTCTATTCCCCATCAGTGTTCAACAATTGTTTCCCACAGTGTTTTTAAAAGATAAACTGACAATTTTGAATTATTTCAGCAATAGCACTATAACCTCACATCAGTATAAATGATATGGGGTTTTTACCTGGTATATTTTGAAATAGAGTTAAAAATATGAAATTTTTAATTTGATAAATAATGATATGAAGTATGAAATTTTAAAAATATGAAAAGGTTTCTTAAAACCCATCCCAAATTGTATTTCAGTGGGAGTGAGATTTTGGTTTGAGTGAAGCACTTTGTGATGATAAACCCCTCTGATGGGTGTTTTTCCAATCTACCTCTACTTCAAAGCCATAAATATTTGACTGCAAGTGTCTGCCCAGGCTGAAATGCTGAACCATGTCTTCCTCTGGTCCCTGAGCAGCACTGAAAACAAAAGTGAAAAATAAAAATTATCCTTTTGCTGGGTGGGATTGTGCTATGTTAAGGGGAAAAAAAGATTCCCTCCAGCAGCTGTATGTCATTAAAAATTAAATATAAAAAAAGTTTATTTTCTGATGTGTCTTTTCAGCCTAGAGCAGATAGAATACATCAAAGGGAAGAAAATCCTCTCAATCCCTCAAGTGTCTGAGAAAAACATAACATTTTAATAAGAGGCCCAAAACTAGTGAACATTTAAATAGTTTCTTGTAACTTTTAATGGCCCTTGGAGTATTACCAGCCAAAAAATTCCATCATGATTTCCACAGACTCGTTCTTGAACTTTGTTAAGACACTTAATTGCTCTCTCGACCTTGTCACACCTTTCAAACATTCACTGTGGTACTTGCATGTGGCATTCAGTAGGAGTAAATATCTTGTGGGCTGTCAAAATGCTTATGCTACAAACCATCAACAATTTGCTGTTCCTTTTTTCTCCAGCTCTCTATTGATTTCAATTTCCCTGGCAAAGGTTTCCTGCTCTTCTTGAGGGAAAATCCTGAATGATTCAGACGAGCACTCCTGAGGGACTTGGTTAATCCACTTAATGAAACACAAATTGTTGTGTTTCTGAAACAAATCAGCTGTTGGGCTGAACAAGGGCTGTTTTCTCTGGGAACAGGATCCTGGAGCACAGGGTTTGAGATGCACTGCTGGGGAGACTTCAGCTGACCTTGGGCAGGTCTAACATTGACCCGTGGAGATAAAAATGCCTCCAAAACTTTCCAATCCTGATCAAACCCCTGCTGGAAAGCTATTTTGGAGCCCACCTCCCCCAGAAATGTGTATTATTTATTAATTACACATAGGTGCTGCCATACTAATAAATTGTGTACATTAGAAGATATACACATAAAAGGGGGGGATGGAGATGATACATTCTGTCTCCAGCTGTTCCATCCAGCACCATGCCAGAATGATCCATTTCCACCTGGTCTCAAGCCCAAAGAACCCAACTGATCCAATCTTCAAATTCACAATGGAACTTCTGCTCTAGAGTCATTTAGGCATTTTTTAAAATTGCACGATGCTCGAATGCCTTTGTAATCAGTCATGCATGGAATCATAGAAACAAAACCCAAAGGATTTCCTACCTAATTGTGGATTAATATTGGAGTAGCCAACAGCTGAAAACAGGTATGTGATCAGCTGGATCTCAGCCTGAACTTAGCTGCTCCAAGAATTGCTAAAAGGGGCTCTCAGACTTTCCAGGGCCTTAGCAAAGTATTAGAGCTCTTTCTTCATCAGGAAACAGCAACCTGGCTTCTACCTGAGCATGGCCAAAAATGATGTTATTCCTGCTCAGAAAGTGCCTGATTTCATCAGCCATGAAGTGTGAGCCTCAAAGTCAACTGAATAAGTTGTCAAGCCATCAAAAGAAAGAAGGAAACTGCAAACCAAACCATCTTTAATGGGAGCGTTCCATCTGCAGACAGCGAGGGGAGAGAATGGAGTTTGTATGGTGCACTTCCCACAGGGCAGATTCTAAAAATACAGGAATTTAAGGGAGCCAGTGCAAATCCCACAGTTAGATTAGCCTCTAGGAAAAATGGAATGGGCTGAAAATCCCCATCTCCACTGAGCAGCTCCCAGTTCCGCCCTCCCAATAACTGCTGCTGTGACAGGAAAAGGTTTTTTTCTCTTGGAATACTCTTTAGGATAATTCTGGGAGAAGAGATGCACTGGAGTGACTGGATTCACTCTGAATGAGATTGCTTTGCTCCCCTCATAAAGCAGTGCAGGCAAAGACAAAAAAATCTACATCCCCTCTTGTTTATCTCTTGTCTCCCAGCAATATTTTTTTCTGCCCACCAAATGCACATTTTCCCTCCCAGCTTGAGTCTCATTCCAATTAAAAGTCACAAGGCAAATGAAATTGCCTAAATCCAGTATCCAGGCATCTTATTGCTATTTCTCTTATTCTTGCCAGGGAGTTTCCTATTATTTTCCATGTCAAGGCTGAGGTAGAGCACAAACACAAGAGTGCAAAAAAACTTCCTTGTGTGGCGTAGGGATGTGCAGTTAAAGATGACAACTCAGGTGGATTTGTAGCAGTAAAATCAAAGCAGATGATGTGCTTCAACACCTTCATCATTGATTTCCACCCCCCCACAAGCAGTTTGCACCCACCTTTCACCAAAGTGTGTTTGTCCGTGGGGGAAGAGCGAGCAAGCACCCGGAGCTTTGGCCAGATTTTGTCAATCCGCTCCTGCTCGATCTGCAGGGGGGAACACAAAAAGTGAACCCAAACAGTAAAACCCCAGCCTGTAATTGGCAGAGTTTATGCTGTTGTGTCAGAAAATTCCCCTCATTGCTCAAACCTGCAGCTTTTCTCCAAAGCACAGAAAAATTCCAGCAGCCATCCATGCTGCAAGTGAAGACAAGGCCAGTACTAACAGGGCTCAGCTGCTGGCTAACACAGGTAAATTTTTCCACAATACCTAACCAGCCTTTCTTATCAACTTTATGGATAATTCCACCCAAAATCTTCACTCTAGATAAAGGATAGTGGAGCTTCTCAAAGCTGATCAAACGTGTTCACGAGTTTGTTGTTCTACTCTGCAGGAGAACCCAAATCCTTCATTTAGCACCAATAATGGCAAGATCTTCTTCTGTAGCAACAAGAACAAAGCCAAACTTGTTGCATTTACTAACATTCCCAGGATTCCACCTGTCCATGCAGGGAGCAAATGACTGTGTCCACTCATTTATGATGGATTTAAGAGCCAGCACAGATTTTTCTTTTTCAGAACTGTGTGTGAGCTCCATTTTTGATGATGAGGTAAAAACCTTCCAAAGGATAGTTTGGGGTTTTTTTATGCAAATCATTGCTGTGAGTACATTAGAGAAAGTGGAATAAATTAAAGAAATGAGATGAGCTGGTTCTCAGTACAGACTGCATTTTAGGAGCAAAATTGCTGCTGAGTTCCTTCTCCTCCTTGCCATAAAACTCCCTTAATGGGCTTAATTTTGATTTCTTGTGGAGTAGTGCAGTGGTTCTAAAAACTGCAGAATTAGGCCTGCACTAAACTGATCCTGGAAGAGCAAAGACTGGAATTTCACCACTGCTTTGAATTACAAATATTTAGAGAGAGAAAAAAGTAGGAATTTTTTCCAAACGGTCTTTACTGTTTACAAGGCGCATACCAGTACAGGAGAATATTTTGGTGTTTTCACTGGGTTTTATTTACCTCTCCCTTCTCATTTCGGATCCTCCTGTTGAACTCCTTGCCCTCGAGGCACAGGAAGTCCTCTCCGGGGTGGATGATGCCACATTTGATGGCGATGGCACGCGCAGTGTTGATGTTGTCCCCGGTGACCATGCGCACGGTGATCCCGGCTCGCTGGCACTTCCGGATGGCTTCTGGCACCTGCAGAGGATCCCTTAGGGTTTTAGCTTTTGTGATTTTCAAATCCTATACTGTAACTCTAAACTCCATACAGAGTGCTGGTTAACTGTCTTCACATTTTGGTCAGATAAAATTATTGATTACACACAGGTACTGCCACACTGTGACACACACTAATAAATTGGGCACGTTATAGGATGTACAACAATTCCTCTCTGGGCCTGGGCCCCAAAAAGTATAAATAAAAGTGAGCTGGGGGAGCAAACTGGGGGTGAATGCCTTCATTCCCTGCAGCTGGAATTGGAGCATTAACCCCTGATGTGTGAATGCCCAAACTGATCACTGTGTGACAAACTCATCGCCCACCTCGGGTGCAGCCTCTGGGGGCTGTGGCTGCCCAAGCTGTGCCTGCTGAAGGCTTGAACAAATCCCCACTTTATTCTCTGAACCTGCCTGGCCTCTGCTCTGGGGGCACCTCCAGGGCATCACAAACACAAGGCAAGGGCAAAGAAAACTCCCGGATCAGAGAGAAAACACAAGGCAGGTGTCCCCATCCAGAAGAATTTCAGACTAAGGAATGCCTGAAGCAGGAATGGGAATCAGATGTGTTTTGTTGTTACTTGACTGTTGTGGAGTTGGGGTCACTCCACAAGCAAGCCAAATCTTGTATCAAGAAGTAAAAAAAATATCTTTTAGATCAGTCCCTTCAACTTTCCCCTGGCTTGAATAAAAATGAGTGCTCTGCAGTTTTTTTGACCTTTAGCAAGCTGAACATAACTACTCAACACGTGTAAATATGAATGGACAATACAAACATTCTGTACAGAAAATGACTTTACTTCTGATCCAAACCTTCCTTTCAACAAGATTTTTAAAGTTATTGTGATTTAGCACTATTTAATTCATGCTTATCAACAGGTGGAATTCCTAAACACAGGAGTTTAAAATTAAAATTAATATTTTACATATTTCAAAATCATTAAAATGAAACCTGATTTGACTAATGCCTTTTCATGCATGAGATGAACTTCTGCTGCACAGGAAATGTATCAGGGAGAGAAATATATTCAGGGACTGTGAGATTAATGTAGGGGCTCCATTCTGACTTGGCATCATATACATCTTATTTTATAAAAAATAAATTCAGGAATTAAAAGAAAAGATTGATTTCTAATAATTAAATAAAGCTGTTTTAATGCAGTACTTCAGTAAATGAAGGCTATAGAAAGGTTCCATGTCTATAGCTCAGTTTCATATGCAGAAAAAAATTCTGTTCCCTTAAACTACATCCCAATTAATTATAATTTCTAAGTAAATATCACTAACCAATTAATTCAGTCTCATCACATTTTTGCATTATTTTGCATTATTGTTATGAAAGCATTATTTCTTCAAGAGAAAAACTGCAATATTATTTAAAGTGGGAGAAGAAGGAATGTGTTTAACATGTCCAGAACAGCCTGGATGTCATTCTTCAGCACAGCACCACTTCTCTAAATTTCATTTTTACCTACAAGAGTCTAGAGCACCCCAGGATTCATCATGAAGGCCGAAGCCCTTCACAGAGCTACAGGGAAGTGAACTGCCCTACTCAGAAGATGGCAATGCACAATTATTAAAAAATGTTTCAAAACCCCACAACTGTTTGAGGAAAGGTATCAAAATGGATGTTGCTGTCTGTATTCAGTGCACCTCGCTGATCACAGCCTCCAGCCCAGATAGAAATGTGTTGTGCCACTCAATGCCAGCTTGAGTGGATTCATCTCATCCATTAGTGCAGAAAATGCTGAGAAAAGGAAACACCACCTCCATCACTACACTGCTAGTTTTATGCATTTCTAGATATTTTCATTTCCTCTGTAGCCACAAGGAGGGGACAGGGCTGAGGGCTTTTATGGCAACCCTTGCTCTGAGGCAGTGTGGCAAACCTTGGGTTTTGAGGGGTTTCCTGGGGCCAGGAAGGCACTGAAAACCCTAAAGCCCTCCATCACACCCCAGATAATGGTTCTCCCAACCTGGGAATCATTTCACACCAGGTTTGTGACTATTTATTAAAGGCATTTTGTGGAGTTCCTGTTTTCCAAAATGTCTCCCTAAACCAACACCTGAGTGAGGAAGGACCAGAGCAGCACTTTTCCCAGGATTCCCAGGAAAATCCCTCCACCCTGAGTGTGTCCAGGGGACGTGCTGTTTGCAGGGCTCTGTCAGCACAGATCACAAAATCAAGGGCAGAATTCAGGGACAGAGCTTTATCTTCCCATTTCCTCCCCTCCAACTAGGAATATTTCCCCCACAAATTGTACACCCTGGAAAGATTATTTCCACCTGAAGCCTTTTAGTGATGTGAAATAGGTTTCTGTAGGGGAATGTATGATCAGGTCTAGTCTGTTCCTTAAGCAAATGACCCCTGCTCTCCCCAGTTTCCACGTTCATAATCCTGCTTAAATCCCATTTGTCAGCTGGAAATGCTTTTGGTACCCACTTGGAGCTGTGCTGACCCTCATGCATAGGACAGGACAGATTTAGATGGAAATCTGGAAAAGCAGCCCAATGGGTGGACCATGAAGGAGAAAAATAAATTACAGTGCAAGCAGCAAAAAAGGGTCAGTCCCATTGAACAAGGTCAGGGGAGGGCAGCCCCAGCTGCAAACACATCTCAAACTCCCATCTTACTGGAGAAATCATCCTGTTTTCCTCTCCTGTCATTTTCTGGACAGCTGGTGGGTGGTATCTGATTTAATAGTGTGTACAGTAATTACAGTTAAAATATTGTTCATATTTTTTTTATTGCTGTAAGGGAGAAAGAGTGTTGGCAGACTGAGTGGGCAGAGGAAGCAGATATTTTCCATCAGTTTTGCAGAGCTTAAGTACACATTTCACAATTTTTTGGGTTTATTTTCCCTCTGCAAAGCAAAATTTCCAATGCAAGCACGCATGCACCAAGTATCCAAGGCAGGAATATCTTTCCCAATCAGGTGACAAATAAATAGGAGATATTTGGAAGGGATTTATGTTCATCTCCCAGAAATAACAGACTGGAGGCGTTTTCTGGCAGATCAGTGTGAGCCAGTTCAGGCTCATTAAAATCAAGCCAGAAAGAGTGTCAGGATCAACAGAGAATCTCTGCAGGAGAAGGGCATCACTCTGTTTGTTCTCTTTCTGTGTATTTATCAAAGAAAAATAAAAAACACACCCACAAAATATAAATATCCAGTGCTTGCTAAATCCAGCAGCTGCTGATGACTAAGCTGGTGTCTGAATTAACCTGGGAATATGGAAAAGCCATGGGTGTCCATGGTGGGCATTCCAGAGAAAACTCAACATTGCTGGACATCAGCGTTAAATAACTGGTCCAAATTGGGTTTTTAGTGTATGGGGGAGATGTGAGTGCCAGAAAGCTCTCTGAGCATCCCAAGAATATCCCTGGAAGCAGGAGGGAGGAAGAATTCCTCCAAAACAGCTGGTGTTCCCACATGGGATCACTCCTGGATGCACAGGAGCCGTGTCCCACAGGATCCACAGCACAGCCCAACACCACCTCAGGGCAAAGGAGAATCCTGATTCTTCCCCAGGAAGCACAGGAATGTCACTGAAGGGAAGGTAAAGGCTGCCAGGACTGGGACATTTTTATTAGAATTACCTGATTTATCACTTCCATCCAAATAAATCCTGACACCCGTGAATATTGAGAATATTGATAAAACAGCACTTTTAGTAAGAATTCTTATTTTTGTGCTCTTTTTTTTACCCCTACAGAAAGCACTTTGAAAATGCCTAAGCTCCAGTGGGGAGTCAATTTAATGAGCAGATTTCATTTTGGCAAAATATTCCCTATAACTGCTCAACATCTTGCCATTTGCATCAGCAATGGGGATTTCACACATGCACATTACAATATTCCAACCGAGTCAGATATTCCAAACTTACAGAGTTTTCTGAACTTTATGTTTTTCTCCGGGCTCAGGGTTTATGGGTTCATTTATGTCCCCTAAGGTACTTCTTCTTATAATGTGCAGAGTAGTCATAATTTAAATATTGGTTTAAATGTTTTCATGATGTTATTGCCACTTCAACACAGTCAAAAGAGACAAGGTGGAAAAACCCAAGTCCCAAATGTCCAAAATTTGCTAAAATTCTGAAATTGCAAATATTTTATCATGTGTCTTGCACTAAAATAGAAATGTTCCTGCATGTTCTGGTGCTAACCAAATGAAATTCAATACAATATTCAAGAGTTTGTTTAGAAATAAGATGTTTCCCTGTCTTCATCTCTTTGATTCTTTACATAGAACTCAGATTTGCCTTCTATTTTTAGCAGAATTATTCACTTTTACCTCAAGCTCCCAAAAAATTATTCGCTGCAAGATAAGAGCAGCTCTCTTACAAAACACCCTCCTAACACTCACATGAAAGGAGAGTTTGCAACTATTTTCCATAATAATTGCAAATCCCACTGCTCCCCAATCCCTCAGTCTGTCACACCACACAGAACCTGACTTAAAGCTGTTTTCTAACGTGGATCATGACTTAATTTAGGAGGGGGAGAGGATTGATTCACAGCTCCAGTGACCACTTACAAAATATTTTTGAAAATATCTATATTTTCTGCAAAATATTTTCTGCAAAATATCCATCTATGTGAGCTGGAGCATTAAAGGAACACTGCAGACAGAACTTCTAAAGGACATTTTCCAACATTTTGAAAATGCTTGCAATGTCAGCCATGGGGACAGATGGATTAGCAGCAGGAGACCATCTGATGACAGATAAAGTGGATGCTGTTTATCTGCTCTTTGTGGAGATAAGGAGTTTATCATCCAGTTGTCACCTACACAAGATTTACTTTTTATTTTAACCTTCATATTGAGGGAAAAAAACCCAATAAAATCCATTCTGAGGCAAGGCACAGTTGTGCCCTTGGTACCTGGGTTTGTGTCGTGCTAGTTCCAAAGGTACTGTCACCATTTTCAAACCATAACATGGAATTAATAATTCTCCATTAATTATCAAGCACCAAATAGAGAGATCAGAATTCTCTAACCTGACCCTGTTTTTCTGTAGGAATGTAATTTACAAGTGTAGAAGCAGGGGTGTGCTTCCCATGTGCCCACCTACTACTGATTTACTTGGGTTAATTGAGCTGAAATTTTATATATATTTGTACAAGCCATGTAAATGCGACATCCATGACGACTGCAGCCTTTCCTTCTTCAAATACAATATTATAAACAAGTTTTCCTGAGCAGTCACCAGGTACAGCCTTAAGTAAAGTGACAACTCTTACAATAAATGGCAAAAACTCCAGTTTCTCTGGAAACTGTCATTATAATCATGGCAATTTTAATCACTGCTCTTGTCTTCCCTTCTTTCAGAGTTGTACATCACTGCACTGCTTAAAGGAAAATGCTTTAACATGTGGGAGCATTACAAAACCTCTGCTGATCATCTCAGTCCTGCAGTGCAAAAAGCCCTACATTCCTTTATTTGAAGAGTTGAATTTTATCACCTTAATTATTTGGCTTTTTATCAAGCAAAACCCATTTCTAAAGCTGATTTTCAGCTTCTTTGAAAGACCTAATTAACATAAGAGATAAAACCTGTAAGAAGCCATTCAGGTTATGTCCAGTTTTACATAAGATAAAAATTGGACGTACCTCTGGCCTTACTGGGTCTTCAATGCCAACGACACAGATGCATGTCAGGTCAGATAGGATGTCGTTCTCGTTGTCCCAGTCAGGCTCGGGGCTGCTGGGGAAGTCTCTGAAGGCCACACAGATGGTTCTCAGCCCATCACAGGCCATGGGCTCAATCACCTTCTTCACCATCTCGTCCCTGTCGCGGGGCCTGAAGATGCGCGGCTCCCCAGCGGCGTTGAGGATCCTGGAACACCTGGTTTGGGCAGGGAAGAGAGAGTGAAAACTGAGTGTGATACCTTAGCATTTTAGCTTGTATATTTTCCATTTATTTGTACTCCTGCAGCTCTTTAGTGTGTAACTCCAAACCCCACAGCCAGTGTCAGCTGCAGCTTTCCCACTTTGGGCAGACACAGCAATTCCTCTCCAGGCCTGGCAATCAAGGACACCTCACTGCCTCAGGGCCCAGAGATGGGAACAAAAGGGACTTGGGGGGAGCAAACCTGGGGTCAGTGACTTCATTACCTGGAGCTGGAACTGGCAGATTCACCCCCAGTATGCAAATGGACCAAACTTATAAAAGTATAAAAACCTGTGAAATATTTTCCATGTTGGGTGTAACCCCTGGGGGATTTCATCTGCCCTAAATGTACCTGCAGGCCCTCCAATAAATAGAACTGCTTTTTATTCCCTTAATTCTGCCTGGCCTCTGGTTTTAGGTAGTCCCAAAAAGCCATCAAGTGTGCATCTGCATGACTGCCAAAGTATTTCCTGTATAAGCTCATTTCAGTCAATGCTTTCCTCTCCTGATGTCAGGTTTTAAGTTTCTAATGTAAATTTCTAGAAGATTCACTACTGAAATATCAGAGAGAATTTGTAACTTATTGCACAGACACCAAGAGCCCTTCATGCATTATTTTCTCAATAATCAATGAGTTAGCATTGATTATAGTGAAATTGAAAAGTGCCTTTTTTCCAAATGGGTTGAACGTAAAGAATCCATTCATAAATTACCAAAAGCAGACCCAGTTCTTTGGTAAGAAAAACAAGCCAATTTCCCAGAAGCGCTTAAAAAAATTAAAAAACAATAGTAGCAGCTCATGCTGTTAAGGTGTGTCACATTTCTGGTGCAGGCAGCAAACTCCAAACACCAGAATTCCCATATTTTAGTGTCAGGATGCTTTGAATGTTGGGAAAAACGAGGCCAGGGATGCAGTGCACTCACTTCTTGAGAACAATCTCGGAGGCTCCCTTGCTGTACATGCGGAAGCTGCCATCTGGCATTTTAATGACCGTGCTCATGGACTTCCTCACGGAGTTGAAGGTGTAAACTTTGTAGAGCTTCTCCTCGGGGATGAGGCTGCGGACGGGCTCGTAATCCTGCTTCAGATCCAGCACAAACCCCAGCAGCCCACACTCCGTCTTGTTGCCCACCTGGCGAGGCAGCCCGCCCTCTTTTTCTGGTGGCTGGAGAGAGGAGAAAAAAAAAAAAGAAAAAAAGGAGATTAATTTCTCTAATTTCTCTGACTTCACAATTCCTAATTTAATGTCTGAGCTGTGCAGCCATGGGTTTTCCAGTTTTTAAAAGCAAGGTAAAAATTCCATGGAGCTCCAACAGACCTGAAGCATCTCCTCACAAGGAGAAACGTTTCTCTAGACAATATTTGCCACATTTGGTCTCTTGCATTTCTTTTTTCTTAAATTAGCCATTGCCAGCTTGTGATGGTTGGGCAATCCATTAAAAAGGAAGTAACTTTCCTTAGGCTGAAAACCAAGCAATTCTCACTTGTCACGAACAGAACAGAGGATTTCCTTTTCTCTCTTGCTTAGAATTCCATTGGTTTGCTGATTTTCACAGCTTTAAAAGTGAGTTAAAGAAAGCTCTATCTTTTTTTTTTTCCTGCCAGGCATTTTTATATAAAAATAAATCTCCATCCAACCATAACAACAAATCTCAGTGAAAAGAAATTTATGAAATAATAGTCCTGTATCTAAATGTACCCGTTTCTACAATTACTTTAGTCTGCTGCTTCAGACAAATAAATTCTATGTATGTTAGAGAAAATGGAGTAGGCTGAACACTGTGCAACTTCTACCCATTCTTAGTCCTTCTGAAGGACAGAAGGAAGGACAAGGAAGGCTTTAAATTCCCTTTCAAAACAGAAATAAACAATTCATTTACAGACTTGCTTGGGAGTGTTGTACACCCCAAACAAAATGTTCCTGTGCCAGGACCCCAGACTTCAAGTGGCCAATGTGTGAACTATAAACTAATGAGAACTTGCAGTTTCTTATGCTCAGTAGAAATAAAAAGTGTTCCTTAAGCCAGGGCTAAATTGCCTTTATAGGAATAAAAACAGGAAATCATCTCACTGCTTTAATTTGCACTGAAAACAGATTTTGATTTTGGTTCAAGCCAAGACTCTAAGTCATCATTTTCAATGTGAGTTAAACATTTACCTCACATTTTGCAGAATTAGGACGCAGGACTGTATTCAGAAGCTGTGATTAATTTCACTTTAAAATCCAGTTTCCTTCAGAAATGGGATTCCTAGCAGATAGAACTTCCTACTTTGTCCATCACTGGGATGAGGGCACACAAAGGGAATGATTAAAGCTGCAAATCAGCCACCCTACTGGATCTGAATTCTTGCAACAAGTATGGCCACCCAAAGGGGAAAGGGGGCCTTTTAAATGAGCACTAGTCATTAATTATCCCAGAAAATCACTGATTGCAGCTGGTTAGAAAAATGAAGGTCAGATAGATAACAGACTGGCCTAGAACTGAAGTAAACAAATATTTATTTTTCCAAAAGAATAATTTCCCTACCAGCAGGAAGATCGATACCTGGTGACAGGTAGATTAATGTCTTTTTTTTTCAGAGAGAAGCAGCTACAAACAACAACACAGAATAACCCAAAAATCTCTGTCTGAAAGAGATTTATCCTTCCAAAAAGGATTGTAACATCTTTCTTTTATGTGAACCATCATTTTTACTGACTAATATGGGTCACTCTGGTGTTGCTGTGGCATTTTAACATCACTCCAGGGTCACAGTAAAACACTGACATTCAGCAAAAATGCCAGTGAGATACATTAATTTTATTACCTGCTATAACAACCTGTCCTGCTGTAACCTCATTATACTGTGATGTAACTTCCCTCTGGATTCTCAAATTCATTTAAGAATCCCTAATTCAAAATGGAAGTGCTCGTAGTGAGGAGTATCTGGAATTCAGTGGAGTCAAAAAAAAACCTTTTAAAATCCAGTTTTGTTTACTTAAATAAGCTTTGTTTTCCTGGCATTGCAGGCACAGGGTTCCTGAAATCTGCCAGGAACTTCAGGTTTCTCAAAGCAACAGAGGAACCAACTTCAGTGCCTGGGTAGTGATGGGTGCCAGGGAAGATTCGTTCTTCTGGGCATATTAAATCCAACTCCTCTCATTTTAGTTCTAAATCCTCATTTATGCTTTTCTTTGCCACTGAACTCAATGAAAATTGTCATTGAATTAAATGTGAATGTGGTCAGGCCACTGGAACACCCCTGGAACCCAAAGAAAGACAAAGTTTTCTATCAAAGTCAGACAGTAATTAATTTATAGATATGATTTCATCACGCCCTGATGCCAATGGAAATCAAGAAAATAAAAACCTGCTCACATTTCTCAATACAAAAAAAAACCTATCAGAGTCCTTCCAAAATCACCTTTATTTCAACAAAAAGTAGATCACACTCCCCTGTTCTTACCACAGCCTAAAAATAGATCCCTTTCAGGGAACATCTTTTGAATGCAAATACGTAAGCAAGGGGGGGAAAAATTCCTGTGAAAAGAAAAGGAACAGACACTTCGGAAAGGTTTCAAAATCTAACAAGTGGCCACCTCCCTGCAGAGCAGCTGCTGTCTCCATATTCTTTGTGCATTACATTAGGGGCAAGCATATGGTGCTGAGAGCTGGCACGGAGCACTTCCTTCCCTGCACTGTTCCAGCTCAAAATCTATATGCCAGGAGCAGCCTCCTTGCAGATTGTTCTTGACAATCCCTTGCAGAAGCTGCTGCCTCTGAAACTTCCTGCTGGGCTGGAGCTAAATTTATTTCTCGCTGAATTCTGCGGTTCATGGCACCTGGAAAACAAGGACAGCCCGATGGGGTCACTCTGGAGGGATTCACTGGAAGAGCTTCAGTGACCCCTCAGAGGATGGAACTGATGCCTTAGCATTTTAGCTTGTATATATTTAATTTATTTGCACTCCTGCAGCTCTTTAGTGTGTAACTCCAAACCCCAGAGCCAGTGTCAGCTGCAGCTTTCCCACTTTGGGCAGACACAGCAATTCCTCTCCAGGCCTGGCAATCAAGGACACCTCACTGCCTCAGGGCCCAGAGATGGGAACAAAAGGGACTTGGGGGGAGCAAACCTGGGGTCAGTGACTTCATTACCTGGAGCTGGAATTGGCAGATTCACCCCCAGTATGCAAATGGACCAAACTTATAAAAGTATAAAAACCTGTGAAACATTTTCCATGTTGGGTGTAACCCCTGGGGGATTTCATCTGCCCAAAATGTGCCTGAAGACCCTTCAATAAACAGAACTGCTTTTTATTCCCTTAGTTTTGTCTGGCCTCTGGTTTTAGGTAGCCCAAAAAGGCATCATAACCCTTGGAAGCAGGAAGAGGGAAAGGCTTTGAGCTGAGATTTACCACAGGGAGCTCCAGCAAGGACCTTCTGCTGCCCACAGGTCACCTGCAATCTGTTCCATCACCTGCTTGCAAGGGACTGAGCCAGGATCTTCCCCCAGTCATGACCCTTGCAAAATTTTTTCAAACATCTCTCCCAAGCCTTAGGATTATTTACCCACAACATTTCAATGGCAAGCAGCTACTCACATGCAGAAGAACCCCCAGACAGATGTTTAAAAAGCCCTGGCTACACCCAGCAGATCAAAATAGGTTTCTAGGTCAAACTACAGCTGCATTACCAAGGCTTAAAAATACCAAGCCAAAGCCAGTATTGACCTGATACTGAGTTTGGATTACAAAGGGAATTTTCAGAATTGTTGCACTGGGAAATAATTGACTAATAAAAGGTTTTAAGAAGAAAGATAACATTCTAGGCATAACTTAAAGAGGTGATCCAACTTGTAAAATTAGATTAGGAAATAATTCCCATTTTTGTCCTCTTTACTAAACCTTCCTTTTCTCACTGCCCCTTCTCAGCAAGAAGAGCCAAGAAGTCCTTCTACATTAAAATGTCAGGATTTTCCATATTATCTGAAATCTTAATTTGTTGTATGTAACTCTCCTGTGTTCTACAGGTTGAACTACTCCTTTAGAATAACAATGACATCAAACATTCTAATTCATTAACAGGAAAAATGAGCTTTGCTAGAATGCTATACCACTATTGAGTGTCCTATTTCAACCCAGCATCTCAACAGGACAACAGAGGAAACCAAAAACTTTTTAAAATTAAATTGCAAAAGATTTCCACTTCATACTCTAATTACTCAAACAAAAGACAAAATGGACCAGGATGCACAGGAATTTTTCTCAGTATAATGAAAAATGTTATATGTAAAATTTAAAATAACCAACAAGGATGAATGCTGTTCAAACCACATGATATTTTTATTTTTGAATTCCTAATATTGCAAAAAGAACTACTAAGGAACTGTGGTCCTATCAGAGAGATTCCCTTGCTACATAATTTTGATCAACATTTTAATGTAAGACATCTAAAGCAAGATTAAAACATCCCAATTTATAACCAAATGTTCCAACTTTTTGCAGATACAGCTTCCTTCAACTGACTTCAAGCTAAAACAACAGAGATTTTGCCTGTTTATCTTAGAGAAAAGCTGCAAAATGAAAGGGGTGAGTCTTGTTTAGCCTAGGATTAAGAATTGAAAACTTTGCTTGGCTAAATAAAGTTTCCCATTACAAAATGGGAAAGGGTTCCAGAAGCTCTGTTGGCAAGAGGAAGGCAGTGAAATCCCAGCCCTCAGCTGGTTTAGAATTTGTGTTTAGAATTTCTCTGGGATTCTGGAGCCAGAGCAATGGTTTAACCCCAGCTGGAAACCAGAAAAGGAGTCTCTTTGCTCACTACCCCTTCCCCCTGAGATGGTGTGGGGAGGAAAATCAGAAATACATCAACCCCCAGACTGAGAGAAGAACAGATTCCCTGCAAACACCTGGCAGCAGCTGTGCACCCTAAAAATGCTGTCAATTTATTTCCACAAGGTCTCTATTAGGAATAAAAATCAGCTTTTCTAGCTGTGCAGACTGGGATCCTTGCAACCTCAAGGGCAGACCTGGAATAACGCCATTGGTGACAATTTGTCCTGGCCCAGTTTGGAGGTTTCTGTGAGGTCTCCACAAGTTGCCTGGGTTTTACAAGGAGCAGGATGGTTTGTGGTACCACACAGCTGCTTCCCAGCTCAGAACCAGCCCTGCAAGGTACAGGGCTGCTGAAATTCAGTGGAAATAAAGTCAAAAGTCAGCTTGAATTGGGGTCAGCAGAAGGGATTGGAGAAGACCAGTTATGAACTTGGGGCTGGTTGTGTAACCTCCCTGGCACCAGGAGACCCAGACTGCAGCACAACCACACTCTCCTGAGCTCCCTCACTGCATTTAAAGCTCAACACTTCAAACTTTGAAGGTTTGGTGGTTTTTTTCCTGTTCTTTTGCATAGTGCTAAGTAGCTTCACATCAGTGTTTCCATTCACTTATATTTATATCCACTTATGTAGAGGGTAATCTTGCCCCCCAGTAAGTTGCAGCTGGATCAGTTGCTGAAGATTGGAGGTGGGCCTGATCTTAACAGGCCCCACCTGTAGGCAATAAGAACCAGAAGTATAAAAGAGTGGATTGGTGAGCTTTAGGCTCAGATGGCTGCTGCAAGGACCAGGAACAGGCTGTGCCCAGAGGAGCTGTGAGCGAGAAACATCAAGAAGGTATGAAGCTCTGGCAATACAAAATCCTTGCTCTATGATAACAACACTAGAACCTATATTAACTAAGACAACACACTTATATTTATGTTCATTTATATTTATGTTCACTTATATTCATATTCACTTATATCACCTGTTCACCAGAAAGAAAACTGATCTCATTTTAACCTTCAAAAGATTAAACATATTTTTACACTGAGCTGATACAGATCTCTCCCTTCACTTCATTTCACTTCCCAATACCTGCAGGTCTACAACCTTTAAGGAGAATGAGCTTCTGAATCCCTGACTTTTTTGGGGTCCAATGATTGCACATCCAGGATTTCAAAGCCCTGTGGCTCATACATTTGGAAATTAGCTCAAAACCAAACAACAAAAAATGCTTGGAAAGCCTTTAGCAGGTGCTTTGCATGCCCTGGTACCTGAGATTGGATATATTTTCCAAATATTATTGGATTTGTTACATTTGGTACATAATGGTGCTACACAGTGCTTGCACAGAGACAGAAAAATATTGAATGTTTTTAGAAGTGTTAATACAGCTTCTCTAAAATAAAATCATGATAGGCTTAACCAGGAACTTTTATTGTGAAGAGCTTCTGGCAGAGAAGAGGAAAATAAAAGACAACATTCACCTCTAAAAGTGCCGCAAATTTTCAGAGAGAAAGAATCAAACAGAAGGTGATGGGAGAAGGAAAAGTGGTTTTTGCTCATTCCCACTGTATTGCCAGTTCTCTCCCTTTTCTCCTGATAGATTTCCTGCATGATTTAAACACTTAAACATCTCTGTAGCAGATAGGAGGACACGGAGCTGTTGTAACATGAGAAAGTAGAAAGTTTGAACTCAAAATTGGAGGGAGGAACAGGATCAAGAGAAAAAATGGGGTTTTACTGATTGTATCAGTAATGCAGCACATCAGCAGCATTGCCAGGCACCAAACAGGACTGAACCAAAGCACATTGCAGAGAGGTAAATTATAAATAATCACATAAATAAATAAATTGCTAAAATTTCACCAGGGCTGCCCTATTTCTAGTCTGAAAACACACAAAAAATGGGATTTAGAAGCTAATTCCTTCTGCTTCCCACCACCCACAAAACCCCAAGATCCACAGCACTTCCACCTCTTGGGAAAATGGCACCAAACAAATCAGCTCAAGTTGTCCCTATTTCCTTTAGGCACCAGCAGCCACCACCAAAACCTCCCAAAACCAAGGCAATTTATTCCAAACCCTGGCTGGCAGGTAAGGAATTACCAGCTCATCCCACATCTAGACAAACTAAACTGAAAGCACAATGAAACACCCACAGGAGATGCAAAACCTGAAGGTTGGAATCAAAAATGTAAACAAGATTATTTCATAATAACAAAGATATTACATATAATAATGTATTATTATAATAATACATTAAGAGGTTGCTCTAGTGTGAGAGTTTTCGTTTAGTATTTGATGGTTTTTGGGTAGAATGTGTTAGTAATGAATGGTTAGAATGGATTTGTAGTTTAATATATTGTGGTAAAATAGTTAATATTATAGGTATTAATATATATATAGGTATAATTATATATAGGTGTAATTATAATGTTAATATTAGAGGTGTGTTGGATATTGGTGTAGACATAATAATTTTTTATGTGTTTTGCTTGAGTGATTGGAATTTAGTAGTACTTATGGGTGTTTTATAGGAATTGGAGGAGTTATATTGTGTTTGTAAAGTGAATTTATGATTACTGTTATATTTGTGAAGGGAAGATGGTGATTATTTGGTTTTTTGTGGTGTAAAGACTTATAGTATGGGGGAGAGATGTATTGTTTTAGTGGGGAATAAAAACAGAAGTGAGTTTTTGATGGGAACTAGAGTGGCATGCACCAACTGTGAAAGATGTATTGTAGGAGGGGAAAAAATATAAGTGATTTGTATTAGAAACAAGAGCAGCATTGTGTGGCAAAAACTACTAAGGAAAAACTTTGTTAAGGGATTGCAACCAGGAAATGGATTGGTTCTGATGGAATGGCATTGAGTTTTACATCTCTTGTGACTCACTCTCCATCAAGACTGATAATGGAATAAAATCTTTTAAAATGCCTCTCAGTTGCCCCATCTCTTAGCAAACCAACACTAGGGGCTGGTGAGGCTCCTGAATTCCCCCAGGTTTAATATCCCCCATGGTTATCAAACCTGTTTAACTATCAGGTCAGCCCAAACTGCCTAGGAAAAGGGGAGCAGGAATTTTTGCCTCGGTCCTGTATCAGTTTAAGAGCAGGTTCATGTGTGATGGAATTATCCAGGTACGACTGGCACCATCAGCTCTCCCAGGATAGCTGGAGGATATTTGGAGGCTTCTGCCTCAGATTAGCTGGGATGCAGGGTAATTCTTTCATTTTTGGGAGGATAATTATTGAATGGTTTTCCCTAATATCTGAAAACGATGCCCAAACCGAGGGAACATTTTGCACCTCATCGTTCTCCTGCTGCTGCTCGGGGTGGGGACAAGTTTGGTCAGCTATAAATTGATATAAAAATGGTGCATTTCAGCCTCTTGCCTGCAACTGCAGCAAGCAATGCTCCCCTGAGAGAGGGGCCAGCTGGAATTATGCAATGGATCAGGGTGACATTTCCCAGCAGCAAAGCTGAGGGAGCAGTGCTGATGTGGCTCAGTGAATATGGACTCGTGCTCCTTTCAGCTCACAGAACAGGGACAGGGAAAAAAAGGATACAGCCCATGAATTCCCCCACCAGTGGCTCTGGAAGAAGGGGAAATCAGGCATGAAGAACAGACTGAGAGGCTGGTGTGACAGTCCACACTCCCCTTCTCTTTGAATCTCACCTATTTTTACATTCACAGAGAGTTTTTTAATAAAAAACCCTCAATTTTAATAGCAAATAATTTAATTGTCCTTTTAATTTGAAGGACGTATTTGCCTTTGATTCACTTAAAAAAAAAAGCCAAAAAAGTACTTCCAAAAACATGGAAATTTTTGACTCTTCTCGCTGATTTAAGATGGATATGTCAGGTTTGTACCCAATTTTTGAAAAATTAGAGAGTTGCTCGGGGCTGTGTCCAGCGAGATTCTGAATATCTGCAGGGAAGGAGACTCCACAACTTCTGTGAGCAAACTGTGCCAATGTTTGACCACCCTCACCACTAATTCAAATGAAAATTGATATTTCTTTCAGTTTCACAACCAGATAAATAGAGGGATAGCTCTAGCAGAAGTAGTTAACAAAGCAAAATTTAACCACATTTATCGATGCAATTAATTTAATTTGGACCAGAGCAAGGCTTTCTGATTTCAAACTATTAATAAAACAGCTGATAACTTTTAAAAACTATGAATATCTATACATAAGGCCCTGCACAGGTAATTTAACAATACCTATTCTAAGGAACCAAACCTTGACAGAGATGTTCCATTTATACATCACAGTTCAGCAGTGACTCCATAACCTTCACATAAAGATGTGAATTATTCCTCTCCATCTCCTAACCCTTTCTGCTTCTCTCACTGGAACTTTTTCCTTTTGTAAGGATTTTGTAATTGTGTAAATTGTCTATGTTTCAAGACAAAAATAATTAAAACAGAAGGCTGGAAGTCTTTTAATTTAAAAACCAAAACTAATTATGAAAAATCTCTCCATTCCAAATGCCAATAATTTGTGGCTGGATTTAAGCAGGGGTAAATTAGTGCACCACACCACAGTGCAAAGAATGAACTCTGCCTTGTTATGACACTACTGATCAATTCTTAGTTGTGATTAGGATCCTCCAGCTTTGCTGTTTCCAGATGAGACTCAGCTGAATTTTACTGGCACAGATTTTTCTCCACATTTCCCTCAGATGAGTCTTGGCATATTTATTGCACTATAAGATGTTATTCATCTGTATTATTTAGGGACCTTCCTATTGTTATTGACCAAACCCATTCCTACAGTCCCTTAAATGGGCCTTAATTTCATGACAATTTAGCTCTAAATTTGGAATATTCCCTATTCCCTTTCCAGACTAAAAACCTGCACTCTTGTCCTTTTGTGCAGCCAGGGAACTGGCAATGGTTGGATTTATCCTGGCACCACCCCAGCTTTAAGTGCAACAAGAACTGTTGACAAGTAACCTATATAATCAAAGTAATTAGACACAGCAATTGTTATTAACTTACTTTAATCAACAACTAATTTACTTTAAATATAGTCTAAGTACAAGGATTCTGTTTGAGTTTGCTGTAAAGAAAGACTCAGCACTTTTCCTGTTACCAATATCAGCAGAACTCACAGTGACAAAGGGACAATTTCTGAACCAAACTGGCCAAAATTTGGAGCAGATTAAGAGATTTTATAAATTTCTAATGAGTTCTTCAAGACCTTTGGCAAACACTCCCCAAACTGTCATGAGCAACAACCAAGCTGAGCATCTTTCATTTCACGAGAGAAATTGCACTCAATGGCAGGGCTGTAATTAATGGCACCCAAGAGCTGCTACCTCAGGTTACATCTGCTAAACTCAGGTTTTACTGCCCTTTGGTCCTGGCTCTGTGAGAGCTGCAGACAGAGAAAACAGGGCAGAAACTGCCTGGGGTGGAGCTCATCAGGTAGGAAAACTCCAGTTCCAAGGCAATGTCCCCTGTTCAAAAAGCATATTCCAAATTAGACCCAACTCTAGGATTGGCATGGGGTTGGACAGCATTAAAAGCCTTAAAGCAACTGCCTTAGGGCTGAAACCTCACCTTTTGGGTTTAAGGAAGCAGAGATCCATTTCCTTCAGTCTAAGCAGCATCTGTACATTTGGAAAATGTCCTTGGAGCCACTCTACTGCACACTTTAATCATTTATCAACAGATTTTCCCCTCACTTCTCAGTTTATTCTCACTGAGCCAATATAATATTCAATTATTCTGGCCATGTGATCCTCAAATCTCATCACCTTTTCTTAACTATTTTACTCTTTTAATCAAAATGAATCACATTTTTTTAAAAACACCTCCACTGGTAGCCTGAGTTGCTTCTCGTGCCTGTTTTTGGCTGACCATCCTGCATGAATTTCAACCACAAAGTGTAAAACCCATCACCTATTCCATGGTATCTACATATTCCCACTGTCATTTCTATTTGCATTGCCTCCTCTATGCTTCTTTTAGCTAATTAGAAGTGGAAAAACCAATCAACTAAACATTCCCTTGCACAAAAATCCACCAAAACCCAGTCCCACCATCTGAAAAATATGAACTGTGATAATAATAAGAATAATGTACAAGAATTTATTCATGCATTAAATAACAGAAAATGCCTGACCTTTCCTTTCACATTTATATTGTGTAAATATATAGTTTATATACAATGCAGTTTTAGTGTATCAAAAACCTGAATTTCCATAAAAGAAAGAGAATTTACAGGTGGCTGATCTGTCCATCCAGTTTTCACATGCAGAAAACTTATCAATACTCTGGGGATTGTCTGGTTTTCTATTAAACAGAACCAGATGGGGAAATAAATTTCTAGGAAGACCAAACCAAAGCAAAGATTAATGTTAATACTTGCTGCCTTTCTGGTGGCACCACAGCTACAAACAATTTGTACAGTGGAAAGAGCTAAATTTAGTGAGTGCAAAGCAAATCTAGCCACATGGAAAAGGAAGTTTTTTCACTTGATTGAAGCTCCTGATTATAGCCCATCATAATTACAGATCTCTGCTAACAGTACTCATTTCCAGAGTAAGGAGAAGGGTTCTTCAAGCACCCATCTCCAAAGGAGTCTAAAACCACCAAGAGCAGAAATTTCCCTGCTGATACAAAATGTGCTCCTCTTTAGCAGCACGTATCAGCTGCAACTATTTTTAAATTGGTTTGGGTCTGTTCCATTTGGGGTTTGGGAGGCAAATGGAGGAGCTCAAGTGGATATAATCTGTCAGAGCCATGCTCAGCTAATATATTTTCTCAGAGGGATTTTTTTGCATGATTGGTGGGATAATGTTTGGGATGCATTCTAAATTGAGTCCTCTGGCCAGGCCCTCTCCTTGTCAGGACACCAGGAATGATGCCTTGGCTGGGCAGAGCAGCAGACGGAGGCTGCAGCCAATTTGTGCCTGATTATTCATTCAGGAGGAAACGGGACAGCAGTGATGGAGAGCTGGAACATCCTGTCCTTCTTCAGAGAAAAATTCTCCCAGAAAAATCTTGTTTCTCACCTCTTCCAAATGCACAGCCCCTATCACACCAGCACTGAGCACTGCCAGCCTTTGGAGTGAGGGGAAATGGAGGGGGATGGAATAAATGGAAACGACAGAAAAATAAAAAGTGGCATAAAAAATCTGCAGTGGAGCTGTTTAACATGCTCAAGGCTTTCCTTGGCGCCAGGGCCAATGAGCCAGATCTTCTGCCCAACTCTCATCCAGAATTTCCAAGGATAAAGTGTCCCAATGACCCCACAAGGACTCGCCAGGAGCCAGGCACACTCAACTGCTCTGTGTGTTTGCACCTGCACAGGTAAGCCAGGCACACAGATTTATTCCATTTACCCCATTCCATTTCTTTCATTTATTAAAGAAGGCTAACAGATTTATTCCATTTATCCCATTCCATTCATTTAAGGCAGGCTCACAGTGCTTATTCCATTTATCTTAAATTTTTATCATTTCTAGAAGGTTCTTTTCCATGCAAGGTGTCTGCACAGAGGCTCTATCATTTTTTCAGTGATGCTAAGGGACTAGATGGGTTTGGCTAAGTTAAAATAATCCTTATAAAATTTGAAAACTTCCTGTTTCCTCTGCAAAGCTCCAGCTGGGAAAAGGATTTGGTGGGACACATGTCCTGCCTGCTCCCTGTCAGTCCCATGTCCCTGGGAATCTGGATCCATCACAGCCACGTGCCTTTGGGAAGCCAGAGCCCCTCATGTATCCCTGGGAACGATTCTCCAGGTTTCCACCCATCCTAGAGGTTTTGCTGTCCCTGAACCACCTCTAAAAGCAGAAAGGCCCAGGATTTTTGGACACCTTCCCACACCCACAAATAACCCAGACATAAAACTGGTTGTGTCCCAAAGGAGCCAAGAGCTTCACACAAAAGAAGAGAAAACTGCAAGCTTGACAGAAAAATGGGCTCTAGCTGCAGGAGAAAGCAGGAACTGGAAACTGAAGCATAGATTTTACTTATCATACAATTAATACTGATTTTGTAAGTTATCTGTGACTCAAAAAGAATATAATTTTGCTTACATTAAAAGCAAATTTATAGGTCTCGTGAAGTGCAAGGTCAGTCACAAAGAGTAGCAATGAAAGTCAATTTAAAGTCTTGTTCAAGTCTGCAAATAACTCCTGCCATTTATTGCTCTGAAATCAACACTTTATTCCTTGTACTTCAGATCTTGTCCCATTTGCAGTTCCTTGGTGATTGTTGATCTTTTCCCCCCACATTGGAGCTCTGAGAGTAAAAAGAAAACATACTAAAACTGCATGGTATATAAACTATATATTTACACACTATAAATGTGAAAGGAAATTAATTTCCTCTTTCATGATGAGGTGATTCACCCACCACATTGATTCCTAATCAGCCTGTTTGTGTACCTTGTAAAAGCACCCCCATTTTCTGTGAAATTGGTATTAAATCATCACATTGGAAGATATTATCTTCCTGTTCCTATGACTGAGAGCACAAAGAAAACTCACATTAAACCAAAATGTGCCTGAAGTAATTGGTTTACACCAGCTCATGTGAAAACAGAAGCTCCCACCAGGAGAACATGCTCCCTGAGAATATTCCCTGAAAAGTGCTACCACCACATCCCCACCAGCACATCAATCAGCTCCAAGGTGTGATGGCTTCACCTCAGCAGGGTGGCAGGGGAGGAAAAGGAGCCCAGCACACTCCAATCATTCACTGTGCATCATTTCTTTTATTAAAAAAAAGAAAAAAGGAGTCCTAAAATGCTCAGCCAAGAAGCAATATTTACAAACCCTGATGAAAACACAGTGCAGCACCTTGCAGGAAACACTGATGTTTAAAGCCTGCACTTTTTGGAGGAGCTGGAGTTTATCCCCACAGGTGAATTTTCTCATGCCAGGACGAGATTTGTGCAGAATAAGATAAATAACATAAAGAAAAATTCTATGCAAGGCAATAGGAAAAACATTTGTTGCATCATGGCAAGTTCCAAATCTAATTTACTCATTTGCATACCAGCAAGAGGGAAAAAAACCTAAATGCATAAAATGATATTATAATAACAAAGAGCTTCCAAGAGATTTTAGACTGCCTAAAAGCTTGCAGTGAATATTGATTCCAACAGGAACTGATGGAATCTGCAATGACCAAACTGAAGGCAAAGGAGGCCAGGATGAAGGAGGTGTTTCTTACCATGGGCTCTGTCACTTGAGGAAATGTGACAAAACAAAGATGGCAAAATGCCATGAAAATGAAGAAATAGAATTTAAGCTTTTGGCTGGGGTGGGAAAAACTTGTCAAGCAGGATTCTTTATTTATCCATCTCCTTTTCCTGTAGCCATTTGTTGCTGGGGCAGCACAGTCACCTCTTTCCTTGGCAGGAGACAAGGAAGGGAGCCACTGGTGCCCAGTGCAGCCACAGTTCTGAGCTCTGTCCCAGCACCTTCATCCCACATCCTCTCCCTCCAACCCCTGTGTCCCTCTGCAGGGAATCCCCCCTTTCCTCTAGCAACCAGGGCACCAAATCCCACCAAATCCCACCAAATCCCACCAAATCCCACCAAATCCCACAGCCTTGGGCATGTGGCAGAGGGAGAAGATGGCCCTGTCCTCATCCCTGCTCCCAAATCCCCTTGTCTTCTCCTGAATCCCCCATCCCTGCTCCCAAATTCTTCTCTTCTGCTCCCAAATCTCCCATCCCTGCTCCCAAATCCCCCTATTCTGTCCCAAACCCCCCTCTTCTGCCCCCAAATCACCAATCTCTGCTCCCAAATCCCCTCATCTTCTCCCAAATCCCCCATCCCTGCTCCCAAATCCCCTCTTCTGCTCCCAAATCCCCTCTTCCTTGGCAGCTGACTCCATCCCACCCCTCCCAACTCACAAAAAAAGGAGTTTTCATTCAAGCCCAGCTTTTTTGGCAAGACAAACCCCTGCTGGCTGGCAGGAGGAGCAGGGTGGGGTAAGGAGCTGTCCCAGGCTCTGCACAGCCCAGCCTTGCCCAAACACAATTATTTCAATTATGAAGTCAGCTGCTAATTTAGGGAGAAAAGCTGGTTTTGTACCTCTCATTCTACACAAGTGATGTGTGAAGATCATTACTTTCTGCTAATTACCACCCCCAGAAGCACAGACAATTAACTGCATCATCTATTATCCCTAATAATTATTATTTACACTGTAAATAAGATGGACACTATAGGTTGGGTTTTTTTCTTTTTCCTGCCTAATTTATCCTGGGAAAATGCTTACCAAGGGCTTTAGAAAAAGTTTTAAATTTGTTGGAGGGGATTTTTTGGGTGAGGATTGTCTTGCTTATATTTAGAAAGATTCTCTGGCCTGCATTGTCTGTTCCCATCCATAATTTATAGATGCTTACACAGTTGTGTAACACTGGGAACAAAATACCAAAAAAATCTGAATAAGTTATGAATTTACCTAAAATAGGAATTGTTTTGCCTGGGAAATCAAACCTCTTACCAAATACACAGATTTTTAATAATCAGTTCAATCAATTTTCAACCAAATCAATCAAATATTTCATTTTAAATGGCTCAAATGCACCATTTAGCTGGAGATACAGACAATATTTTAACCCTGTCACCTGAGCTCTTCACAAAGAAGATTTTCACAAATTTCCAGTACCAAACCAATGTGGTGGAAGCAGCCAATAAATGACGTGCAGCACTATCCAGAAGCTGTTTGATTCCTGGGATGCCTTTCCTGATCTAAAGCCACCCTGAAAATCACACAGGGTTTCAGAGGCAGGAGAAGAAGCCCAACACAATTAAATCATTCATTGTCCCAACAAATTTTGTTTAAAAAAGAAAAAAGAAAAAGAAAAAAAAATGCTCAGACAACAAGAAGCAATATTTATAAATCCAGATGAAAACACTGTGGAGCATTTTCCAGGAAACAGTGATTTTTAAATAACTTAAACTTAAATTTAAGTGATTTTAAAATCACTGTTTCCTGCAAGTTTTTAAAAGTGATTTTATAAAACCCATTACTGAATCTGATTTTCTGCTAAGCAGATTTTCCTCTGTGTTTCCCCTGGTATCTCATATTTAGTAATTTATTGTACCCCCAAGGCTGCAGGATCCAAACTATAAAACCTGGAGGAGTTGCCCCACATTCCCCTGGTGGTTTTCACCCAGGGAATGAAATGAGGATCCTTGAATTTCTCCACCAGTTCCTCCCAGTACATTTTTCTGACTCATTTTCTGGATGGCTTTAACTACACAAGGAGAGGATTTTAGGACTCCAAATGTATTCCACAGTGCAGGAAGGTGATTCCAGCCTTTCTCCTCCCTCACCCAAACCCAGTGGCACCAATGTGCTGCTCCAATGTCATTACATGGGCTAAAATGAAAAAAATAATATTTCTTACTGTTTACTGGTTTCCTGTATTATTATGTGAGGATAAAACCTTGGACAGACCTCTCTTTCCATAAAATGCCTGTCAAGGAGCACTTCTACTCCTCACCAGCCTAAAAACACAAATTATGAAATAGTGACAGTGTCTGAAGGGACAATTTACTTTTGAGCATTGCCTGAGGAAAGGAAGCAGAGATAAACAATCATTCTGAAGGATGGTCACTGCTGAATTGTCACCAAAATTCCCTCAAGCCCTTCTGTACCAACACCAGCACTGCAAAGCTCCCTGTGGACAGAGCTGGGATTTGTGGAGCACACATGCTGCAGAAAAACAGGGAAAAGCACACTGCAAATAGAGGGGCACAATGTGGAGAACTCCTGCAAACTCTTCTGCTGCCAATTCAGAATTTCATTTTTCCTTTTTCCTTTCCTTTCCTTTTTCCTTTCCCCTTTCCTTTCCCCTTTCCTTTCCCCTTTCCTTTCCCCTTTCCTTTCCCCTTTCCTTTCCCCTTTCCTTTCCCCTTTCCTTTCCCCTTTCCTTTTCCCTTTCCTTTTCCCTTCCCTTCCCTTCCCTTCCCTTCCCTTCC
>JANIJU010003057.1:17639938-17666089 GCA_025504685.1 Leucosticte australis | reverse complement strand
TTCCCTTCCCTTCCCTTCCCTTCCCTTCCCTTCCCTTCCCTTCCCTTCCCTTCCCTTCTCAATGTAAAATCAGCTCACCCAGCAACTTCATCTTGGAAAGCAGTAAAAAGAGCTATATTTAATGATGCTATTGTTCAGTTGGAATAATTTGTGTTTAATTTCTCAGGGAAATTCAAATCTTTTATGCCAAGCACTGATATTATTCCCTTTTTATATTTTTATCAATGGTTCAGTTGCCCCTTAATCAAAAGACAATGCAAGAGGGAATATTTCTCATTCAGCAGAGCATCTTGACTAATTTTATGGTCCCATATGTGATCCTTCTGAACAGAAGTTCACACAAAGAGCAATTTACAGCACACATGTAGCTGGAGAGCTAAAAATAGAATATGCAAAACTCACTCTTGGCGACAGAACCCTTCCAATGCCCTTTGGGTTTCAGCTGAAATTCACAATTTGATTAAACATGCTCCAAGAACGAGAGCACGAGCGTGCATTCTGTATTAGCAGGAAGGAAAAGAATTCTGTCTGTTCATCCTGGAAACAACTCCCTCAGGTGTTTTTTAGTGTATTTATTTGAGATGCAAAATGGGCTATGGAACAATATCATGTATCTTAAAGGTCAGCTTGTTATAAACTGTGAATGAAATGAAATCCCCTGAGATTGGAGCTGTGGTTCTTGTGGAGTCTGTATTGCAAAGCTTTAGCTCAGAAGATCTAAAAGATCTCCATTAATTTTAAACAGATAAATTCAGGCAGTCACTGATATGCATCCAGAGGATTTCACCCCTTTATCAGTTTAGAATCAGTCTCAATGCAAAGCTAAAAAAGCACTCAAATGCTGAAATATTGACTCTTTTTAATAGGCACATAGAACTAATTCCAACAAGGAGCAATGAAGCCAAGTCAGAGAAAAAAAAATTATATTGAGACCATGTTAGAACTAGTATTGACCAGAAATGTTTCAGTAAACCACAAGAAAAAGACAGATTATTAAACTTAATATTGCAGATGTGGAAGGTCTGATGATTTCCCATTTACTGTGGGATTCAGAGGGGTGAACTGGTGTGGAAGCTCAGCAGAAACACTTTGGTACTGGCTTTGATCTCAGAATGAACAGCAAAATATAAAACTCTGTATAAGCCTCTGCCAGTCACACCTGACTGAAAAACCAGCCCCTGCCTGCCCTGCTGCTCCCTGGGAAGGAGGAAAATTCTGCTGACACTGGGAATGTTCTCCCAAAGCCTTCCCAAAGTCAAACCCCTTGCCTTGTCCTGATCCTGGCTGCTCAGGGTGTTTTATGCTCTTTCTCCAGGAGGAAGCACCTGAGCTGACTGAGGCTGTAACATTTAAATAACCAAGGTGTATTTTCCTCTCCCCAGCAATCAAATATTACATGGATTTATGAGAGCAGGAATTACTCAGCAACAGCAAACTGTTCTTGCTGGTTTAGAGATGCACAAATGAAATTTAAGGAGCTGCTGCCATAGAATATCCACTCTGAGTTATCACAGAGGATTTGTTTTCTCTGATTGCATTTTAAAAGACCACTTTTAAAACAAACATCAAGTACATGCCTGACTTTATTCTGCAGCTCAACACAGACCTATAAAAAGGACAATACATGTATTCATAAACTAGAAAGAAGAAAATCTATTTGTTCAGCAACATTAACATTCAGCTTGACCTTTCAAAGAACAAATCTATTGGAATTGCAAAAATTTTCAGTCTCTTAATTAGCTCTGTACAAAAGAATCCAATGCCACAAGCAACAGCATATTTTCCATTCTGGCCTCCTGTACAGAGTGAATAAAATACTTCAGGATGTAACTCACCTGAAACCACAGTGAATAAAGGTCATTAACCTCACTGATTTAACCAATCCAATTGGTGCTCTTTGAGCATTAATTGAAATTTCTTAGACACACAAAAATCATTTTGCACATATGAAGACTCAGTGAAAACCAGACGTGTTCCCAAATTTATCTGCACCAAAACTGGGCCACTCCAATCTAATGACAGCAGGAGTTCTTTAAATGGTCTTGTACTCTTAAATAAATCCCTATCCTTGAAAGAAACAATAAAATACCCAGTTTTTAGAGCACCTGTTCTCATTTTGAGGACCTCAACAGTACTTAATGCTTCATAGTCAACAACAAAATGTTAAAGAATTAACCCTTTAAAAAAAATTACACCTCCTTCTGCTGATGCCTCAGGTTTTAGCTTTTATATTTTTCAGATTCTGTGCTGCTTTCATGTGTGAGTCTGTGTTAGAATCCTAGATGGTGAAAATTTTAAACTTTCTGTGCTGAAAGGCACAGAAAAGCAACAGAAAACTACATTTAACCTGAAGCCGTAGAAAAGACTTGCAAAACTATTTAATAGCACTAAGATTACATGTGTGCAGTTACTTAAAAGTGCTTAATATCACAAAGTAGAAAATTTAAAGTTTAGAGTTTTAGAATATAAAAATAAATACAGAGCAAGATAAAAGTTTTAGAGCAGAAGCAAGTTATCCTTCACCTTCTTCTTCCTTCTTCTTCATGAGTTTAAGTAGTATTTTATAATTTAACAGAAAAGTCTGCATTGCAAGCTCCAAAAATCAGTTATTAAGTTAGAAAATAATCTAAGTGTCATCTCTTAATTAGATAGTTTAGTCTTAAAAGACCTTGTAACAAAAGATAGTTGACCATTTTGTGCCTTACTAATAAAAAGCTACCAAACTCACGGTTGTAAGACTTTTTCACTGATAAGAAATAATAAACACCTAAGTCCAAACATAAAATACTGTCTCAAGTGCCTTCAATCCCAACCTTAACAAAAGTAGAAAATACAAACAAAAAATCCACAGGTCTGGGCTTCATATAAGGGAATAATAAGCTCTCTTCACAGAGCAGGGAGACAAAACAATTCCTGCTCCAGCTGGGCACCAAGGACAAATGATCCAAATCTCAGCCCAGGAGCACAAACCCCGTGGGCTGGAGAGAGAAAAACAAGCAGGGTGGGACTGGCTGGGCTAAAGCTGGGATGGGACACTGAACTGCAAGGTGTAAATGGAGCAGAACTGATCCCAGGGAGAGACCCCGTGTCCATTTTGGGGCCATTTTGGTTCATCTTGCGTTCATTTTGGGACCATTTTGGTTCATCTTGGGTTCATTTTGGGACCATTTTGGTTCATCTTGGGTGCAGCCCTGGCTGGGCTCTGGTGCTGCCCAAGGTGGATCCATGGAGGAGATCCTTTTAATAAATCCCTGCTTTATTCTTTAGCTCTGCCCAGCCTCTGTTCTAGCTCGGCCTTCCCAAGGCATCACCACTAGGCCTCACTTACCCACCCACAAAACCCAAGCACCCACTCACCAGAATTTTTGTAGTGTAAGCGCTGTTGATAGCGATTGCGTTGACCAGCAGCTCCATGGTTTTGGCAGGGATGGAGTCGGGGTCGGGGATCTCCTTGTAGTGGACGTCGCCCACGTAGGCCTGCACCACGGTCATGCGGTTGGTGGTCAGCGTGCCCGTCTTGTCCGAGCAGATGGCCGTGGCGTTGCCCATGGTCTCGCAGGCGTCCAGGTGCCGCACCAGGTTGTTGTCCCTCATCATTTTCTGAGGGGAAAACCCACCAAAACCCAAGTAAGGAACCCTTGGATGTCAGCTTGGACAGGTTTTTAGTCATAAAAAGGAAGGCAGCCCACAGTTTGTCTTGCTGGGGAGAACGCTCCCTAGAGCAGAGCTTTGGTGAGGGCCAATAACCCCAAACCCCAGTTACAGACAGCAAAGCTGTACCTATCCCTGAGGTAATTTTGCCTCTCCCTGAGGTAATTTTGCCTATCCCTGAGGTAATTTTGCCTTTCCTGAGGTAATTTTGCCTTTCCCTGAGGTAATTTTGCCTTGGATAACCTAAGAGAGTTGCAGCATTTTTTCCTGTAGTAGGTTTGCATTCAAGGAATAGCTGGAACAGGTTGTTATTCCTCATCATTTTCTGAGGAGAAACCCCATCAAAAACCCAAGTAAGAAACCCTTCAATGCCAGTTTTGGAGGTTTTTAGTCATAAAAAGGAAAGCAGCCCACAGTTTGTCTTGCTGGGGAGAATGCTCCCTAGAGTAGAGCTTTGGTGAGGGCCAATAACCCCAAACCCCAGTTACAGACAGCAAAGCTCTGCCTATCCCTGAGGTAATTTTGCCTTTCCCTGAGGTAATTTTGCCTCTCCCTGAGGTAATTTTGCCTTTCCTGAGGTAATTTTGCCTATCCCTGAGGTAATTTTGCCTATCCCTGAGGTAATTTTGCCTTTGATAACCTAAGAGAGTTGCAGCCTTTTTTCCTGCAGTAGGTTTGCACTTCAGGGAAAAGCTGAAACAGGTTGTTATTCCTCATCATTTTCTGAGGAGAAACCCCATCAAAAACCCAAGTAAGAAACCCTTCAATGCTGGTTTTTGAGGTTTTCAGTCATAAAAAGGAAAGCAGCCCTGGTTAGTCCTGCTGGTGAGAACCTGAAGTTCCCTAAAGCAGAGCTTTGGTGGGGGCCAATAACCCCAAATCCCACTTGCAGACAACCAAGCTGTGCCTATCCCTGAGGTAATTTTTGCCTTTGATAAACTTTTAAAAGAGATGCATCATTTTCCTGCAGTAGGTTTGCATTTTAAGGAATAGCTGGAACAGCAAAGATGAGCTAAAGGAGCCAGAGATTTTTAAACATTATTTTTATAGCAAACATTTGGGAGTTTTTTTCTTAACACTGCTTGGAATGCCAGGATATTATCTGGCAGCACACAGATGGACCACACATTTTGGGGGAAAAGCAAAAGAGAAAGGGAAGAGAAAACGTGTGTCAGAGGAAGGACATCAGAAAAATGAGAAAACAGTTTCAAAGCAGCTACATTCTTCATTAGCAAAACCCCATCTTTGAGACTTGCTCCTTTTTCCTAATAATTGTGATATTTGGCTACACAGAAGCCAAGAGATTCCTTCCTAAACTTCCCAAGTTAATTTGTTTACATGCTAAATGGAAATCAACTTTACAGCATCTTCATCTAAGATTCCCAGAATGTTTAAATCATCTAATTAAATTGCTCAAGTAATCCTGAAGTCCAGGATGTTAATCCTCTTTAATTTCCTAATAGAACCATTTACATTGACTTCAAAGAACTCCAACTGCATTTAAGAAAAGTACATGAAAGCTTCAGTGAAACTCTTAATTTTTTTGAGAAGCTCCAATTTCTCTGAGAAGTGTTCCTGAAGACTTCAAATCCTTGTCAAGACTTTGTATAGTTGCACAAAAAAATTTGAATACAAAATTATTCTATATCAAAAGACTGGACTATTTTCAGAGCACATTCTGCTCAATAAATTCCTGGTTCCTTGTAAATTAATTAGGTATTTCTACTGCTTGATATTCCTGCACTGTGCAGTTTTAAGGAAATGTGTTAGAAGATGTATTTGCATTTTTGTTGGAAATACTTTCAATATAAGTGTTCTTTAAAGCAGTTTCATGAACATTTTGAGCACATAATTTTCAGACCATTTTTCATCCCATCTGATAAAACCTGAGGACCAACTCAGTGGTGAACTCAAGCAAACAGCACTTTTCTCCCTGGATTATTTTGAATGTCTCTTACCTTTACAGAATAAGCCAGAGAAATAGTGACAGCAAGTGGGAGTCCCTCAGGAACAGCAACCACGAGCACAGTAACACCAATAATGAAGAATTTAACAAAATACTGAACGTAGACAGGAGTGCACTCAGGCAACCACTGCTTCTTGTTGACCACAAAGGTGTCAATGGCAAAATACAGTACCAAGATGATGACAGTGATGGCAGACATCACCAGACCTGGAAGGAGAAATCACCAGTTACCATAAACCCAAACAGCACTGAGAAAATGAGCAATTAGAAATTGGGATTTGACAGGAAATTCTTTCTTTCTTTCTTTGTGACATTTTTCACCAGGACCAATAACAATGATAAACTGTACAATAAAGAAAAAATATTGCCATAAAATATTTACAGCAAGCATATATTCCAGTGCACAAGGAATTCTTGGGAATTCATTTTTAAGCACCTTCTGTTGTCTTTACAACTTCCCAGGCAGAGCAGGAGCTCTGCTGCCACTTAAGCTAAGCTTATTCAATTTAGCACGTTACTTTGCCTGGTACAACATTTATCTGTCCTTTTAACCCCCACCTTTTACAAATTACTTGTCTATTCATATTTAAACACCTTTCTTCTAAGTAAATATATCTTTAGAGGCTTGAGCAAAGGAGCCTCCCATGTTGCTGCATAAAATACTGCAGAGAAGCCCTGCAGATGAGTCTGGGTAAATATAAAGAGGCAATAATGCAGAATTATCCACAGGACAGTTTTTCACGGGGTTTCTTTAAAATGTGACTAATACTGGTGTTTCCAAGGTGTCTCTTTTCAAGGGAACATCTGCAGAGTGTGTATTTTCATGAGCAGAGGTTCCAAAGAGGCAGAGCCACCGATAAATATGTGACAAAATGTCCCAAGCATTCCATCCTCTCTCCCAATGGCACAGACTGCTGGGATAGCACTCCTGCACCACAGTTTTGTCCCTGGGTTTGAGTATACAAATAAAATTTCCACTGTAGCCTCAGGTTTGCCTTGCTCTGACAGCCCTGCTTGGCAGGTTTGTGTGAAGGAATTAAGCCTGCATTTTGGAATAAATTAATTTCTCCCTAATGAGATCACAGAGTAGAAGGAGAATGCCGTGAATTTCATGTCTTGACTGCAGTTTTAAAAAAACTGGTAAAGCTGAAGGATGCTAAGTTTGACAGGAAACAGATGAGTCAGGGAGATCACTCTGTGCCAGAGGATACAGGAAAAACCATTAAAATATTGCACAGGCAAATACTCCTGACAACACAAGACATCCCCATAGATTGCTCAACACCAAAGAAAAACCAAATGAGGCAATGACTAATTAATTTAATTCCTGTTCCTTGCCACATTCTGGTCAGAAATCCCTACACAATTACTTCAAGAGTGATGTTCACGTGCCAGAGCAGAAGTCAAGGCAGTGCAGAAAGGAATTTAATCCAAGGAATTAATCATCAGGGGAAACAAAGGAGAGGAGCTGGAGGAATATGAACTAGGGCAAGACATGAAATTGGATATCAGGGATGATAATCCAGGATTTGGTCACACTCTGCTCAGGCAAAGGGAATTGGCATCGTGGGGTTATGAGATCAACTCCTGTGATGAACTCACAGAGGGATGGGAAGGGGAAAATCCAGACTGGGGGAGAAGGCTGAGGGAGATGGAACAGAAGTGAAGGGATCTTGGAGAGCCTCCACTAAGGAGCTGAGATCAAAATCCCTTTAAGAAGATCAAAATCTCTTTATTACCATGAGAAAAGCAAACCTAAGGAACTTTAGGCCCTTAGGGAAGGTTTCCACTCTCTGCCCACATGTTGGAGAAGCGCTGCTTCCAACACCAGGGGCCAGATGGTTCTGGATACACGAGTCCAAAGATGTGTCATGCTTGGGGAGAAGGCAGGAATGTGGATATTTGGGGAGAACTGAATGATTTCAGAATCCATGAGAGGGAAATACTGTGTGAGTGATACTTTGATATGGTATTAGAGATTCTGAAACTGTGCACTCCCAAGTTCTGAGGGGAGAGGAAATTAAATACGTAATTACTGCACTTGGGAATATTAACTCTGAGAAAAGCTGCATTTCATTTTGATTCAAATATTCATTACAATCCAAGTTGCCCAAAGCTCCTTGACAGTCAAAGCTGATTTTTAGGAGAATAAAAGATCTTCAGGCACCACATACTCTCCTTAGAACAGCTTTGTGATGACCCATTTCCAAATCTTGCAGTAAAAAAAGGGCCTGTCCCTTTTCAGAACCATTTGCTTTGCAGTTCTTTGCCTCCTGTGACCCAGAGGGCTTTGGTGCCACCCAGCCATACCTGCTTTGCCAATCTGCACTGCCAGCTTGGTCAGCTTTCCCTGCAGGACGGATTTTTCTTTCTTGTGCATGTTGGATTTCTTCTTGTCCTTGTCGTCTCCCTCTCCCCCTTCCGCGCTCTTCAGCGGCTGCATCTCCATGGCAGCAGCCCCGTCCTGCTGCTTGGCTGATAATGCAGAACAAAACTGTTACTCCAGAGCTTTATCCCTTCCTCTCCTCTGTGTCCATCCTCTCTGAACCCAACCAGCACCACAGGGCTGCCTGGGACAGTCTCTGCCAGGGACACCCTCGGCTCCCTGGAGAGCCAGCGGAGCTCTGCAGGACACGGCTGTGCCAGCACATCCCTCAGCACACCTGGGGATTTGGGCTGGAAAGCACTGATGGGGTTTATCCCTCATTTTTATCCCCACCCATGATGCTCTGGGCCATACACATATATGTCACTGAATGTCTTGCAGGTGGCTTGGCAGGTGACAGCGCCAGCACTGCAGCATTCCCTGCAACAGCAGAGCTGAGGTGCTTTGACAGATCCACATTCCTCTGGATTTTGGGATGCCTCTTAGAATGCAATGCTTATTCCCAATGCAAACATTTTGAAGGCAATGTGGTTGCACAGGTGGCCTGTGTGTCACCTCTCTGGGCTGCAGGGGAACCTCAGTGACCAGGGGACCACACTCTGCCATCCACCCTTCCAGAAAATCCCTCAGTTGTAAAGTTTCCTCAGCATTCCGTGATCAAGGTGCTCAGCCCTCGGGTCTGATGGTGGTGGCATCACCATTCCCCCACAAAACCCACACACAGTTTCAGGGCTGATCCCTCCTTTCCTGACAGAATGCCAGCAGAGGGAAACTTTATTTTTCCATGTTTCTGAAAGGCAATGACATTGCAGTGGATATATGTGCATGTGGCTGGTTTGTACTGAGCACAATAAATAAAATAGGATGAGATGAAACAGCTTTGCTTTCGTGAAGAGATTGTACAAGACTGGGCTTGTTTGACCTGGAAATCTAATTTATCTACCTAGCCTGAATGCTTATTATTTAATAGCATTTTATTTGGTACTTTTGTACCATGATCAACTGAGTTTCTTTATCCAGTTTCTGAGCCATCACCTTTGCAATGTTCAATATTATCTGAGAAGAGAAAATTGTCAATTAATTTGGTATAACCCAAAGTGCTCTTGATAGCTGTGTCTTATAATAAAAAGGGAACCATAACTTTGCTTCAGAGAAAGCAAAATATTGATTCCAATTTCTTCCTGACATTGTATATTAAATAAGAAACACCTAGGACTCTCAATCTTCCTGTTGTTTATCCTTATAAAAGGCTTTTACACTGCTAGATAACACCTTGGCTTTAAGGTTTCCTTTTTTTATTGCTTTGCCTTTCCCCTGCAAATGAAGAGATGTCCAGACAATGCCATCAGACACCAGAGATGATGAGACATAAAAAAACTGGGCTGGAAAATCACCAACAATACATAGGATACACAACTTGCACAGGAACAATTAATTCAAATGAGCTTTGTGAGATGAAAGCAACATCTATAAATGGTCCCTTTAAAATGCTCCTCTCCTAAACCTCTGCAGCTGGTGGAAGTTACAATCTCTTTGGCTGGGGTTGGCTGTTTGGGGGTTTTTTTGGACATTCTGCATGAACAATTAGGGCCAGTTTCACACACAGGCACAGACCACAGGTTCTCACTGTACTTTGGGACAGGGTTGAACTACATGCTAACAATACAATCCACAACCTCCTGAATAGCAAAGAAGATTACCTTTGTTCTGGTTGTTCTCCATATTCCCATCCTGCATCTTGCCTAAATGATGAAAAATTCCAACAGACAACAGACAGTAAACAACCTTCAGCCGAGACAGAACACAAAAATGGGGATTTATATCAATGGGAGACAAAACCATGAGCACACCACGGGCACCTGGGCACCATCCCCTGCCCTCACACCTGCACTCACAGAGGGGCCAAGGAATTCCAGCCAAGCTCGGGGCTGGAACACCTTAAATGCTGAATATCAGCACTTATTTTTGAGGAATCTGCATCAGTTCAGAGGGGGAAACAAATAAAGTGGATCTGATGGAAGGAGGAATTGGAATAATATTCCTGAGATGATGTTTCAGAGGGCTGGGACTTAAAAATTCTGACACACACCAGTATAGAGAATGGCTTTCTTAATGTATTCCAGAATTAAATTAATCCTGTTACTAAATTGAGAAAAAAATAGAAACAATGGTGTTAATAAATCTAAATGAATCAATAAAAATGTAAATCAGATTGGATTTTTAAATTACATCTTCCTCACTTGGTTGTACTAATTAGCAAATTTCTCCTGGAAATACAAGTGCCAGGTGACCTAAATTCAGATTTACCCTGAACATAGATTTACCATGCGCCTCTTTAATTTCCAGCTTGACATTTTATCCACAAACAGTTTTACCACAGCAAAGTCCTTATTCCTTTGTGCCTTTTTCAAGTGGAAATGTCATTTGAAAGTGTGCATGAGATAAAAATGGCAAAATGTACAAATCACATACAAAACTTTGGTATTTGGAATAACAGCTAAATATTTTCAAATGGATTCAAAATTTCTTGGTGGGATCTCTTTTGAAACTTTCACAGTAATTATATGAATTTATGGGAAAGGCTACACCAAATATTATCTCAGAATGGATGACAATGTCTTTTGGTAGTTATGTAAAATGCACAATAAAAAAATGATGCTAAGGAAAATTAAGTTAAAATACAACTACAGGATTGTTGACACATTCTAATAAGAAATGTACCATCAGAATTTATTAAAAAATGTGCCAGCAGGTACATCTTGTTCTTCTGACTGCCATGTGCATTAATTTTTTCACTCTGCTGTGAATAAATCATAACAAAATGGAAAAACTAAGATGCATCTCTTGCATGTTGGTCTTTGCACTGAGTGGAAGAGCAAAAAGTGCCCAAGTCAGTGTTATATTTGTCAAAAATAGGCCCCAGTGCCACACTGGGAAATTCCAAAGCCCAGAAGCAGAGCCAGGGAAAGGACATCTGGTGACCTAAAATCATCTCAGAGCTCAGGTGAGTTACTGCAACAAACCACTGACCATCAGCTGCCTGTCTGCATTTCTCATTCTATTCCTACCCCAGCAATAACAGGACTTTGAAAAATTCAGAATCCACTTTCCAGAGCTTTACACTTTGCACAAGAGAGGAATCCATGAACCTGAGCAAAACCAAGCTCCTTTCCACAGGGAAATTCCCTGTAAAACCTTGGCCTGTGAGGCACAGTTGGACTGAGTACCTGCCTGGTGGCTGTTTTTCTTAGAAGAGCTTTTAATAAAGTTACTGGAAGACACAAAATATCTCTGGAGATTCAGATTTCTGGCTGGAGCATAAAGCCTTCCATAAGAACTGGAAGGCATTAATTTAGAGCAGGCAGTCTGCTCCATTTCCTCCTCTGGAGATCCTTTTGCAGACTGCAATTCCAAACCTCGGAGTGGCAAAAAAATGGAACAATATTCAACTTTCAAAATGATAAAAATCACCAACAAAACCCAAATGTGACTGTCCCAACCGGCAGGCACATCACAGAGATTTTTTTAAAATTAAAATATCTACTATTAGGACACATATTTGCTACTTAATAGCATAATTCTCATAATGAATTACACCAACAATTGACTGGCTACCTGAAAATAGCAGTACACAAAACAAACAATCATGAACAACAGTTTAGGCTCAGGTATTTTGAAAATACATTCTTAATATTCTTAATATGCTGCATCCAGGTTATTGAGTGGGGGAAGTCATCAGAGGTAGTTACAGTTCAGTTCTTTAGACAGAATAACAAAGAGAAGGTAATTCGGGTAACCAAGAAAAGAAAAGGAAGTTGTAAGCTATTTATATCCTCATGTGCCAAATGATTTTAAGGCTGCACTTTGGTATAAAACAGGAACAAGGAAATTAAGGCAGAAAGAAAGGTGATAGAATCACCACTGCTGAGAGATCCTTCCTCCTTCCAGGTACAAATACTCCCCCATCCTTCTCTCCTTGGTGCATTATTTAGAATTGTCAAAAGGAGGAGTATTTATTAATATTTTGATAGCATCATGTGAAATCATTCTAAAAAAATACAATATTTTTTACATAATTCTGAAAATATTTTGTTCTTTTTTGTTTGGAATAATAAATCAAATAAATGTTGTTTGGGCTGGAGAAATCCATCTGAGTTTTTTATCACTTTTCTAAGCAAGGATGAAAAATCAGAAAGTTTAGAATAGCATTTCTAACATCTGCATTCTGCAGCTGATTTGAAAGCTCTGAATTTAAATATAAATATTTTTCACATGCCTTTGCCTCACTACAGTTCCTGTATTTTGGAAAGGACTTGTGGCACCTTTACAGACTAAATTCTTACTATAAATGTCATGGACTTCACCAAACAAAACTCCCAAGAAAAGCCTCCCTTTTACCTGCTGCAGCCCTTGAGGACAAGGCCACAGAACAGCAAAGTCCCATCACTACTTTGGAAATTATTTCCCTCATTTGGAAATATTTCTGAATTGGAAGAAGTGCTTGGGATCAACCAAAGAAAAGAATGGAATTGTGCTCCAAGTGCTGAGAGGGAACCACTGTGTTAAACAGGAAGTTTTAGATAATCCTTCTATGCATTCAATAAATAACTTCACTTACAATTCAGAAATGTATTAAAATATAAATTTTAAAATAGAAAAATGATATTTAAAAAAGAGTTCAGACTGCAAATTGCTTTGCAGGAGCAGAAGTAGCTCAGTACCTACACTGGGATTAGCTGTAGATGTGAAATATTCCAGCAGACATTTCTCTGACTCTGGTAAGCCATTTCTATACCTTTTCCATATTTTCTAAACACCCATTTAAGTAGCAAATTCTCTAGCTTACAAATGCCAAAAGAACCCCAACAACCCACCCTGGAAATCCTGATTTAGGAAGGTGGCAGTGCTCTACTGGAAGGAAATCAAATTTGGGGTAATTTGAGCTACTGGAAGGAAATCAAATTTGGGGTAAACAAGCTGTAAACAGTGATTGCTGCTTCCCTGATTTTCATTTTTTCAAGTCACCTTTACTAAACATAATACTTTGGAATGAGATGAGTTTTCCTGAATTACTACATTTCTGCAAAATCTTCTGCTCTGTTTATGGCCTTAACTTGCAACCTTTCAAAAACTGAATGTATTGTCCATAGATCTGACAATGAGATCAGCAACAATTCTCTATTTTGATCTCAATTCCTAAAACTCAACATTTATAAGAATTTATAAGAATTCCTTTGGTACAGTTCATAATACCCAGGCTGGGTCACAAAGTAAATGAATTTATCATTACAGGCTCACAGGCTGGCAACAAACTCTTTCTTTTGTGTCAATCTTTTATTGACAATTAAGAATGAAAATATTTTATCTGAAATGTAATTGGTTTATTTTTCAAGCAACAACATTTCATGAGCTTGCTACTTATTCAAGTATATAATTATAAATTCTTATTTTAAGATACTTTCTACACAAAGACTATAGGCAAAAAGACTACTATACCTACAAAGACTGTAGGTAAAATTCTTGCTTCCAGTCACACCTCAGGAAGAATTTTCAGACTTTAAAAAAATATTCATTTCATCCAGGCCAAAGGAATATGCAGATGAATTTGGGGTCCTTGCTTTGGAACTCATCCTCTCCTTCCTTTCTCCCCTCCAAACCATATCTACATTTTCAGCATTTAACTCACCATAATCAGCAGAGTAATTAATTACCAGAGTAATTCTGGTAATTTCTCAGCTAACTGAGAAATTACCAGAAATCTGGCGTTGCCCATTTCCCAGATAATTCCAAAGCACTCAGACCTATGTTTGCCTGAGGCCTCTGAGCAGTTGAACTGGGGAAAGCCTCTCCTGCCCTTGTTGATCCAAGACCAGCAGAATTATTGACCTGCCTCATCTCAGAGGAACTAAAATCAAAAACATCCTTAACTGCACAAAAAAATTCACTCCACACTGCAAAGCCCTGCGCTTGTATCCCTCAGCTCCAGGATAAACACGGGCAGTAACTGTTGTTCCTGACTGGAGAGAGGATGATGGAAAATCACATCCCTAATTCCGACACTGATCTAATATCCCCTGGAACTCAATTTCCTCATTAAGCTCAGCATTAAGCCCAAACACAACAGGGATTTACCAGGCAGCCCCAGCTCCGAGCAGAGCCCAGGGCTCGTTCTGCACCTGCAAAGAGGGGCTGAACTCTGCTCCCATCCCTCCCTGCAGCTGGCAGGGATGAGCAGCAGTGCTGAGCAGCCAGGGGAGCTGCAGGGGACTTTGCTTGTTTTACACTCACCAAAGTGGAATTATCACAGAACCATCACAGAATGGTTTGGGTTAGAACCTTAAAGCCCATCCAGTGCCATCCCTGCCATGGCAGGGACACCTTCCACTGTCCCAGGCTGCTCCAAGCCCCAGTGTCCAATCTGGCCTTGGACATTCCAGGGATCCAGGGGCAGCCACAGCTGCTCTGTGTCAGCACCCTCACAGCAGTGGAGAATAAAACACAATTCATTCCCTGGTTCTTGCTCTCTAGGGAATCTGGAACCAGGATGATGGAGGTCCCTGCCATGCAAGGAGATGTCAGGATTGTAAATCCTAGTTTTCCAGAACGGGTTTTAAATCTGGTTATATGTTTCTTTTAAATGATTTGAAAATAGGCTCAAAGATTTCCTGTGTCAATGTCTTAAATAAGATCCAACAGCAGTAAATCCTGTTCCTTGTTTAGCACTTGATATTGCTGTCAGGAACTCTCATTTCACATGTGAAATGCAACCTGCATGGAAAAAAACTTCTTTCACCAACATGACGAAAAGTAGAATGACTTTAGTCAGTATTTTTGGCTCTGCACAAGGAAAGGTTGCTTGGCAAATAAAGGCTCATGTATCTGATTAGCAGCAAAATACAGCTGATGCCTACACTAATATTGACCCATTCAATCCAATTTAACACTGGAATCTGACTGTGAGGAGAGACTGAAATATCTGTGTGCTAACAAGCAGGGTCAGGAACCTGTACTGGGACACAGTCAAAACTGGCTGCAGGAATGGTTTGCTTTGGGTTTACTTTACACAGGCAGGCTCAGGAGAAAGTCACTGAGGGCTCACACAAATATCCACAAAACTTCTTGGTCTCTCCTGAAACAGATGCTGAAAACAGCAAACGTTGTCCCTAACACAGTGTTGGTTGAAATGGAGGCAGATCCCTGATCCCAGCCCTCCCTCAGAACTGCGTGAGGAATTAGGAGTGAAAAGGAGGAGAAGCAGAGAGAATCCCTTGGTGCTCTTCTCCAGACCTATGCTGAATAATGAAACTTTATAATGAAACATCAGGTGAGTCTGCCTGAAAGTTTTGAAACTGGCCTGACATAACTGCTTCTTTTAACTGCAGTTTGAATGGCAAATAAATCATCACGATTTCAAGCTCTGCCTCTGCCAGGCTGAATTCTGGGGGAATGAAGCTGCAGCATCCCTGTGGCCCCTCTGCCAAGCTCCTGCAGAGCGTGTGGAGCAGGATCTCTCAGAGTGCAGTCACACAAACACAACATCTGTGCAGGTCAGCGAGGGGAGAGGGAATTTGACACAGTCAGGAGAGAAATCCATCAAATCAGACAAGCCGGGGGTTGTGACGTACCATTGACTAAGCTGGCATTTGCATTATCAGTGGCATTTGCACCTGCTGCACCATCTGTGGCTGGAGGAGGGTGGGAGGAGGGATGGGAAGAATCTACTGAGCAATAATGGATAAAAAAATAAATAAATAAACAAAAAAGCACAAAACCAAATAATAAATAAATAAATAATAACAGCAACACGAATGAATGCACGTGACAGAGCGAAAAGCCTTCGTGGCTTTCTTTGCTCCCAAAATCAAAGAGTTTGAAATTAATTAACACAAATTTCCAAAGCAATGTGGCATTGGGAAGGTGTCACAAAGCAAGCTGCAAACTCAAATAATAATAACAATAATAATAACAACAACAATAATAATAATAACAAAAGATAAATATGAAACACATTTAGCAAAGTTAAAGGAGCTGGTGAGAATTGGCTGTACACAATCCTGTGTACATTGTTTTAGTCCTTTTATGTCTTGTTTTTTGTACTTCAATGTAATTTATGGATTTTAAAGTGGTTGAAATGTTTCCTTTGGAGTTAATTTACACAGTGCTTTAAAATTTGCATTTAAAAATGCATTATATCTACATCTGTACATACTTCTACATAGAACAGTGGTACATATTTTATGTTTTAAATAATTTTGCACATTATGATTTATCATCACTGATGCATCCCAGTCTAACAGGGTCCTGCCATCACCCAGGTAAAATACTTATTGATCTGAGTAAAAACATGGAATTTTCCATATTTTATGTGGAAAAGGCAAATATAGTCTTGAGGAGAATGAGGGGTTATTTTAAATCCAAGTAACGGACATGAGACATTTCCTGGTTTGTGATGACATGAAGGAAGAATCAGAAAAGAAAACCTCTTCTTCTTCTCAGTTATTATCCACATATTAGAAAAAAGTGGACAAGGAATCTTTCCTAACGGGAAATTGAAAAGCTTGAAGAAGGTTTTATCATTTTACTATGTTCTTTATAGTGAAGTTCAAAAAAATTAGTCTCTGCAAATAATAGCTAAAATTTATTTTGTTTTGTTTCTGGTGGTTAATTGCTCACAACAGAACCAAGTCCTCCCATGGATCCTGACTGAGACTTCAAACTGCTCCAGTCCTTGCCCCACAGGGATTATTTCATGCTGTACTGGGTTGGTACTGCAGAAGAATGGGCTGATTTTATTTACAAATGGCAAATTGAGAGAAGAAAATAAACAGCTCCCAGGATTTAAAAACACACCCTGTGCAACTGCATTGAGGAAAATTTCAATTGCAAATTTGATTACTGTGGTGGCAACGACTTAAACTGTTTTGGTGACTCGTGCTTGCTCTTTATTCCGTTTGGATCCCCACCCCAACCAGCCCAGCGTGAGCTGCTAACAGCAAATCAAGTATTCCACATTAAACACTTTGCAATTTACTTCTGGAGAACAGCTGATTATTCCAGCTGAACGGGAAGATTTGCAACACCAACAATGCCTGCTCACCAAAAGGTTTGGCACCGGCAATCTTGTTGATTTGAAATCATTTTTTAATTTCAGCTTGACTGATTCAAAGATGATTATTTCAATCAGCAGTTCCCCCCTGATTTGCATCATTGGATGGGGTACAATTCTTACTCTACCTGGAAGCTGCTGTTCCTCCTCCTGTTTCACACCTGCATGATGATTTTTAAAGTGTTAATGAGCAATAAAAGCACACACCCACACAGACTGAAAGGGGCAGGATTTCTGAGAACTGCAGGTTTCTGTTCCAGAGGTTTTCATTTGAGTTGGTGCCTCCATCTGCCACCAGCTCTGCCCAGGCACGAGCACAAAGCTGCATCAGAGAATGTGGAGGAATTCTCTATATTTGTGGGGTTTTTTTATATTGTACCTGTTTCTACAGAGCCATGTTCAATTAAATTCTGTGTCTGCATCCAAATTCTAACACACCTCTGGGTAAGTTACAGCCACAATGTGAGGGAAACTCCCTGATTTCTCTTTTCTTGCCTTTCCAGGCTACTCCCTGGGAAACCTGAGAGAGCCAGCAGTGTCCTGAGCAGAGCCTAGGGAGGCCAGCCCAGTTAAACCCAGCACAGGGAGCTCTCACATCACACAGGAGTGAAGCTGCTCCTCCTCTCCTCCAGACCACACAAAGGCTCTGAACGAGAGCAAACTCCAAGGTGCTGCTCAGAACTGGTCTGGAATAAAAGAGTTTTGCTTTGTGAAGTTTCAGTCTTTTCTCCTTTTAATTCTCCTGGAGCCCCCCATGCCTGGCAGCTACTGTGCATTTCTGTGCAGAAATGAAATGGTAAACATTTCATTTAGTAAAAAGGGATTTCCTCAAAGCAGCAGAGAGTCAAAGACAGACACTTGTTAACATACTCAGAAATGGAAATTGTAGGTCCTGAAAACCATTGGAATTTGGCCTTCCTATCTGCAGCTTCATATAAAATGATGGAAACAAAAAAAAAAAAAGGTGGAATCATATTGCCTGACAGATAGCAAATAAAATGTTCAGTAAAGCTTTAACTGTTTTTTTTTTTTTTAATTCATAGTGAACACCACTAGAAAGAGCAGAAATGTCTGAAAAACCTGTATTAATTGGCCCTTAATCATGCCTGAAAGACAATTATTCTTAGGACAGACTTGGAATGAAATTGTGGAAGCAGAACAATTTACAAGACTGCATGAAGAAAAACTGGCAAGGACAGACATTTAATCATGTTTCTGCTTAGTGTGCAGCCCATAAATTAGCAAATGCTTATGACATCACACTGTAATAAGGTGAAAAGCCCAGAGAGGCTTCTTGATTTCATTAACTGATGCAGGACATGAAAGTAAAACTGTCTGCTAACATTTACTGCTACATTCTTGGCTTTTACTATTCTTAGCTTGACCTTTACACCTGCAGAAATTAAAATGCCTCTCAAGTCAGTCACTGACATTAAACAATCCAGGCTAGCAAAGAGCCACAGCTTATCTTTATTTTAGTCCTGAAGCTCCAAGGCAGATGCTATTTCCATGGCCAAAGGGTTTTTTCCTGGAGAAAAAGAATTGAATTGATAGAAAAGCACAAAATCTTAGCAAACTGTAGGTGAGCATGGATTCATGTAGAGAAGCCACAGCAACTGGAGCATGCCCAGGTATCCCCCTGCATTTCAGTATGGACTGGGAGCCTGCAGTTTCACACTGGAAAAACATCTTGTTATCCAATGGATTTATTGGTTAACAGCTTCTGCTGTTTTTCTGTGTGACATGTGATGATAAAAATGTGTCATAAAAAAAAAAAAAGGCAGTTTGAAAAATCCCATTTATTTGTCAAGAGCGGAGGAGAGCTCTGGCTGCACAAAGCCCAGGAGCTTTCTCTGGAGCATCCTGGTGTTGGGAGATTTACCTTTCTTGTCTTTCTTCTCCTCCTCTTCTCCCCCAGCTCCCAGCAGAGTGAAGATGATGCCAGTCTGAGAATTCACCCCCACAGCAGTCACCAGCATCCGCCCAGAGCCTTCCATGACATGGGTGCCTGAAGAGAGGCAAGACAGAGGTCACAGAGAGCTAAAAAAAATGTAAAAAATTATGCAAGGCCTTTCTGAAAATATCGAGTTTGTAAGCCTATATTGAGGAGAATATTATTGCATAACCAAAACAAACCCTGTTGTGCATTATTCTCAACCAAGAATTAATGCTTAAGCACAAACCTCAGGCTGCACAGCCATCATCATCAGATTCTCTTTTTAAAAGAAATATTGTCACCAACCAAGACAAGAAAACAATTTCAGCAAAACATCACAAATACAAAAATTAGCTCCAAAAAAATTCCCCAAAATAAATTCCATTCAAACCTAAAGATCAGAAAATATCTTTAAAAGCCAACAGAGACTTGGTTGGTTCAGTTGGAAAGGAAAAGAGCTGCAACCTTCCTCAGAAATTTATCAGAGCTTCCTTTAAGATGTGTCACTATTTGCAAATACCTTTTAATTAAGAACTTGCTATTTGTATCCCTGTGTTTTGTTCTGAGGGAATCTTCTCCTGAATTGGACAACAAAGGTGGATAAAAATATCCTCCAAAACGTGCCCTTGGCTCCTAGGCTCCCAGAGCAGCCTTGGCAGGCAGACAGGCACCCAGCAGAGCTCAGGCCAGAGGGGATGGGATGGGATGGGGTGTGGTGGCACTGGTTGTGGGTATCTCTGGGTCTGGGTTGAAGCACTTGAATGGTAGTTCATGTGCAGACTCAGGTGTTTATTATTTCTTATCAGTAAAACAGTCTCACTGCTGTGAGTTCAGCAGCTTTTCATGAGAAGGCACAGAATGGCCAACAATCTCTTGGTACAAGGTGTTTTACAGCTAAACTCTCCCATTAAGAGCTGACACCTGGATTATTTCCCTTTTAACCCAATAACTGATCCCACAGAGCCCCCAGTGCAGACTTTTCTGCCCAATTACAAAATGCCACCCAAACCCATGGAGAAGGAGGAAGAAGCAGCACGAAGAAGAAACCCAGGACAGCACCCTGTGCCCTCCATCCTGCTTCCATCCACAGCACACTAAAAACCCCAAACCCTCAATTTCTCACCCAGTGACACACCCACACTGCTCTCTATAATCTATTGCACACTTTGGTGGATTCCAGTCTATTTAAAGTCTAGGAAACTTTCTCCATGAATGAGGATCAGAGTCAGAGCTCCCCTGGGGGTCAGGGCACCCCAGAGCAGACAGAGAAATATTCCTGGTGCCTTGGGGTTCCACAGGCTGGGGCAGATCTTACCTGACAGCAGCATCGGGTCTTTGTCCACGGATTTGCGGACCTGGTCGGACTCTCCAGTCAAGGAGCTCTCATCGATTTTGAGATCATTTCCTTGGATAAATATCCCATCAGCAGGTAGAAGGTCACCTGTGGTCAGAACAGGCCAATGGAAAACCTCCATGAGATTGTTTTTATAGTTACACAATGAGTTTTGTTATTATAAAATCACAATTAATGGCATGAAAAGGTGAAATGAAAGGAGAAGGGAAGGAATTACTCCTGATTGTGTCCACAGGAGCCACAGTACTGCAATCCAGCCAGGAAAGGCCTTTTATTGCAAACATCTTCTGCTTCATGCTATCCCAGAACCCAAATGCATCACATTTAACTCACAATGGACATCTCCATCATGGGGGTTTGCCCGGGAAGTGCTCCTCACATCACCTGAAGGTTTCTCCATCAGACTTCATAGGAATTAACAGCAGCTAATTAACAGCTGAGCTGCCCTTTCCCCTTCCCCTCTCAGGGAGCCCTTAGGTAAGTCCAGGAGAAATGTGATGGCTGATGGAAGGGGGATGTGGCTGGAATTAACAACTCCCTCCAGAGCACACAGAGTTCCTGCAGGAGTCTCTCACTCCACTGGAGCATGGGGCTTTCCCTGTGGCATGGAATTATCAGGCACCTCATCTGCGGGGTCAATCTGGATCTGAAGGAACTCATGAGGTGATCACAGAGGCCCAATTCCCTTCTACACAACATTTAAAAACACTTCCTCTTGCCCCTAACTGGACAGAAATAAAAAGAAATTCACCTGAATAACGCAATCCTCCATGACAGAGAATTACCTTTGTGTGAACAAATACAGAAAACTGGAACAAATGCAGAAAATTGGAACAAATGCAGAAAACTGGAAGGAACTGGAAAACTGACCAATCCTTGTCCTGGTCAGTGAAAGAAGCCTACACCAGTTGAATTAATTTCCTAGTGCAGCTTTACAGCAGGTCTTCATGTTCTCCTTTTGCCCTGACAGCTCAGGTGTCACCTCAGCATGGCCAACACTGACTTTCTGTCCTATAAACCTGCCCTAACCCCGCCAGGGAAGCGTGTCCACGCTGCTGGGAAGGGCCAGCAGAGCAAGCCAAGGCTCCAAAGGCCGTGCACTCACCATATTTGACCTGTGCAATGTCCCCAACCACGATCTCTGCCACGGGGATCTGGATGACCTGTCCCCCTCGCACCACGGTGAACTTCTGCTCCTGCTCGATGCGGCTCTGCAGCCCCCGGAACTGCTTCTCCTTGCTCCAGTCGTTGAAGGCGGTGACCAGGACCACGCAGATGACAGACAGGAGGATGGCAGCACCTTCAATCCAGCCAGCTTCGGCCTCCCCCTCATCCTCAGCTCCTCCTGTTGCAGTACCACACCCTGCAGAGATGTTAAGGATCGGTTTAGGGAAGGTCCACAGGGTGTACCACAAGAAATGAAATTTGCTGTGACGTGACGAGGTGAGGGGATGGAGCTGCTTTTCCAAGCACTGCCTGCTGATGAAACATGGCAGAATGGAGGAAAAGGACAAATAAAGAGATCTGTGACAAAGAGAAAATAAATAAATCGACAGAAATCCTTGTCCTTTTAATTCTTCTTCTGAGCAACACACCCTCGGTGAACCCAGACTAAACAAATGGAAGGAGAAAGCACCAATTCTGTTTTGTGACAGAGGACTCAGAGCTTCACCTGAGCCACCAAAACCTGCAGGGCAAGAATAAGAATAACACTGAAGAATAAGAATAATACTGAAGAATATGAATAATACTGAAGAATAAGAATAATACTGAAGAATAAGAATAATACTGAAGAATATTAATAATACTGCATAAGAATAATACTGAAGAATAAGAAAAATACTGAAGAATATTAATACTACTGAATAAGAATAATACTGAAGAATAAGAATAATACTGAATAGGAATAATTCTGAAGGTGACAGGAAGGACTGACAATGAATGACATTAAACAATGCAAAGCAATGGCATTAAATTCACATTAATACCCTGCCAGGTTGAATTAAACAATTTTAAGACAATTTTTTTTTAAACAATTTTCAACACAATTTCTAAATGTTCTGAACTAAACACACTGATAGGGAGCACTTGTTAAAAAAAATACTGGGGTCAACTGAGTTTATCAGCATTTCAATTTGATAATGAGTGCATTAAGGAACACTGAGTAAAAACAATTCCCTGATATTAATTCATCAGTCTTCCCTACAGAGAAATGCAGTGGGATGCTTCTAGAACTGCAAGTACATTACTGCTGCCAAAAGCAAAGCAGCATTAAGAGAACCACTCTGTTCTGAACTGTTAATTCTGAATTCCTTTATATACATCTGCTAATTATTTATTTCAATTAAAATTTAAATAGATCATATTCACCAAAGGAAAGTGACATAGCTGTCCTTCTTACTGAAAGAGCACCTGGGCAGCCAAGGGCACATTCCAGAGAAATCCCAGCTGGTGGGAGAGAGAACTCAGCCTGGCCAGCAGAGCCTCCTCTCCTGAGGGACCTGGGAAGAATTGTTCCCATTTTCCATAAAGAATGGCACCAGGCAGGAATTTGACATCACTTCTCCACCTCACCCAGGTACCAGGGGGTTCAGCAACTTCGCTTCCACCTCTGACTGAAGCTTAATTTGGTTTATTCATCACCTCTCACTAGAGAGAGTTAACAGCCAGGTTGACTTCTGTATTTAAATTACAAACTGGAGCATCATAACCCATTAACCAGCTGAGTAATTACTCTTGTCAACAATAACAAAACCACCAAAAGTCAAAGGAAGAAAGATGAGCCTGAACAGCCACTAAGAGAGGAAGGAAATGAAAATAAAGGGAGGTTTTAGCCAAGTTCTCTCTAGTTTAAACTCAGCCTCTAAGGGCACTCCCAAGGGTGGGGGCTGCCCTGGCAGGGATGTTCTTCCACTCCTGGCCCACCCAAAGCTTCAGCACAAGAACCTCACTAAAATCTCTTTTACAGCACTCAGGGAAGAAATTAAGAAACTTTTTGAAGTTCAGTACCTTCAGCTGCTCATTACCAGCCTCAAATGCAACTCAGAAACCAGCCCTGCAGCTTCCCCCTGCAGCACTGTGGGGGTTTTGGGAAGCACCAATGAATTTTGCTCTGTTTCACCTTAATCATCTCAGTTGGATTTTTAGATTCCTTTTCCAAATCAGCAGATTCACTTTTGTCTTGGTTGCTTTCAATGGTTTCCTAGTGCAACTAATTCTGTTTCAGCAGATGTAACACCAGAATTCACTCTCCCTTTTTTATTTCATTGACTTAGAATTAAATATGATGAATATTCTGGTTTTTTAACAGCAAACCTCTTCTTCTATTTCTCTCAAAAGAAACATGGTCTGGTCTAGCCACAGTCAAACACTGATTTTATTTCCTTTTCAGATGGCTGAAATTTAGCCCAGCTTGTACAAAATTACAAAGACCTGCTGCAGAGTAATATTTCCAAGACTCTTCAGTAAAAAAAAAAAAAAGAAAAAGAAAAAGAAAAATCAGGTAAAAATAAAGTTTAAAAAAAAAGAAAAAAAGCCAAAATCAGGTAAAAAATAAATACATTCCTTGACTTGAGCAGTGAGGTTGATTTTGTGTTGTTTGTGTTGTCAGAACTGATCTCCATGTTGACACAAATGGTACCACAGAGCATGTAAATAATATAAAATATTATCATTAACACAAAAGGAATTACCTGTAGATACCTTGTAGATTAAGCACAATCAAATAAAATAATTCATTTTTCAGCTGAAAATTTTGTTTGTGACAATGGAAGAAAATCTGAAGGAAACAGATTGAACTTAGATCAAGCTCTTGGAAAGTGTCCCTAAATCTGACAAGCTTCCACACTGAATAAAAAATCATGTTTATGACTTAAAATTCTGAGACAATCCTCCACAAGCCAATGAAAACAACAAAATTTTAAATGCATTCAATTTTCTTTTCTGTTCCTTTCATCTGACAATGATAAATTCGGGTGGAGCAGAGGTGGTTGAAGGGAGGAGGGAATTTTAGGAGGAGAGGAATTAATTGCCAGACCTCATCAAAACCTGAAGTCTTTGGGAGAATGGAGGAAATTCTGAGCTGATTTTTGAGTTGTTAATTGTGGAGATTCAATGTGGCCCCTCTAAAACCCCAGGGCCCAGGTGAGAAGTCAATCAGACCATCAGAATTTCCCAAAATTTTGCCTTTGCATTTTACACTCCGCAGAAAGAAGGGATAAAAGTGCTGCATAAATTAATGCAAAATCCTCTTTTTCTAGGAATAAACTCTAGCAAAAATCTACCTGCTTCTTACAAAAGCAAGATTTCTGAGCAGATTTTTTGTAAAAAAAAATATGAAAAGCAGGATTTTAAAATGCAACCTCTGCTCTTTACAACATGGAAACATTTTCTTGAATTATGTGGTGCTCTTGCTTCCAAACTGTTTTAGAGGTGTTCCTTTTGATAGGGAAAAATAAAAATAAAGGAAACCTGCATCTCCATTGGTTTGAGTCTGTCTAATGTTTTCTTACATACTTATGGAAAAACAATTGGGTTTTGAATTTTTTTTTCTGCTGTTATGGTTTTCTAGAAATTATAGAAAGATTTACATGGATTTACAGAAAGAAACTTTATGTATTTATAGATGAAAAAAGGCACAAACTTTTTAAGTCTATATTTAGATTATCTGTCCTTATTGCAGTGCAAAGTGACCCAGTATTGACCTTACAGATGAGGAGAAAATAAGAAATATTAATAAAATACATCATATTAATACACTTAAGTAGCAAAATTGAATTTAAAGCACCTAATATTTATTAAGAATGTTCACATTAGCTTGACAAATCCATGTTGAGGTATAAGATTGGTGTTCTGCTTTCACAGGGAGCACGTGGCTCTCAATGCTACCCAAAAATCTGCCTGAGCCTTTTATTGAAATGCACAGAGTGAAAAGCAGCACAAAAGAGTTGTTACCATGCAGATGGGATTTGTGGCAGGGTTTTATTCCAAGACAGCAAATTGTGATGTTCTCATGCTAAATTCCCTTTAGCAGAGGCCCTGTCTGTCAGAAAACCCAAATGCAGAGAGGCAAACGAGTTTAAAACATGAAGATATTTTCTGCCACGACTCTGAACATGTGCCATGGCCAAAGTCTGACCCTCAGAGCACAGAAAATGAGCAGGGCTTGAAACTGAGATGCTGAAGACCTGCAAGTCAAGGCTGTAAAGGGCTGGGACTCCTTTGGCTCAGAAAAAGCAGATGGAGCCCAAAAATGGATCCATTTATCCCAAAAGGAGCAGCCAGGTGAGCTGGAGCTCCCCAGGAGAGGGAGAACCTGGCAGCACAGCCTCAAAGAAGGCTCAGAAACACAAAGGGGGACCAAGGGGACTCTTGTGCCCGTAATATATCTGAGAGGACATTTCCAGAACCTTGTGGAAGGAGAACAGAGCTTCAAAAAGCTTAAAACTGGGCCAGAAATAGATCAGCAAAGCTGATGGAAAAGTCTTCTGCAGAGGGGAGATGAAAGGAAGGAAAGAACAGGAAAGTTCTGCCACCCATCACAGGCAGTGAGCCCAGAGGTGGCAGCAGCTGGATTTGCACCTCTGCAGGGACTGCAGGGCTCCAGACCTGCCCAGAATTTCCTTTCTCAGCCCAGCTGAGGTGGTAGCAGCTGGATTTGCATCTCTGCAGGGACTGCAGGGCTCCAGACCTGCCCAGAATTTCCTTTCTCAGCCCAGCTGAGGTGGCAGCAGCTGGATTTGCATCTCTGCAG
>JANIJU010003057.1:17626178-17637092 GCA_025504685.1 Leucosticte australis | reverse complement strand
AGAAATAGAAATAGAAATAGAAATAGAAATAGAAATAGAAATAGAAAGAAATAGATATAGATGATATAGATATAGATGTAGATGTAGATACAGATGATATAGATATAGATATAGATATACATAAGAAATAGAAACAGAAATAGATATAGATGATATAGATATAGATATAGATATATAGATATAGATATACATATACATAATAAAGGTATAGAAAGAGAAATAGAAATAGATTGTATAGATATAGATTATATAGATATATAGATATAGATAGATTAGATATAGATATAGATGATATAGATATAGATATACATAATAAAGGTAAATAGAAATAGAAATAGAAATAGAAATAGAAATAGAAATAGAAATAGAAATAGAAATAGAAATAGAAATAGAAATAGAAATAGAAATAGAAATAGAAATAGATATAGATGATATAGATATACATAATAAAGGTAAATAGAAATAGAAATAGAAATAGATGATATAGATATAGATGTAGATATAGATGATATAGTGTTGCAATATAGATATAGATATACACAATAAAGATATAGAAATTGAACTACATATAGATATAGATAAAGATGTAGATATAGATGATATAGATGTTAGATATAAATATAGATATAATTATAGATGTAGACATAGATATAGATGATATAGTTATAGATATAGATACACATCTCTCTCCCTCTCTCTCTCTATGTATATATATTCACACGTTCTTCAGCCTGATCACAAACATTGATGAGCACAGGAACGTTAATTGGAATATTCCCTCCCTTTCAGGAGAAGAGGTGTGTCAAGCAGGATTCTTCTGCCTGGCATCTCCAAGGAAATTCATTTTGGAGAGATCAGGCAAAGGGATGGGTCCTCACTCCACCAAAGGACCAAGCAACTGCTTTTACAATGTTTCTATTCAATTTTGTTTCCTTTTTTTTGCCAGAGAGAAAAGAGAGAAAGGCAGAAAAAAGGGAATTTTCATGGTGAGTCCTGTTCTAAGGGATTGCAAGAGAAAAGAAAAACCTAGATGTTGGGTTGTTGTAGCTTTACTTATTTTGCTCCAAGCTAGAGATGTCAGGTAAATAAAACCTCATATTCCAGAGGTAAAACATGGGCTCCAAATGCAGGAATCAGACCTTGAAAAGCTGTTCTGTGTTCTTTAACAAGGATTCGAGAGCAGTTATTCAACCACTTGACTTGCAAGGGCACGTCCTAGCCGAGTCCTACTTGCAGAATTAATATTTCTGGAGGATCTCTTCCTGGAAAATATGTGAGAAGACTTTTTATGCTGTGCCAAAGTTCTAACTCTCATTCCCTCTTCCCCAGCAGACAGCTGAATCGTGCCTGGCACCCTGGCCATGTGTGATGAGCAACATCCAAGAGTTCTGTCGGGGATCTGCACATCTCTCATGAAGGGAAGGCATCTGGGGGACCTCAGATTTTGCAGCCCAGCAGAGATTTGTAGAAAGCAGACATAGGTCACTTTGCACTAGGAAATAATTCTTCAATCTGCAGGTCCCACATGACAAAGGCTGCACATTCTGCACTCTGCAAGTTCTCAATGTGCTGTCACTGACACCAGCTGGAGCCTCAAACTTCTGTCAGGAATTGGCCCCCAAAGCTGACCTGGTGTGAGGAACCCCACAGAATGGAGAGCTTGATGCAGTGGGGCAACACCAGATTGTAATAAATGAAAACCAATATAAAATAAATGAAAAAAAAAAAGAAAAATGAAAATAAATAAAAAGCCAATATAAAATAAACAAAAATTAAAAACTCCACATTGCAATAAAAGTATCAATTGACTCCAAAACCCCCAAGCAGTGCTGGATGAGCAGGACCTCCTTTGTCCTCTCATTCCAAAGGTGATGAGTTCAAAACAGAGGAAAGAGAAAGTCATAAAGACAGACAGACAGACAGACAGACGGGCTGGATATCCAGCCAGCAAAGCAGGAAATTCAGAAACAAGGATTTTATCATGGGAGGCTTCAGAAAAGACAATTTCCACTAATAAATTTTCATGCAATCTCAGTCTAGAAGCAGCTTCCTGAAAGCATTTTAGAATATGGCAAAAACCCAGATAGGTGGATTCTAAAATGACCAGTGGAACATATCTTCAGCAAAACACCCAGAAAAGAGCAATTGCACTCACTTAAATTTTTGCAGCCCAGAAAAAGTGTTTTTACACAAGAATGTTTACCCCTGTAATAATAACAACTATAAACAGCCTCACAGGCACTGCTAAGCAAACAAAAAAATACTTTCTATTCAAAAAAGACAAAATAATTCAATTAAAAAATCGTTCCTCTTTAAAATTCTGCAAGTAATAATTATTTGAGGGATTAATTGAGAGGCTGTGAGATAAATTACAGGACAATATATTCCAGAGTGCAAGGAAGGCTGTGCTGGGATAATTGTTACAGTGACTTTCAAAAAGAAAGAGTTCTTAGTATGACCTACAACAATTTCATAAAGAAGTACACTTAATATTATTTAATTCTCTCTGTAGAAATAGTGAAAAAAAAGAATAAATCAAATATAAGGATAAATTTGTCAGTAACAAGTGATTCTGACATTTCTCTTCATTTCAGCACAAATATTAATGAAGGAAAGGAAAAAAGGAAATAAAGGAAAATTCTGGTGCAAGTTGAAGCCTTCTTTGTATTCATGCAGGATATGTAAAAATAGAGCTACAAAACTCTCCAGATTTAAGTCACTGTTCCAAGAATGCAGAACAGGTGCACGTGGTCTTAACCTTAAATAGTTTTGCTCAGTTTAGAAAAAACCCTTTTTTTTCTCAGGGTTTTTTCATGGAAAAAAGCTGGACAACCTCAGCTCAGTTCCAGTGCAGAACAAAAATACATTGAGAAATCTGCTTCAGCAGCCAGCCTTGATACCCCCAGAAACTCCACCAGGAAGGTGTTTTAAATTCAGACTTCATAAAAAAACAATTTACAGCAATGAAGAACACACAGCACAAACAAGTGGGGATCCCCTTCAGGTTTAAATGTCATAACTATGAAAAAAAAATCAATGTAAAACACAAACTCTGTTTGAAAGATGTATGGAGTAAACTGAATTTGCAGTGTGGGGAACTGTGATCTGGATGGAACACTAATTAATGCCATTGGTTAATTCAGAGTCAAAGAAGGAGGGAAATAAATCCTTTTTTTTTCCACAATCACATGTTGCAAGACCACATTTAGAACAGGCTATTGTGCCAATGCAAACAAATCATTAGGAATAAAACCAATTAGAAATTAGAATTTTTGGTAGCTTGGTATTAGCAGGGAAGTGGCTGTCCATATGTTGACATTTACTCACTTGGAAAAGTTTAATTAAGTTTGATTTCGAATTCTAACCTTGCTATTAGAAAAAAATAAAAAATGGCAGAGGGAAAGCTGCATCTCCTGGGACAAAGTTGTCTTTTTGAACACGAATGGATGAAGGAAAAAATAGATATAATGTCAGGAAAATCTGCTAAGTTTGGAGCTGCAGCTAAGCAGCCGTGTCAGAGATAAAGATGCAGCTGGGTTCTGAAAGGAGGAGGAATGCTCCCATTTCTCATGGAGCAATCCCTGATGACTTCTGATGCCTTAGCATTTTAGCTTGTATATATTTAATTTATTTGCACTCCTGCAGCTCTTTAGTGTGTAACTCCAAACCCCACAGCCAGTGTCAGCTGCAGCTTTCCCACTTTGGGCAGACACAGCAATTCCTCTCCAGGCCTGGCAATCAAGGACACCTCACTGCCTCAGGGCCCAGAGATGGGAACAAAAGGGACTTGGGGGGAGCAAACCTGGGGTCAGTGACTTCATTACCTGGAGCTGGAACTGGCAGATTCACCCCCAGTGTGCAAATGGACCAAACTTATAAAAGTATAAAAACCTGTGAAACATTTTCCATTTTGGGTTTCATCTGCCCTAAATGTACCTGCAGGCCCTCCAATAAACAGAACTGCTTTTTATTCCCTTAATTCTGTCTGGCCCCTGGTTTTTAGGTAGCCCAAAAAGGCATCACTTCCAGCACTTGTGAAATGCAGCTGGAAGCAGAGGAGGCTCTGAGCACTTCCTCAGCTCCCACTCAGATCACTGAGAGCCCCAGGAAACACAGAAACCCGGGCAAATAAAGAAATGTTGCCCAAAAAGCAGCTCTCATCGGGGCACTCTGCTTTAAATAGAGCCCTGCAGAGCGTTTCACATTGACAGAGAGCAACAAAGAGCTGAGGAATGCAGGAGCAGAGGAGAGCTGTCTGTCCTGTGCCTCTCCACAGAGCCTCTTCCCTTTCTGTCTGAAGCACGGGGATGAAAAGAGCAAATCACTGCAAAAGGGGTTTTTTGGGGGGCCATCTGCCTCTGTAAAGGATGCTTGTGCTGTTCCATCCCTGAGAGAAATGAAATGTGCTTGCTTCCAAAAATATTCTCCTTTTTTTTTTTTTTTTTTTTTTGGATGCTTTAAAACAAGTTATTCTAACAGGGAGGGATTTATCAGAAATACTACCCAAAAAAATCTACAAAAAACAAAATTGAAAAAAGGTTGGCTTTGCATGGAAATCTTAACAGATGCTTCACTGGAGCTTCCAAAACCCCAAGAGGAGCAGGGGATGGAGTGGGGATGCCTGCCCACACTGACACAAACATTTCTGTAGATGTTTGCAGTTGCTTTGGTTGTGTTCTGTGCTAGCAGAAGCCTTTTCCAAGGTCTGAAACACTTCACACACCCAGACCATTCAGAGAGAAACTGCCAACTTTTTCCACCCTGCAGAGAGAGGTTACTGAGGAAAGGTGACTGATTTAACAGGTCCCCAAAGAGTAATACAGAGTTTTCAGAATTCAGGGCTGGAAAGGCACTGATAAAGAAAATTTGCAATTGAGGAGCTTAAACAAAATTTAAAAAACCACCCTGCAATCCCAAAAAATTCAACTATTTCCCTTGGAGCCAGTCCTGGAGCACCTGGGCCTCTCCTGATGCTGTCCCTGCCTCGCTCAGGACAAGGAGAAAACCTGGCCAAAGGAGATAGGGAAGATCTGTAGAGCTGAGCCACAAAACCCCCTCATAACCTGCAGTGTTCATTGCTTTCATTCCATTCCTCATCTCCTTTCCTTCGAGCTGGAAAGCTTTAAGGGGTGAGGAATGAGCTCAGTGAAAGATTAAAATTCTGTCAAAATGTCTCACAGCAGCAGGCATCAAAAAGTTCTCCCAGCATGAGCTTGGCCCTATAAAAGCAGTTTTACAGTGCTCATCTCTGTGCTGAGGAAACGTGGGGCTCAGTTTAGTTTCACCCCAAAGGATGGGATGAAATCCCCCCCCCTGAATTCACATCCAAACCACCTTCAGGGTGAGCCCCACTGGGGACAGACAGGAGATGGGATTTCTGAGACAAATTCTAAACTGAAATGTTCACATGGAATTATCCAAAGCTGCAGGAAATTGGGATACTCTCCATTTAGAATGTGCATTCTATATTTTCTGCCTATTAATTATGCACCCTGAACTGAAACAAGAGGAGAGAAAAGGCAGAGCTTGTGCAGAACAGAAATAAATCAAAATTACTTGTTTAAATGCTACTTTTCTAATAGGAGAGATATATGTGTGTGGTTTAATATATCCATGAAAATATGCATATATGCAAAGTGCCTTCCTGTTCAAAAAGGTATTTCTGGTTTGTTTCTCTGCTTAAACATTTTTTTTCCAGGTAATAATTTTTTATTCTAATTCAAGCCCACCAACAGTGAGGAACTGTAAGCACAGGCAGACTTTAGGATGTAGCACAGTTTGTCTCAACTCCAACTATAAAATAATCACAGAACCAGATCCAGAAATGCTTCATCTTTAAAAAGTCACATCATAAAGATTCTGCAAATTTGAATACTAATTGGTATCTTCAAGCTGCCAAATTAAAAATTACTTTTAAATCACTGTGAGATTAAAAAGACATTCAATATTCCTGTATTTTATATTGTTTTGTTTTGTTTGGCAATAAAGATGTTTTCAGAGCTTTTGGGTTCCCATTGATTTGAGGGAATTTTGATTTCTATTTTAAAAAACAGGTAAATATTTTTAAGGTAATATTTTAGCCCCCTTTGTCAGCTTCAGTGCAATATTTGCATTTTCTGTACTACTGCCACGCTGGTCAAATTTCATACCCCCAAAGAAAAAGATGGGGAAATCTGCACAAACAGCTATTCCCTGGTATTTCTACTCAGGCTCTCTTCAGGTACACAAAATATGTCTGGAAATAAAACATCACAAATCATTCTTTACATCCCCACGACCTCACAGCACAAAGGACTCTCACCCATTCATAAATCTGTCATTTCTTTTGAGAATAACACCAAAGCAAAGTTGTTCCAGAAACTGAGCAGTGTCCCCAGGGAATGACCACCCAAGGGGCACAACCTCCTCCCCACGAGCTCAACCTTGCACGAGTGCTGGTGACAATGAGGGCTGGCACACACAGCACACACACTCCAACCTGTCCTGCTCTCTGCTCATGCCTGCTTCCACCTGGCACTGAAGTCATATTTAGAGCAGGAGTTGAAAAAGCAAATTCTTACAAGCGCTGAATTTCCTTAGCCAAACAGATTGGGGTAATGTCTCCAGAAGCCATATGCTGCTTCACCTCATCCCTGCTTTGGGAGGAAGGAGGTTAAACGGGGGTTTTGGCAGAACAAGCTGTTTTTAAGAGGGCAAATACTTCTGTTTCCCCTGTTTTCCAGGCTGCCAACTGCTTCGTCCCCTTCGTGCTCACAGACTGCTTAGGCTGGTTTAAAACATCCTGGGGGAATCTCACGGTTAAATTTTTATGGTGAATGAGAAAAGAATTTGAGTGTGTGCAGCAACAGCCCTTAAAAGCTGTCTTGCTAACTCTGACAACAATCTCTGCTTCTGAGATTAGCCTGTTTTATATGAAAAAAAGGCTATTTTCTAACAGCTCTGCTTCTCTTGAGAATGCTCCTCCCTGGGCAGCACAATAGAAGTGGATCAGAGTGATCTGTTTAGCAGCAAAGATGATGAAGGATTCCTCTGAGGCCACATCAGCTTTTAAGGCTCTGTGGCCCTTACACCCCCTGATATCCATGATTTCCCACTGATTGCTCAGTGCCTGGAGAACATTATGTAACACTCTCCGTGCAGACTTACAGAATGAGACAAACACAGCAGGAAATGTTCACCACTTGTTGTTTTCAGCATCTGCAGCAAAGTTTTGGGAATGTTTTCAGTTCTTGCAGGGGCTTTGTACTGACACAGGCCATGAAATGGGGTGTCATTTAGGCTTCAAAGCAATGCAAAGGGTTAAAACAAATGAATTTTGGCTCGCTTTCTTCTGAAAAGGCTTCTTTTTTTCTCCAATACGTTTTGTTTAATGGAGAGGGCTTGAAGAGGGGACAGATTTACAGTGTCCCAAAAAATGTTACTGGGAGACATTGGTTAAAGGGCACACACACCAATTGTGGAGTCAGTTTTTCATCTTGATCTTGGCTTCATAACTGGGAGGGCTGGCAAAAGACTTACAGTTGTTTATTTCTGTGTGCTGCTAGGATTTTTGGAGGGTTGCAAAATACCTTTAACATTGTCCTTACAAAATAGATTTTTGTGCTGCCTACGTTTGTGCATTTTTAATGCAATCTACATTATCACGTGTAAAATGCTCTTAAAAAAAATAAATTAAGATGTAAAGCTGCCACAAAAGACTAGAGAATTAACTTTGGTTCAGCTGACTCATTTCTGACATTTCTTAGTTTTTCACTCATTAATCAAATTGATTAACTGCATATTAATGAACCTCAGGGTGGCAGATTTTTGGAGACGGGGAGATGTTTGCAATATTTTCCTGTGGAAAATGTCCTGCAGTCTTGAATGGGCCCTGCAAGACCCTCAGGATGGAAAGGTCTGGCAAAGGATTGGAGAAATGGATGTGCTTCATTTCACATTCGATAGCCCTCCTGAATTGATATGCTAAGGGAAATGGAGGCTGGGCTGAAAAGGTGAAGACAAGGCGAAAGAAATTGATAAATGCTGCATTAAAACATTGAGTTTCTATTCAATTGTGCCTGGCTAGGAAGTAAATGAACCGAATTCCTCCGAGGATGGCACCAGACCTTCATGTGGCTATTTATCTCAGGTTACTTTTAATTCAGTTTAATTAAATTTGCTTCTAGTTCCTCAGCAATCAGTGCTTTCCCTTTTTCAAACCAACTGTTTATTCCCCCAGGCCATTTAATCCAAGGGGCACAGGAGAATTCCTTGTTCCAATGAACTCCGGAGCCGCGCTCATTTCTACGCCTAAAACAACAGCGACGACGCCAAACCCAACAACCCCGACGCGGCCGCCCTTGGCAGGAGCTGAACGCTCTCCCCAGAGGGTTTCACAGCTCCCAGTGCCATTTCCCAGAGCAGATGAGGTGGCAGAGCCCCTGCAGGGCCAATCCTGCCGTGCCTGGTGGCTCCAAGGGCGGCCTCCTGCCCGCCGACACCTGCGCACGGCTCCCGAGCCAAGCCGCGGCTGCGCCCGCCGGGCTCCATTTCCAGGTTCCCCCACCAGGCATCTGCTGCGTTTACACAATCTATGAACAAGATGATTTCATCACAGAGATGGAAGGTTTCTAGAATCCCCAGGTAAAAAAAAAAAATAAATATCAATATCCACTAGACCCGTGTCCTGAGACACGACGCTTCTTGGAAAGGGAGTGGAAGGAGTTTTTGCATCTGGGCCAGCGAGTGTGAGAAGGAAAAATGTTGCTGGGAGAGTGGGAAGAAAACTGTTGAGAATTGGATATGGAAGGAGTGAGAAATTCCAAATATCACCTACCTGAAATTACTAGAATGAGTGCAGTTCTGCCACAGCTGTTGGCAAAGAAAGTGAAGGGATGAAAATCACAGTTTAAAAACTGGGGGAAAAAAAAGAAGAATTTTATCCAATCTCTGGTCAGGCAGTCCTGACACATATGGCAACATGGAAAGGGGCTTCTCCTGCCTGATTCACCTTCCCTGAAACCCTGAAATTCTCTTCAGCAGGAAAACCACAAAGTGACCCAAAGAAAGGTGAGAGCTGGAACCACAAAATGACACAGCCCAAAACCAACATTTTCAAGTGTTCTGAGGGAGCAATGGCTCAATTTCATGTTATTGCAATGGGTTTTAATTATTTTTAGGAATACCCAGACTGAGTGCTGGGGGACTGGGACAGACATCCCATCTCCAGAACGTTGTACCTGAGCCTAACACACACACTAGTGCAGCTGTTCTGCTCCAGCAGAACTCCAAGGCAGGGAATTTGCATGGAGGAGAATTAGACTGTCCAAATCTATGGGAATATTTTTTTTAATGTACATCAGCACAACCTGCACAGAAATTCAAGCTACCTGAGGTTACATCCAACATTTTCACTCCTAACCAAGAAAAAGAAGTTTGCTGCCAACTGCCCTGTATTTTTTCATATCTAGATATTCTTTTTTATAAGTATTCTTTCTAATATCAATAAAATTTTTTACTTTTTTTCACTTTCTCCCAGAGATACCCAAACTATCAGCTGGTCAAATCTTCCTCACTGTGACTGATTTCCAGAGCTGCAGAAGAGATGAAATGCCAAAAGACACATCTTGGGCTGTGCTCCACAGGCAGGAACCTGGGAGAAGATGGGAACAGCACAGCACTTCCAGCCCCACACCAGAGACCTGCACAAGGAGATGGGGAAGTTGTTTATTTGGCTTTGGGTTTTTTCTCCCCCTCTGACTGATTTTTACAGGATTTTTTAATCTAAACACCCTTTGGCTGCCTTGGCTTCTGCAGGGAGAGCCTTTCCTGCTGCCTGGTGACTCTGGCTCTGCTGACAGGTTGGCTCCTGCCTCTCCCTGGCTGTTTGGGTCCTGCTGTCCATCCCATCCGAGCAGGGATTTGACATTCCCACAACAGTTGTGCCAGTGCTGCCTCCACGGGGAGGCTCAGCACAGGAACAGGCTAAGGCAGCATCCTCACAGCTCTGTGGAGCAGCTGCACCTTCCCTCCAGTTTCTGGATGTCCTTTCTGGTTCAAATCTCCAGCTTGAGTCCCCACTGAGCAATGTGGCACATTATAAACATGATGAGAAAACCCCTGAGCGGTGAACCCCATGAAATAAAGTCTCTTTTGTTTATAAAAGATGAAATCAAGTCTCTTTTAGGTCATGAAAGGAACCCCAGCTCCAGCCCTGGGCAGCAGCAGCAGCATAAAACCACCAACATCTCAATGCCAGTGGCTTGGGAGGCCCAAATTTCAGGGGACCATGTCCTGCTCCTGTGTTTTTCCAACTTGTTGTATGAGTAAGGGGAAGGGCAACCCAGCCAAAACCCTGCTGAGCAGCACTGAGCACTGTAACTGATCATTTCACTTTGTTTGCAATCCAGGCCTTTGCCTTGGGAATTTTAACAGAAGCTGCCTGAACCAAAAAGACTTTTCCTTTTTATTCCACCTTTAAGCTGCTAAAAGCTGTACACTGGAAAATAGATATCCTGCCTGGGGCTTCCTGGTAAAAACACTGGGATGTTAAAACTTCTTACCTCAGGCTGCTTTTCCCCCCCTTTGCAATCCACAGAAGGAAAGGGAGTTCAAGGAAGAAGAGTTAAAAGGTTTGTTACACTCCTGCAAACAGCAGATGATTGGCAGGGCTTGACATCAGCAGATTTGCAATGAGATCCTCATGTGATGCAGGGGCTGGAGATGGAAACGAGGAGGAGGACTGGAGAGGGCTCAGAAATTGCTGCTGAAGGTGTTTGCAGAAGGCTCTGGGAATTTTTTGACCAGTTCACATGGGTAGAGATGGGGGAGGCACCAAAGCAGCAGAATCCTGCTGGGGGACTGGGGGAAGGCAGCCCCAGAAAGGGACAGAGCTGGCAAGTGCCACCAGGGCATTTCTGCCAGGAGGGGCTGCTC
>JANIJU010003057.1:17612356-17626168 GCA_025504685.1 Leucosticte australis | reverse complement strand
AGTGGGGAAAACACCAAAGCAAACCAGCCAAACAAACAAACTAACTGAAAAACCACCCTAAAAAACCCACAAACGAACAAAACAACAGAACCCCACCAAAAATAACAAACGACCAGGTAGAGGAGGAGATTCTTGCATTTCTACAGGCACAATGAGGCAGAGATTTGGGAGTGGCCAAGAGAAGCCATCTCCCATTCCCTTGCTGGATTTCTGAGTCCAAGCACTCTTTCCTAAAGGATGTCCTGGGATGGTTTGAGTCCATTGCTTGCTCTCTATCTACTCACACTGCCCTTAAAAACAGGACAGGGCATTTCTTCACAAACTGTGCATAAAAATCATTTCGCCATACACTGAGAGACAAACATTTCCATTTTAGTCCTACCTCTAATCTACATTCCAAAAAAAAAAAAATGATTTCACACTTTCATCAAATCCTCTGAGCTATCACAGATCCCCCTGCTCTGCATGGCCAGGGAACACTCTGAAATCCCCAAACCTGGGGCACAGAAGGGATTTTCCTGAAGAATAAAATACTCTTACCCTGCCCCAGCCACAGCCCCGTGGGATCCTCACTGCAGTGGAGGCTGCACCTGCCCTGGGAATTTTCTCTCAAGGTGCATTTGCTAAAACCCAGCCTCAGTTTTGCACTTTTTTGAAAGGGCAGCAAAGTGATTTCCCGTGGCTCAGTAATGAGAGCAGTAATTGCCACGGGGCTGACAATAATTTATGCAGAAGTTCTCAATTGTTTCTAATGGCCTGTCAGATAGTGAAAGGGAATGCAGAGCACATCAGCAAAACCACTCCTGAGAACAACATTCTTGAAACCTGCACTCCTGCTAAGGGATGTGAAAAGAAGGAACTGGGGTGGCTTCTGGAGAAGCAATAAAAGTGCATTTTATCCAGAGATTCCTCTAGGTAGATTCCCTGGTTGCACCAGAAATGGAAATTATGTTCTCCAGGACTCACCCAGACCTGAAATGAAGATGTCACCACTCACAGCCATGAGGCTCCATCCTTACAAAAGGCTCCTGAGCACTCCCATATTTGTTGGAAATGTGGATTTTATCCTGCTGCTCTCCTTCAAAAGCCTCAGGAGAAATACATTTTGCACTTCAAGTGCAGAAAGCAGTTAAATGCTAATTCTGTCACAGCATCAAAAGTTACAGGTGGGTTTCAAGAGTCAAGAAAAGAAAGAGTTATATACTTATTTTTAAAAATACAGATGAGTTCAACTCATTATACTAATCAGTAATGCCACTGGTAGATATAAATTCAGGATGTGTGAGGGGGAGATATAGATTTATTAAATAAAGGCAGATAAATGCTCAATTTACAAGTGGTGTTTCCCTGACTTTGTGTTCCATATTGTTTCCATATTGTCCTTTAATCCTCCAAAGCAAGACTGTCACTTCTGGGGGGGTGACAACTTTTCAAGTTACTCCAAGCAAGAAGTTGATGAGCTCAGAATATTGGCAGTGGTGGTTGAACAAATCAGTGTGGAAAGAAAACTCCTCTGAGCTCATTTTCAAACTGGAAATGCATTTCTTTTGGAAAAACAAAAGAAAAAATTGGAATTTTAAGGAGGAGGCAAGATCAGGAATGGAGAACAACACGGGCCAGCTCTCCTTTCTAACACCTGGCTGTACTTTCAGAAGTAAATATATTATTTTCAAGGGAAAAAAACCAACATAAAATTGCCAATAAATGCATATTTCAATGAAATTTTCATTCTGGAGAGAGTCAGGAAAGGAAAACACTGAAGTCAAACCCATTAAAATCAATTACAAGTGGGATTACTCCCCACTTCACCAAGGCAAAATCAAGCTTAATGTGTCCATTTTCCAGAGTTTGGGACTCTCCAAAAAGTCTTCTGCCAATAAATTATTGGTACCCTCGGCAGTAATTTATGATATATTAATTTTAAAATTAAAGGGAATTATTTAGACAACTGTGCCAAGAAAGACTTCCAAAAAAAGTGTGGAAGACCTTTACAATGTGTTCCACAATTTGGATTGCAAGATATTCACTAATTTGATTTTTCTTCTGGTGTAAACCAGGGCACAAAAGCTTTCAGGAAAGCAATTCCTGAGGCAGGGAAAGCAGTGACTATTGAGTAGAAGGCTGTGCTGTGGGAAAACACAAACACATTTTCCCAGGCTGTGCTGCTGCTGAGCTTTCCAGACTCCCTCAGAATCTCAGCTGGCTCCTGTCTTCCCATGGGAAAAGAAACATTTTAAATGCAGGATCAAAATAATAAGAATAACAGTTTGAAAAAGAAAGGAACAAGCCTCCCCTGCCTGATGACACAGCTCCCCTCTTCCTAAAACCTGGAAATACCATGCTTTCAAAATCCCTTTTCCCCCCAAATAAAACAAAATAAAATAAAATAAAATAAAATAGGGCGATCTGCACATTTAGTCTAAGCTAAATCCTAATATCCTAATTTTGTCAAGAATCTCTCATGGTTTATAATGTCCCACCAGCTAGATGAGGTAATTCCAATAAATAACATTTTTCTTCAGTTAAAAAAAAAAAAAAACCAAAAAAGCAATGCCTCCTTTATCTTTCCATGCCCAACTCGAGCACCTGCTGAATCAATAGCCCAGCACTGGAAAGGCAGTGAGGAAGCAATGAAAGGCTCCTGGTGGTTTCTGAAGGATTAAAGGAGCCCAGGCAGGAGCTGTGCAGGGCTGGGTGCTGCTGAATGGCAAGGCAAGGAGGAAGGGGCTGCAAGGGAAGCAGCCAAAGGAAACTGCAGCAAATGTGAAAAGCATTGCAGGGCTATATTTAGAGGAAGACATTCTTCCTGCCTTTGCCAAGCTGCTCACGTCATTTCACACAGCATGTTTGATCCAGCTTTAGAAGTCTGGGAGGGAGAGGGAGAGGGGGGGAGGAAAAAATCTGGATCAGCTGCCAGAAATGGAAATCTTGCATTTATGGAGAGGAACAAATATTTTAAGCATGTGAATTCAAGAGTGCTTTCCAAAGAGGGTGGTGGTGGGGGGGGAAATGGGAGAAAAGGAAGGGGGCAGGCAGGGTGGTAGAACTTCCTGCAGGCAGAAAGGCTCTGCAGAAAATGGAGAATGTTTCTCAGGAGCAGGACTTTGCTCCAGTATTCCCTTTGGAGCCGGGCTCACGAGCCTGAGCTGCACCACTAAAAATACTGAAATGTGTGAATCTCACTGAGTTCAAGCCTTCATCTGGTGCAAGCTGGAGATCTGTGCTCCTGCAATGGGATCCAGCAGTTACATAAGCAATTACACATTCCTCATCCATGATACGTGATAAACAAGCACAAAGGGTGAATCAAACACGCTCCAAAGGCAGGCTCGGAGGTGCAAACTGTATCAAAACCACTCCAGTTTCACAAGAAAGTTATGGTTTTCCTTTAACTCACGTCATGAGGTTCAGGATTTGCATAAAGAAACGTCAAGATGAAAAGAAAAATATGTCAGGAGCAGATGTAATGGGATGGGGAACAAAGCAGGTGGAAATTTCCTGTTTGTGACCTTCTGGAGGCTGGTGATGGAATTGATCTGAGATTTAGGACATGCTTTGCTTAAACTGAGATGACTTCTGTGAAAAGTTTTTACCTTCATTCCCTTCTCCAGGTGGCTGATAAAAGGAAAGCCCCAAAGATATGATGGCTGCAATTTCCAAGATGATAAGAGTCACGTCCTGCAACGCTTCCCAAACTAGCTGTATGAATGTTTTTGGCTTCTTTGGAGGTATAAAATTTTTTCCAAAAATAAGCTTTCTTTTTTCTAGGTCTGCAGCAGTTCCAGCTAATCCTGTAAATAAAAAAATAAAATAAAATAAAATCAGGTCAAATTGCCATGAAATAGAAAACGCATCCCTACAAATTACTTCTCCAAGAAAAATTCCAAGCTGTGGCACCTATGGCTTATTGACAAATGTAAATATTACACTTCAATTGTGCTTTCATGAGAGGATTTGTCCTGATATTCTGAACAGAATTCTCACGAGCTCCATTTAGCACCAATTCCTGCCAGGTTTAATCATTAAAAAGCCTTTGAATTCAGAGGTTTGTGTTGATAAGACCCATGTGCATACATATGTACAAGCAATGGCTTCTGAAAATAGATCCTAAAGCACAAATAAATTTTTTTGGGATGAAGCTGGAATGGAAGCTTTTGGTAATACCTGTAGCAGATCACAGAAATCTTTGTTTTGAATGCAAAGGATAAATCAATAAAGGCTCTGTTGTGCTACTTCAAAGCAACCTCTGGCTGCAAATGGGCCTCAGCACATCCCTGGAATGAGCTGCATCACATTTTTGTCCCAGGAAAAAGGCAAAGTGATGAGTTAAATATGCACAGAAGGGCAAAAGGAAACAAGATGGCTCCATGTATTTTACATGATGCTTCAATTTCAGAACATTTCCATTTAAGGACCCAGGATAATAACGGGTGGTTGTGCTGAACAATCCATTGGGGTGCTTTTTTCCCCTCTATTTTTAATATATTAAAGGATGAACGTCTGGTGCCTTTCCAGAAAAGCAAAACAAAACAAAACCAAAAAAATCAAAACCAAACAAACCAACCCAAAACTTGCAAGCACCAAGGTAAAATAAGTGAGCCCAAAAATCCCTCTGAGCAGCATAAAAAACTGCAAGAAATGTTCCATGTTTCTGCCAAACAATTCCTGATATCATTGGCTAGATTGGAAAAGACCTTTGGGATCAAGTCCAGCTGCTCCCCCAGCACTCCCAATCCCACATCCACACATCCCCTAAATCCCCCCAGGAGTGGTGGCTCCACCACAGCCTGTTCCAACCCCGGTCACTGTCACAGACATGTTTCATGAAAAATCCTTTTAGCAGGATTTTTTCTCCTGAGAAGCTGAGAGGCCTCAGAAATGAAATGTAAACAATAATTATCTGCTGCTGTGGAATGCAACAGGTGAATCTTTGATTGGTCTCATGTGGTTGCTTTTAATTAATGGCCAATCATAGTCTGGCTGTCTCGGACTCTCTGGTCAGTCACAAGATTTTATTATCATTCCTTTCCATTCCTTGCTAGCCTCCTGATGAAATCCTTTCTTCTATTCTTTTAGTATAGTTTAATATAATATAGATCATAAAAAAATAAATCAACCTTCTGAAACATGGAGTCAACTTTCTTGTTTCTACCCTCATCCTGGGACCCCTGTGAACACCACCACAGGTCACCCCTTCCTATGGAGAATTGTTTCCCAATATTCAATTTACACCTCCCTTGGTGAGGCTGTTTCCTCTTGTCTTATTTAGAGAGGAGACCAACCCAGCTGGAACATTTACAGAGCTTTAGGTTTTGAACGTGATCAGCAACATATTTATGGTTATTTAGGGTTATTTATGGCTATTTATGGCTATCCATCCTTACATGACACCAGGAAAACACCAAAGATGAGCAGCAGAAGGTGCCTGTGAGGGAGGAAACCACCAACCCCACGCCACGAGGATTCCTGAGCTCGGGAGGTTCAGGGCAAATCCCTGCCTGCCCCAAAGCCTGTGGGATGCCTCAGGGATGGGAAGCCCTGCAAACATCCCCTCCAAGCAGTGAGGGAATGTCCAGAGTCCCCACTCTGTGCCTGGCTCCCCCAGTCCCTCCGTTTCCTTGGGACGAAAGCGATGCTCCCCTGGCCGGATCAGGCACATCCTGACTCACCTTTCCCTTCAGGTGTCTCCTTACAGCTGCTGGGAGGCTTCTGGCTCTTGGTTAACTCATCAAAGTTTCATTTTCCCCCTCAGCTGCTGAGAAACACGAGCCCCTCCCGTGCATCAGGGTTATTATTACCTCACCCCCTTTACTTTGCAGCACCTCTGCTCAGTGGCATGGGACAGGTTCCAGCCAGCAGGAAGTGTCTGCATCACCCTCCAGCATCCCAACTCCTCTGGGAGCTCCCAGGAAGCTTCCAGGGCTGGGAAAACCTTTTCCCCTGTGGCCTTTGGTGAGCCCACAGAAGTTTGGGCAAGGCAGGAGAGGGATGAGGCAGGGACCAGCCCCAGCACACACCAATCCAGGGCACTCTGGGCAGCACCAGAGGGCTGCCAAAAGGAAGGAGTTACTCCAAAATCAGAGGCTTGTGGGATCACTAAGGTTGGAAAAGACCTCTAAGATCATTGAACCAAACTTTTAACCCAAGTCCACCACATCCCCAGGCACCTGCATGTTTCTAAATGCTTCCAGGGATGGGGACTCCCCCACTCCCCTGGTGGAGCAGCCTCTTCCAGTGCTTGACAGCCCTTCCACGGAGAAATTTTTCCTAATATTCAATCTAAACCTCCCCTGGAACACCTGGAGGCCACTTCCTCTCGTGGACCTTGTTCCCTGGGGGCACAGCCCGACACCCCCTGGCTGTCCCCTCTGTCAGGAGTTGTGCAGAGCCAGAAATCCCCCCTGAGGCTCCTCTGCTCCAGGCTGAGCCCCTTCCCAGCTCCTCCTCATGGAGCTTGTACCAAAGGCACCCTCAGTTTGCATCACACCCCCAAAACTCAACCTCACAGTGAGGGGGAAATTCCTGCCTCAGGAATGGGCACCACTGACAGGGACTTGGGGAGGGAATTCTGATCTGATGCAGCTTCAGGCAGCAACACAAAACCCTGGAAGGGAAATCCCAAGGAATGGAAGGAGCAGACATGTGGACAATGCCTTTTTCCACCACAGAAGGTTGGTGCTCAGTGGTGGGGCAGCTCCAGCAGCTCAGCACGGCAGGGATGGCTGGGACAGCACCGGGAGAAGCTGCAGGGATTTTCAATACTCCAGTCACAGTTACCAGGATGTGCTGAATTCCTGAGTCAGAAATGATGCCCTGTACCTTGCTGCCAGGACAGCTCCTGCCCTGGGCCTCTGATTTGTGTAAAACACACCCGAGGAGCCTCCAAAGCCAAGGAGAGACTGCAACTCCAAGAGCTGCTTTTCCTCCAAGATCAAATTTGTCCATTTGGACACCACAAGGCTGAGGAACAGAGTGTCTAAAGCATCCATGGCCATTCTTATTTTCCTGAGTATAGTCCACATAAAGCTGGAATTCAGACATCAGTCATTCAGAATCTTCCATTTCTGTTAACATTATTTCCCTTAAGAACCACAAACAAGGGTAAATTATACAGATGATTTTATTCTTTTCTCTAAGTCTTGGTGAAATTACTCACCCACTCAGTCTCATCTAAAAACCAGAGTGTATTCATCTTTAGTAATGAAATTTATTTCCTTGTAAATCATTTAGAAATCCTGGAAAATGACATCCAGTGTTCAGTTCAAACCAAAAGGTTTCCCTCCTCCCGTGACCCAGCCATCACTCAGGATCCTGCCCAGCAAAATTTTGGGGCTGTTTTTTTAACTCCCAATGGATGCCAGAAACGAACAAACTCTTCTAATGAGGGAGAGAAAGAGAAAGGAAAGGAGACAATGGGGAAAGTGATGAAATTGGATTTTAAGAGCTGTGTAGAGATAAGGGCCAGCAAAGGGCATGGAAGTGACCAAGATGTGGGGAAAGGGGCTGAGCTCTGGGGCAAGGCAAGAGCTTTGCTCTGCCAAACTCCCACAAATCCTCAGCATGCACAGGAAGGTGCAGGAGGGGTCCTCCTGATTTCTCCCAAGTCAGCTGCTCTGCTCAGAAAGGTAATTTTGATTATTCCTTGTCGGAACTCAGGACATCCCTCTGGGAGTCTGGAGTTGCTGGGACCCCTGCCAGGGGCTCAGAGACCCTGGCACACAGCCCAGAACACCTGTGGGGTCCATTACCAACCACGGAGCAAACTGCCACCTTTGCATGAAGAGATAAAAGCCACAGCAGTTTGGATAGTGTAAAAATAAAGTTATCACTGGGTGTAAATGTAGGTTTTGGGACTTTTACTATAGGGGTTTTTGGGGACAAGATGGAGGAACTTGGGTGTGTCTAGCCGCCTTCTTCTTCTCTACCTCCACCTTCAGTGGTGATGTTGGCACTTTTAGATTGATCTAGAGTAGAAGCTCACTGTCTAACATAGGTGATAGGTATTGGAAAATAATTGTAAATATTGCACACGTAGTTTTTAGTATATAAAGATAACACTGCCCTGGGGGCAGGCAGAGTGCCTCTGAGTGTCCTGCTGGATGGACCTCGGCTGGGCAGGAGGAAAATTTTATAGATAAGATACAATAAATAATTCCAAGACTGAAAACTGAAGAGCTTTGACTCATCCTTTGAACGTGCAGGCTGAAGCAGAGACTTTAACACATCTTGGGGTCGCAAAGCCCTGCGATCATCCGAGAATTCCTAAGGGGGTTTGGGCTTGGCCAGGCCAGAGGTGGTGCCCAGATGGCCCAGCCAGCCACGAGCACAAGGGCAGCACAGCACACCTGCCCCCAGCAGCACCTGAGCCTGGGGATGCCCTTCCTGCTGCCCCAGGCACGCTGGGTTTTTATCATGTTAAACACACCCACTCCCTCTCCTGAATATCATTGCTTTATTTCTCCCCGTGACAACAATGAAAGAGCCTTGCAGATGAAGGCAATTTAAAACATCATTTCTGTGCGAGGACAGAAAGCACCCAAGGACGTGGAGAGGAACCAACGGGGACTAAAAAACATGAATGGAAATGGAAGCTCAGCAGGAGTTTGGGTTTCACATATTCCCAGCACAAGCAGCAGCCTCCCATCTTGTGCTCAGCGTGGCAATAAAAGCCACAGACTGGCTGGGTTTAGGTTCATGTCTCCACACAAGCATGAATATTTTATTTAAGTGCTTTTCTAGGTCAAAGCTGTGCAGTACAACTTTGCTTGACCTGAGTGCTCAGAACAGATGTGCAGATTCGGGTTAAATTTACATCCAGATATTGCACACAGGTTCAGGAAACACTGTGACAATTTACTGATGCTTCCAGCACTTGAGTAATTGCTTAAGGCTTCATTTCCCAAAAGTTTTCACCAAAATTTGTGGGAGAATGAAAGTGATTGCATAGAAAACTTTTCCTACAATGTCGTGCAGTATATTAAATTCATTTAGGATTTAATCTGGCACTGTTGCCTTTTTGGAGGGAGAAAAAGAACGCAGAACTGGAGAAATGCCACTTAATGAATTTTCTCTGTTCCTTATCTACATCTGCCAGTTCCTGCACGTTGAATATAAAGCCATTTTTTCAATTAATGCCTGGAAAATTGTATTTCTCTGACAGTCATCTCCACTGCAACCAAATGGAGCATGACAAACACAGAATGATTCTGATGCTGCAAAAATAGCAAAAGCACAGCACATCGAACACAACAATTAAAAAAAAAAAAAAAACCCACCATAAAACTTTTAAGAGAATGTTTGAAATTGGCTCAAATTAGGAGCTGAAGAATGAAGAATTTACATTTGCATTAATGGAACAAATAAAGCAGTCATTGCTTATTAAATTCCTTCCGTGCTTTTTCTGATGCAGCCAGAAAATAAAATAAAAAATTTCAAACAGCAAAACCTGTAAATAATGGTGTTTTAAAAATCAAATGTGCGATTTGTTCAGCACAGAAGGGAAAGGCTTTCAGGGACGTTGTGGAAATGAAGGGAGAGAGGAAAGGCAACTATTTTGATTAGAGATAATTAAAAATTAGGTATGACACACCTGAGTTCTTCCTGGTTTTATCTCTGAAGCCAAAATCCCCTTGGCCTCAAACTCTCTTCTCCCACGATGAACACTCCCACCATCACAGAAATTGAAGAATATAACACCCCAAAGACTCCCCTGGACAGTTATTCCATTTTCCTTGCCCGGTTTCACCAGTTGTATGTATTTCCCATGGAGCTCCCTGCCATTCCTGCTGCTCCTCCACAATTCAGGAAACCCAGCCCCAGGCCCACAGAGCCCTTGCAGACTCTCACATCTTCCTCATGAACGTTAATTAGAAATATCAGCCTAATTGCTGCTGGGGTAACAAGGACAATTCAAGTCCCTCACTAAATATTTTTAGTGGGATTTGACTCCGCCTTTGCCAGCAGAGTTTTTGCTCTGCTTTTCCCTCTCCAACACCAAGAAACAGCTTGGCTTTGTTCCTTCCATCTCCTCAGCAGCTTCATCTCTGTCCCAGTGACTGAAGGAGCTGGAAATGTCACATTTTCAATTCAAATGAAGAGCTTGGAACCAACAGATCCAGCTCCCGAGGTCTGCCTTAGGAAAGTGCCCCAACCTAACTGGGGAAGGCAGGGGGACCCTCCCAGTGAACAGTTCTGGTTTGGATCAGGTGCTCAGGAAGGTCTGGTTTGTCCCTAAGCTACAAAGATGTCATCACTGTGATGTAATCCAGCATCAGCCCCCCCTATTTCCCACTGGAAAGTGGGACTGGGGGAAAAGAAAACCTTCCATTCCCTCATTTTCTCTCTATCCCTTCCTAAAAGCCCCAACCCCATTCAGGAATTCTTCCTGGCCCTTGTTTATCCAAGGAAAACAGGTCAGGAATTCTTCATGAGCCTTGTTTATCCAAGGAAAACAAACACCTGGAACACCACAAAACCACAGCTTGCATTAAACTGACACAAGAGGATTGGTTTCCCAGTAAAACCTTCCCCAAAGATGGGAAACACAAAGTGGAAATGTTCACCCCTGGAATGGGGGCCTCCCAGTTTCACCAAGATTTTCCTTGCAGCACATTGAAATTCTGTTCAGGTCATATTAAAATAAAGTCACTTGAGAGAATGCTGTCCATCAGTGGGAGAGAGTTTAATGAGAGCATCATCTAATTCCAGCAAGGTGAATTGGAATTTCACTACTGAATGAACCTCAACAAATAATAATTTCCTTCTAATCTCAGGACTACAAAGCTGTCTCTAAGTGTAATGAATCTCATTACCCCTTTTCATTAATATCACTTGAATACTTTTTTTTTAATAAAGGTTAAGAAATACATCCAAAAATTAAAAGCCTTTGGCATTACAGCCCTCTAAGCACGTGTCCTGTAAGCTATGGGACTGTTCCTTGCAGGACCCAGACCCTCCTGGACTCAAACCCTTCACAGCCACATCCAGACAGCCAACACAGAGAAAAGAGGGCACAGAAACAGGAAATTAATTACCTCCCTCTCCACTTCCTCATTAATCACCCTCCCTCTTCACATCTGACAGCAACGAGTGGCCCCGCTGCCCTGTCCTGCCCCCTGAGCTCTGCCACCCCTCAGCACCCCAAACCCAACAACTTGACCACAAAAACCCTGCCAGAAACCTTCCCTGTGACAGGGTGCAACCCAGGCTGTCACCTGAGCCACACAAAGTATGCAAACACCTCTCTAATTCCATGACCTTTCAAAAATATAAAGGAACTGAAGAGCTTAACAATTGTTCCTACAGCCTGACTGTCTAATGCAAATTAGAACAGGTACAGCTGTCAGGAACAGGCACAGAACAACTTGCACTTGTGCCATGAGCTGCCATCCCTCAATCTGTAGAAATCCCAAAAAACTTTATCTCAGTTTGATGAGGCAGGGAAAGGCTGAGGTTCCTGCCCCAGGCAGGCTGGGGGCAGTTCAGGGCAGTGCATCCACATCACCTGGGACTGCTGATTTGCATTTACACCAGGCAGGGCAGGGCTTGTTACTGCCCAGAAGCACTGAAGGCTCCAGGACATCTCTAATTCCCCATCAGCCATTCGGGGTTTTGTTTCTTCCATCAGCTTTTAATTCCTTTTTAAAGTCGAATTGCCCTGAAATGAAGCCATTGAGCAGGAACAAACAGTTTACATAAGATGAGAAATAACAGCAGCACCAGAAATGGTTCTTGAGAGTGGCTGGAAACAGCCCCCAAAAAGCCACTCATGTGAAAGACATGCCATGGTTTCATAATAATCTAATGACTGGACTTACGTGCAGCACATGAACATGAGCCAGGACTGGGGCAACAGATGAGACATCAAATATTCAAGGCAAGGCATGCACTGTGGCAGATGAGTAATGGTTTTCTGGCCCAAACAGAGAGCAAAAAGCTTTCTGCAAAGGCTGATAAAGCACTCAGGGAGAGCTCAAGGTCCAGGGTGAAGAAAGAGGAATCAGGAATTTTTATTTTACAAGTGTTCTGCTGTCAGTGGGAGTGTGGCTGCTGAGAGGGAAGAGAATTATCCCCACCAGAAATCATTCCTTCAGCTCTTACCCCCACTGGTCATCATGAAACCATCCACACACGTCTCACCTCAGTACCCCAGGCTCCTGGAAACATTTTTCTTTTGCTTTATCGTGATATAACATCAAGTACAATAAAGCCACTAGATTCAGGGCAAGGATTGTAAGAAATCTAGAATAAATACTACTAATCCAGAATTAATACCCATCATCCCAACCATCACCAATTAAATAATAAAATGCCAATAAAAATCCATTTTTACATGACTTACTTAAATACCAGAGCAGTAAGAGCACAGATCTACACCCAGCACTAAGAGACAATGAAACTGAAGGTTATGGAAGGGTTTGGACACCCCACAGCCACTGGATCCTCCAGGTCTGTCCAGCATCACAGACCCTCAGCTTCTGCATGGTGCTGGGGCTTTTAGGAAGGGATAGGGAGAAAATGAGGGAATGGAAGGTTTTCTTTCCCCCAGTCCCACTTTCCAGGTACTCAAAGCCTTGAGAATTATTCTTCGGATATTTTGGGTATTTAAACCAAGCCAGGATTTCCCTCCCACAGAAGGACCCCACAAATGCCCTCTGCACATTTTGTATCACCCACAAAGCCCTGACTTCCTACTCAAACTCAGATGTGGGACCAGTAAAGTGATGATAACTGAGAGTATACAGGAAATAGGATCAAAAATGTGGGGCTACAGTACTGAATTATAATGATATAATTGTTCCAGATAATGTGAAATCTTTCTCTTGCTTTTGATATTTAAGTTAAATCAACATGCCTGGGCTGATTTAACTTATTGTTCTTGTTGTTCTGTAGGTCAGGCTTGGAGAGCATTAACACATAAATCAGGTCATGGCAAGGAGCACCCATGGAAGAGTTTAACAGATCCAAGGTGATTGTCAAGAAAACAATCACAGAATGAAAGACATCACGATGTCAATGTGGAAAGCCTTCCTTAATTAAGACACCTTCATAAGCTCTTATTACTGTTCTCACTGGACACTACCCAAAAAAAAATAATCACCCCTTCACAAAAATTGCCAGTGGCAATTTCAGGGAAAAAAAGACCCTCAAGTCCAGCTGTGAGTGGCTGTTGCCCAGCAGCCCAGCAGGGAGAAGTGCTGCTGGCAGTGCCTGCCTGGGCAGTGAGGGCTCCAGGGAAGCACTGCCATCAGGGTGTGTGGCACCAGGGCCTGCAGGGAGGCACTGCCAGCTCCCCAAGGCTCACAGAGGGGGATGACAGCCCCAGAGATGTGAAATTAACCCCCATAGGTGCATGGTCTGAGCCCAGAGAAAGGGCCAGGTCTCTGCCTGTCCCCCGTTCCACCTCCTTCAGGATCTGCAGGCAGATCCTCCTTGGCACCGTCACATTTTCTGGAAAAATCCTTTCACCAGAATTTCTTCTCCTGAGAAGCTGAGAAGCCTCAGAGAAAAATGAAAACAATAATGATCTGATTCATTTCTCCTGTGTTCTGCTGCTCTGGAATGTGGCTTGGAGACTGTTTACCCACAGGTGCTTGTTTGATTGGTTCCATGGGAATTATTTTGACTTAATGACCAATCCCAGCCAGCTGTGTCAGACTGGAGAGTCACAGGTTTTTCACTGGTATCTTGATAAACCTTCTGTCTGTATCCTTTCTCTATTCTTTAGTATAGTTTTAGTGTAGTATAGAGAATGGAATGGAATGGAATGGAATGGAATGGAATGGAATGGAATGGAATGGAATGGAATGGAAT
>JANIJU010003057.1:17543726-17610385 GCA_025504685.1 Leucosticte australis | reverse complement strand
CTTCTCCCACTTCTCTTCTTCCTCTGAGTCTGTATTTAAGCCTGCAGGAAAGGCAGAGGATGATCTGAAGGGTGTGCAAATATTTACAAACTTGTGTGAGACACATCAGCAGAAAACAAAGCATTATTTTGTGCCATGGTAGAAGCAGCAAGTTCTCACCAGCAACCATCCTTGGGCAGCTTCACTGAGCAAACAAATATTGCATTTTCTTAATGCCCCTCAATTAACCCCAACATTGTTAATTAACCTTCACTGTACATTGGGCAGTTTGGGTTTTAGTGGAAAGGAGGTCTCCAGAGAGAAGTCATTTAATCCATTCATGGCCTGAAAGCTTTTCCTGGCCCAGCAATTCCCTCTGTTTGTGTTGTGCCACCCATTCCACTGGAGTTCCAGCCCATTCACTCACTGCTGTGCTTCATCCTGGGAAGGGCCATTCAGAAAGGCAGAGGAGGAGCTGCCCAGAAGGAGTTGACCCATGGTGGGTACTGGGGAACAGCTCTCCCAGAATAAATAAATAAATTAAAATAAACTCACCTGGGAACAGGGGAATCCCTCAGAGCCCACTCTGACCTGAGCATCTCTGAGGTGCTGCTGGAGCCAGGCCCCTCCTCATCCCACAGGATGGAATTTGGGAGCAGATCCACACAATAATTGATGTTTTTAACACAAAATAATTTATTGTGTTGAAATAACACAATCATTTACGTTGTTAAATTAGAAACAAATTCTCACAAGTGAAAAGAAACAAAAAAGACCAAGAAGCAAAAAGTGATTTAAAAAAAAAAGGCAACTAAACCCAACATTCTTATTATACCAAAAGGGAGCAGAATTCTAAGCACTTAAGTACTTTTATCATGTAGCACAGAGGCATAGATTTAGATAACAACCACTTAAGGAATTAATTACATTCTTTACACCAAAAGAGATGGGAAAATGAAGTTATCCCAGTTATGCTCACCCCAAGGAAAGGAACACTTAAAACATTTTCTGAACTTAGCATAGAATTGTTCACTTGTCTCATTAGGAACTTAATTGGAAACTCTATTTTTGATTTGCAGCAGGAGAGTAGGTTTTGCTCTGCTCTGTTCCTTGACTTGTCTGGTTATTTTTTCTTGTGCAGTTCCTGCCTCTCACAAAATGTTTTGGGGAAAGTCAGTCCAAATTCACAGTCCAAAATCTTATGCAAATTACTACGAGCCAACTGCTGTACAAATATTATGAAACAGAAGTCTCCCCAAGTCCTTTTCAATGGCTGCTGAACACAGCAGGATCAGACACTTTCTATTTTTATTGAAGCTCAGGTTTCCAAGCTGGTAGAATAAAAGGCATTGGAATAAGTCTAAAAAAAAAAAAAAACCAAAAAAAAAGAAAAAGATTCTGTGCCTAAGAAAAAATGCTTTGGGAAACTGGCAATCATCCTAAAACCCAAAATGTTCCAGAAACACAGCCTGTGATTCAAAGGCACTTTGTCATCTGCACGGTTTTGCTTATAGCTGCATTGCAGCATTCTCTTCAGGACTGCTCACTGCTCTTGGAGGATAAAATGACCCAAGTGCCTCCTCTGTTCCATCATTACTCATTAATGAAGGGCCTGGGCCTCGAGACTGGCATTGCAGGAGGGGAGGAGGCTTCATTACACATCCCTCCAGCACCACACACCAAACCCACCCCAACCAGGAGGCAAGAAAATCAGCCAGGATTTCAGTGCCTGCTTCAGCAGCATTCGGGGGCTGTTAGCAGTTCAAATGGCACTGGAAATGCTGCTCTGCTGTGAAATCATCCTGGAGAATGCAGGAAGTGCAGAGAACCAGCAGGATGAAGTCACTGCTTTCAGCAGACAGCTTGAACATGCATCTGTTTCTCCAGGTTATGCAAATGATGAGCAGAGAGGAGCTCAGTGCTGAAATGCTCTGGGTGCTCCAAGGCAGACTTTGTGTCAGTGTCCTGCCTAATTCCAACACCCTTTTTGTTAAACAAATTTATGTTTTTCCCTGCCTCCCCATGCACCTTCAATGCCTACTGCTCTTCCCAACACCACCTGAAGAGATCTTCCCCCCCTTCCTTTCCCATGTTCCTCAATTTCCCCTTCATTTTATCTCAGAGAATCTGATAAATACCAGACAGCCCTTCCTCCTTCCCTCTGAGCTCCCACTGCTCACCCTCTCCTTCTTAACCCCTGCACTCTGTCCTCTGAGGCACAGCTCTGATTTAACCTCACCCACCTCTTTGGGAGGGCTTTTTTTGCTTGTTTGCCCCTTTTAATCAAGAAGCAGGAGCACAAAGTGAGCAGAATTTTGGGAGATCAGCACGGAGCAATATCCTTACCCTGCCAGGAGTGTCTGCAAAGACAGCCATGAGTACCCCACACTCTGCAGGCTCAAGAAAAGCCCTCTCAAGGAAACAAAACATTCCTCACACTGCAAGACTTTGAGAATTTAAAAAAAAAAACAAACTTCTATTCCTTTAATGATTACGAAAACCAGCAGACAACAGAAAAATTCAGAAGTAATTACGTGAGCCTATTAATAGCAAGTGCCAATAAGTTTCCATTTCTGTGCCCCTCATTAGAAAAATGAACAATTTCTGGAATTGTGGAAACAGGCTTGCAGAACATAAAAAGACTCCAAGAGCATTAATCTTTTAGCTCCCTGAGCTTTGTGTGTAGCACAGCCTTTATTTGCAATTAAGCTTAGTGCATATGAAGCTCAGTGCCTGATCCAGCCTGGCTGGGTAATTCAAGCTCCTTCTCACTGACCTACCAAACTCTGACCTGTTGGACCTGGCTGGTAAAAGTGAGAAGGGATTACAGTTTCATTCAGATGCTGATATCTGAGCAATTCATTCAACAAGGGGACCAATTATGTCTGATCCCCTCACCTTTCCCCCTGCTTCTGCACTGGACTGATTTGGCAGGAGAAGGTAATCCTGAGTCAGGGGGAATTTGATCACAGTGACCTGAGATGAAAAGTGCTGGATCTTGAAAATGATCTCTAATTCACCCAGTTTGTTCAGCTGTTATGGACTGATGCTCTGAAAGCAGAGGTTCTCTGCCTGGAGATAAATATCCTCCACACTTAATTTATTTACACGCAGTGGGGATGATGCACACGAGACCATCATGTGCAAAATGATGGGAAAAACAAAAACCAGGGAATGTTTCAGTGGTGCTCTGCTGTGCCAGAACATTAAATCTACAAAACATGGCATCCTCTGCCACTGGATGAAGGCAACAGGTGATTCATTAGCTGATGTCAAACCATCAGTCCAGTCCATCTAATACACTGTTCTCTCCTGAACACAGAATTAATTCATTATTAATGATGTTCTATAACCAAATACAGGCAGTAATGCAGTCAGCATCTAGCCAGAGCCAACAGAGAGCAAACTCCTCCTCCAATGATGCTTGGAAAGTTGTTGGGTGCCTTCACCAGAAAGGGAACAGGCTCTGCCAGTCACTGCACTGGGCACTTGGTGCCTCTGACTCCCCCTTGCACAGAGCTCCCCACACCTCCCCAGCCCAAGCATGGGAGGAAGGATGGCAAAGCCACAGGACCCTGGGGTGCAGCCCCAGCAGGGCCCTGTCCGTGCCCCACAGGCTGGCACCCAGCTCCACCATCCAGGAAAGCAAGAACACCCGCTGCCAGCAGGGATTTCCAGCTGCAGCGAGGATGCAGACACCTCCAGGACTAGATTACTTTATCAACACCTAATTTAGAGCCCGAGCCCACCCCGAGGGCAGCAGCAGTTTGGCTGCAGAGGGTGCAGAGCCCAGGGATGCTGTCCAGCAGCAGGTCTGGCCCAGAGGTGACCCCTTCCCAGCAGAGCCACCACACTCTGCACTTCCCAGGGCTGTCACTACAGCAGCCAGCTGCAATTTCCCTGTTTTAAATCCTACTGAAAATCTCCTTACACATTCAAAAGAAGCAATGCCAGGCTGAGGCAGCCATTGAGCTCCAAGCCAGCTCCCCCCTTGGAAATTCCTTATAATATCCCTCCAAAACATCTCTCTGGGCTCTGTCTCTCTGCTCTGGCTGGGCCACACGCTGTCCCCCTGCCCCTGAATGCAGGCTGCAGCTGCTTTATGTAACCCAGCTCACTGCAGCACAGCACCCAGGCACAACATTTCCACACAGAACCACATGGGAGGGTTTGGCTCCTGCTGATTTGGGGTGAGGAGCTCCCCTCCCAAGGCCTCAGCTCCTGGAGGCTGGAAAGCACTGGATCCTGGCTTTATCAAGCTGCTGCCTCCGACACCCTTGGCTTGCCCTTGAAAAGGCTTTCTGCAGCCATGACTCACTGCTACAGCACAAAACCCAGCCCAGCGCCAGGGAGCTCATCAGGGAGGGACATTTCCATGAGAGAGGGACAGCAGGGACCTTCCTGGGGCAGGAGGAGGGGACACTGAGCACCCAGATCCGTGCTCTTGCTGTTTAAAAACAAGAAAAGAGGGATTTGCTGTTCACTTTCCCTGGCTCCAAAGGCACTTTCTGGATTCGCAGCTTCATTCAGCTGCAGGAAATAAAATGGCACAGCCAAGCTTGGGCCTTGCAAGCAACCACTTAAAGGGGGGAAAAGTGCCCAGCAGGAAGGATTTGAATCACAGAAGTATTGGAAGGAAATAAGAAATGGCAAACGGGCAGGTAATGAAGCTGTTTGCAGCCAGGTTTGATTTTCAAAGCCCACGTCGCTGGATGTTTGCCCTTCAGAACAAAACTCCTTTCATGCTACATGTATTTCTGGAAACTTCCAGGTATAATTTCCCTAATGGCATAAAATAAAGCCCCAAGTGTTCTGGTGCTGCAACAGACCACGAGGATTTTTGTTAACAGTAGAATTCTGGCTGGAAATTGCCTTTGGATGGATGAAACAAGCTGCCCAAAAAGCAGCAATTCCAGGAAGGATAACACAGGATGCTTTCTGGAACATATTTATTTACCTGAAAACCATGTCATGTGGTCATTAGGCTGCTTGTTTCCCAATAAATAGGAATAATCTGTGATCTGTGGGATATCAGCTGAGCTTTCCATATTCTCCCCCTCTCCTGTGCCCACTCAGTGCTTACAAATTGGGATGAGACATTACTGCACTCTCTGGCACAGTGGGGATTTGAATTCTGGTTGAAGAGCAGCAAAACACAAACATATGGAAAAATGAAGCCATTTACATCTCAATTTGGCATATCCCATGCTCTGTACAACTAATTATGGATCTCTGAGCTCATTAATTTTCCCTGGAATTCCCATGCAGTGGTGGCAGCAAAGTCAAGTGTGAAATACCCTGTGGCCAGTCCCAAGCCAGCCAGGCAGGATTCCAGATGTATTTCCCAGCAGAGTCACACAACCAGCTGTGCTGACACTGGGAACAGAGGGTGACAACAGCCCCAACCTGGAGCATCCAAAGTGTTAAAAATAAAAAAAAACTTAAAAATTAAAAATCAAAAAGAAAAAGCCAGCGGTGCCGTCCCAAACGGTGCACGAGCACAAGCACCCACCTAATGAAGGAGCAGGGCTGTGAAAATCCCCAAAATCCAAAGGATTTCTCCCCAGCAGTGCCGTGGCAGGCAGAGGTTCACATGTTAATGGCCTGTACAAAAGCCAGAGATGGTCAAAAGGTTGTGTTTATCCTCGTAGCAAGGATTGTTTATCCTCACAGCACACTCCGGGCTTTTACAGCTCCAATGTTTGCATAACATAATGCTCAAGCCATTAACAGCAGAATCCTTCTTGACCCTTACATGCCCAGGTATTGCCAGTGTTTGGCTTCTCATTAATCCCAGGAAGTTTTCTTCCTGGAGAAAAGAGAAGAAGCTGATCCAACAGGGATTACACACGGCTCGTGCAATAAATGTCACCCCGTGGCTCAGGAGTGTTTGCTCCTGCTCAGCTCACACATATCTGTCACAGAACTGTGCCTTTATGGAAAGAGAGGCAGAGAGAATGCACACCAGCAATACCCACAGATGGAGGAACGGTGTCAGGAATACCACGGGGATGATGCAAGGGAAGGGGCGAGCTGGGAATGTCAGCACTGATGGGAAACATGAAACACAAAGCTCTGCTGCAGGCTCAGAAGGTAAAACCCACAGGAGCGTGTTTAACTTCTTTTTTTTTTCTTCCCTTCTTTTTCTTCAGTTATTCTTGCACCAAAAAACATGATCTCTTTGCAACAAAGGACCAGACTGATGGCAACCCATCTGCAGAGAGTGGAGCTGCCTTGTGGGGCTCACAGTGGTTCAAATCAGCTTTTCCTGAGCCCTGAGACTCCATGGCTCCCTGTCAGCACAGGAATTTCATGGAGAAATCCCAGGCAGGCTGTTCCAAATGAGCATGCACAAGGGGGGCACAGCAGTGGGGTTTTGAAACCTCTCCTTTCCAACATGCAACACAAAATTAGGGGTGAGTAAAGGCATTGTTTTCATGGCCATGCTGGATCCAGTTTGTCACTTCTGGTGTGGATGGGAAGGATTTCAGAAAATTAAATGTGTTCTAACTTCCAATCACTTCTAAAATTACACACACTTGAAAGATCACATTAAAAGTCCTTTATTTTAGATCTCCTCGTGCCATAGATCTGGAAAAAACCTCAAACCTCCAGGAATAAGTGCAAAAGCATTATCTCTAAATAGAGTCAGAAAATAAATAACCACTGACTTGTGGGTCTGAAGCTGAGAAAACAGCAGGCATGGAGACAGGGATTCAAGCAATTAAATGTTGTAGGGGGCTTGTATTAATTTCAGTCTTGTTGTAAATCTTATTGCAGTGATAATGAAGATTTCTAATGACTCCAATGTTTCACTGATTGCTCTTGGGCACAGCTCACACTCACTTCTATGGCAAGAAACAAAATGTTGCAAAAGCAACAATATTTTTTCCCTTGAAAAAAACCACAAATAACCTGGTCTGACAATAATTTTCTTTTATCAGCAGCAAACTAACAAAATGCAGGAATCTCAAGCATTCTTGGCAGTTTGCAATATAGAAAAAAACCACCAGAAAATACCATGGGGATGTTTAGATTTAGATTTCATACTCTGACACGCAGAGGAAGGCAAACAGGCTGCTCCCATTGAAGCTCCCCAATTGTTTGGTTTTTACCCCCTCAGCTATTTTCAAACGTCCTGCTCCTGCCTGAAGGGACACGGGAAAGATGGAGAGGGACTTTTCACAAGAGCCTGGAGTGACAGCACAAAGGGGAATGGATTCCTACTGAGAGTGGGTTTAGAAGGGAAACTGGGAAGGAATTCTTCCCTGGGAGGGAGGTGAGGCCCTGGCACAGGGTGCCCAGAGCAGCTGGGGCTGCCCCTGGATCCCTGGCAGAGTCCAAGGCCAGGCTGGACACTGGGGCTTGGAGCAGCCTGGGACAGTGGGAGGTGTCCCTGCCATGGCAGGCGTGGCACTGGACAGACCTTGAGGTCCCTCCCAACCCAATCCATTCTGGGATTCCATCATTATCTTTCTTTTTAGTTAACTATTAAATGCTAGTGGTTTAATTCTCAATTTCTAGTGCAACAATTTAACTTCAAGTATGATCTTGAAGCTAACTTCAACTGAGCTTCAAGTATGGTCTGCTCTGTAGCCAGGAATTTTCAGTGCTACTTCAATTATAACCCTACAGATTCCAATAAAAACAACTTTGGAAAACACAAGTTGCACTTGCAAGTTATCAAACTGTCCTACATGACTAAGCTGATCTCTAAATAATGACCATTGACTCTTTTTTAAATAAAGGTAATTACAGGGCTGGGTAAAAATGTTTATATAGGCAAGGCAAAAAGCTGCAACTGACAAGTAAATTATTCATCTATTCTAATTGCACTGCCTGCAAAAATTGGCTGAAAAAATTAAAATAATAAAATGGTTTCTAACGAAAAACCCTGAGAAGTACTTAAAAATTAAAAGAGTTGTGGTGTAAAGTTCACTTCTAATCTTTCTTACCACTCAGTTTTGGTCCCAATGCCTGGGAAGATTTCTCTAAGATGTTGTAACTTCTCTCACATGGGGTTGTAAAAGTTGTAGTGCCAGGGAAAAAATGTCATTTCCTGAGATGTTACAAGTTGAATAGAACAGTAAATTCTTGTAGAGCCCAGAAAGGAGGATGCTGAGTTCTGCAGCTGGGAGGCTGCACAGAGGCACAACCAACACACCAACCCTGCAATCCTGGAGTACAGACTCACTCCTGTCACTTAAACCCATGGGCAAGGGGCCTTGGGAACACAACAAATCAAAAATGACAATGAGAACCACCTAATGCTTGGGGTGCTTCATTTGTTCCAGCTCATTTTTTCCAGCCAGTGAAAAGGATTTGAGATATTTTTGTCAGTGCTCTGACTGATATTGGCTTTTCTTTAACTGGAATCAAACCTGGAAGAAAGGAAGGCCAAATTCTCTAGGGCTTGAACTCTGATAAATGTCAGAGAACTCTGGAAACTGGGGGTCAGAGTTCTCAGAATGTGTTGCACCAGGTGTCACTGCCACAAAATCTCCCAGAAATCCAGGGTGTATCAAAAGAGCAAAAATGAAAGACTCCTGCACAGAATAGTTTGGGTTCCTTGGGGCAGACAGGTGCAGTGAAAGGAAAAAGAAAGGAAATGCAAATGAAGGAATAAACCCACCTTATTTATAAAGGAAAAGAAAAACACTCTAACAGAGTTAAGCTCCCATATAGATGTTGTTTTCACAAGGTGTTTTATCAGCCATCTTGAGTTCACCTTTCCCATTAAGCCACAAGACATAAGCAGCTGATTTAGACACTTTGATTTCCAAGCCAAGGATGAGCACCTGATCGTGGGAGGAAGAGGAGGAAGAAGGGCACGTGAGGAGGTGCAAAGCCAGAGATTCCCCCAAAGATGCTCAGGGCCCACAGAGAGGAGGGGACTGTGCTGGAGCAGAGGCAGGTGCCCTTCACAGCACCCAAACAAGGGGAGGGAAACCCAGGCAGATCTCCTGGGGTTGAAGCAGCATCCCTGGAGGTGCCTGAGCTCCCTCCTCATTTCCAGCACACCCTCCAGCACTCACCCTTCAAAGGCTTTTATCGTTATTAAGGATATTCCTGTACATTCATCCCCTTCATTCAACGCCCAGAGCTGATGGAAGGGTGGAAGATGATCCCTGAATACAGAAGCAGGTAAGTTACACCTGCTTCCCAGAGTGACAGGAGTGCTCTCCAGAGCTGCTGCAGCCCCAGCAGAGCAGGCAGAGGCTGTTATTGACACATTGTCTTGGCTCATGCGAGTTCCCTTTGATGTTTCATAATCCCCAGGGTGCTGAAAACTCAGTGAAAAACACATTCCTCCTCCTACAGATCTGTCTCATCCTCCAGGCACCTCCTCTGCACAGAAAATTGATCCCCAAGAGAAGGCAATGATGGATGGCTTTAGAAGGGTGGCAGGAAGAATGGCCAGAGCCAAGGACAGCAGTGTCCATGCTCTGGGTCACTGTGGTCACCCCTCTGGGATTGCTCAGCACTGATCTTGGTACTCTCCCAACTGCACTGGTTATAATTAGTGACAACTAACTCACAAATGATGAGAGAGAGAGCTCGTCACCAGCACTCCCTGCTCTCAGGACTGCCAGGAGAGGTAAATCACACAGCACATGTGCACATAAACACAGACTTCCAAAGCCAAAACCCTCCCAAAACCAGACAGAAGTTCTCAAATGATGCAAACATGGCCTTTCTGCACACATCTGTTCATATTCCTACAAACATAAACTGGGGAGAAAACCCCAAACCATAGGGGGGTATCACAGACAGCACTGACAGGGTAGTGTTTGCTCAATAACATACATTTATATGTGTGTATAAAATGCTTTCATTCTGCAAGCCAGACTGGATTTCCATGTTAGAGGTGCTGCTGATGGGAAATGTGAAGAATGCCAAAATGTGGGCAAGTCTGAGAGCTCCATTCTGTTTGATTCCACACCTTGAGCTGAGATGGGGAAGCAGGGAAGCGGCTCCAACTGGGAGCCAAACACCAACCCCCTTCAAACACCCCCACATCCCTTTGGAAAGGTTACAAAAGGATAGGAACAACTTAGGGTGAAAGTAATTCCTCAGCTGAACCTGATGCCTTGGTTTTCCACCCTCTGGAGATAGCAAAGCCTGTGGAAGTTAAAGCAGGTCACTGCTGGAGGAGAACATTACCAGCTCCTACCTCAATAACCAACATCCTCGAGAATTATCTCCTGGAAACCAGAGATTTCCAAGACTTTTCCTGCAGGGAAAGAGGCAAGCAGGTAACAAACTCTGAGTTCTGGTGGTGGGAGGCAGCAGATGGGGGCAGTGAGTGCTGCCAGTGTCTCCATGAGCCCGCGGGGCCGGATAACGTTACCGTGCTCCACAGGAATGGTAAACGGAGACACGGCTGGAACCTGAGCTCTGGAAATTTCTGCTGCTGCCTTGAATTGCCCAGGTTTTTCTGGAGAAGCAAGCTTCAGCACAGCCATTGCCTGGGCCACCATTTCATAGGTGTTTGGTGCATCTGCTCCGATTCCAGCAAAATCTGAGGAAACTACTCAAACTAGGTGTGAGAATTCAAAGGTTCAGGTGGTTTTCAAACGTGATTCCACGTTAAGGAATTTATGGAAGGTGCAAGGATGGAGAGGACTGCCCTGCCAGCAACACTCCCAGCAAAGGATTCAGTTTGCAGAGGAGATCTCGGGGAGAATTCGTGCAGTTTTAATTCCTTCCAGCGGAGGACAGTGGTTTACAACAGAAGGAATCGGCTGGCTGCCTTTCCTCTGGAATTGTGTTTCCCATGGTGGCAGTGCAGGGAATACACCTTGCCCAGGTTTTACCTGAGCTAAGGATGGAAAGCCCCAGCCTGGCCTCTACCCGTGTTGCTCCCCACACCAAATTTTGCTTCAAAATTCCCCTGGAGCTTCCAAACGATCCCTGTGAGAGTGAGCTGATGCCAAAACCACAACTTATCATCGCATTCCTCAACAGGGACAACTGGAACCAGTACTCAGAATGCTGAAGTATTTTAAGAACCTTTTTAGAATGATCTGTAGGATTCAGGATGTGTCAATTTAACTGTACAATACAGTGATTTTCTGGCTGAGACTGCACCTCTTTAAAGGCTTGATTTCCACAGGGAAAAAAAAAAGTCTCTTATGTAATATTTAATATTTGAAATAAAATGCTGAGAAGGCATGTATCTTAATTATTTAGTTTCTGACACATACCCTGCCTTTAAAAATTCAGCGTCTGACTGCAGATCTGAAAGACTTTCCTATAAATAAGTTATCTTCTCTGAAGCTGTAACAAATTTTAAAAAGTATTGCAATGGTTCTTAGCTGATCAGAGGAAGCACAGGACTATTAAAATGTAAAAAACCCACGTCTCTGAATATTATTTTAAGGCAGAAAGCCATTCCAGGTTGCTGGAATTCTGCAAAAAAGGCTCAGGGAGAGCAGCTTGAACAAAAGGAAATTAATTCCCCTGCTCCCAAGTACTTTCTGTCCAACAAGTAAAGCACAAGATTGAGGGAGTAGTTCGAGTTTCTCTTATCTACAACAGACCTGTTTCTGCTGCAAGTATCTCCTAAATGGAAAGCATTCTAAATTAATTAAACAAACCTCAAGAGACAGTAAACTAATTATTCTGGGCATACATAAGATGCTGTTGAGTTAATCTCTATGAACACAAGTGAGTTAAGTTTGTATTGACATATTGGGCCAAATTTATTGTCAGAGAAATTAACTTCAGGGGAGTTAAGCCAAGAGTGAATTTTTCCTCATTAAGGAGAAATAGGCCTATTGTCTGAAGTGTGAGGATTTAGAGCCTCTTGGGAAAATCATATTGCACTTCAGTTTTCTAAGTGATGAACTCTTGCCCAGAGTTGTGCTTCAAAATGCACAGAATTCTGTTTAAGCACCTCCGAGCTGGGCTGTCACATGGGACCCCTTTCATGTGAGCCCTGACCTGAGCACTGAGGATGCAAAGTGTTCTGCTAGGCTGTGGAAATAATTATTCCTGAAGCTTCCCAGCAGCATACAAAGTGCTTGTACAAGCAGGAGACACATCCCTCACACTTAAATTTAACTCAAGGTTCATTTAGTTACCACAAAATGCCTTTGTTGTCTACACTTAACCTAAGCGAGATATTTTTGAATGAACGACTCAGAGAAATTTTCATCCACTGCAATTTTTCCTATTAAAAAAATAATCATATTCACCTAAATTTTATAATTACTGTGCTCTACACAGGGGCACATATTAATATTTAAATTATTTTGTGCGGCGGAGCAGAACTCAAGGAAGTAATTGCTAACACTAATTAAGAAATAGATATAGGAAGGACCCAAACTGGCACAAAAACCATCTCTTGAGAACAGCAGTGCAAGTCCCACCTGCTCACGAGATGGTCCCCAAACTCCTCCAGCTCTAAAAGTTCACCCGAGGTGACCCCAGAGTCCTTCCCTGTGCTAACGGGACAAATCCCATCACAAGTGGTAGAACAGCATTCCCACCATCCTGGAGGACTCTGTAACATCCTTGGTGCCCCTCAGCATCACTCTTCCTTCCAGACCTCTTCTCCAATTAATGTTTATTTTGGAGCTTTCCATCTCCACAACTCAGGGCTACGGCTCAGCACTGCACACCAAAGGTAAAGCATGATCCCTGTTTGATTTATCCTCTTCTCTTCCCACCAACCCCTGGCTCACACGAGCATCCCAAAGAGAAATCTATTTTCAGCGTGGCCAAGAGAAACTCAAGAAGTGCCCGAGGGTGGAGTGAAGCAGGCTTTGGATCAGGCTGGAAATATTGGGAAACCTTTGTGAGAACTGGCACAGCTCCACAGAACCAAGGGAACTCCCTCAACACGAGGCAGAGGCCTCAGAGTACCCGGAATATTTTCTGGAGTGATAAGAGCTCACCTCTTCTCCTGGAGACATCCGTGCTAAGTGCTATTAGTGCTGTCACCTCGACTTGGTTTTCAAGAGTCCTTCCCACAAGGTGAGACAGAAAAAGTAATCAGAACTCAGCCTGACCTGGGTCATGAGGGCACACAGCAATTACCACCCTGCACCTCCCAGAAGAAGCAGGAGAGAGGAGAGCTGAGGCAGGGAGATTCATCCCACTAGCCTTGGGATCACCTGCACCTCCTCTGGCCCCACACTTTGTGAGCTCCACTCAACAGCAGTGCAAACATCAAGTTTCATTTTATTTAGGCCTTCTCACCATTATCTTGGCAAAGGCAGCCTGAGCGTGGCTTTAAGTACCTCTGAAAAAAACCACGTTAAATTACATTAGGGAAACATCCAAAATTACTGGTTTTAAAATCAAAACCCCCAGTGCAGAGTATTATGGTAATGACTAAGAAAATTGCTATAAAAGCCAGGAGGTTGTTTTCTTAGCAATACCAAGAGGATCTTTCCCATTGTTCTGCCAAGACTCTCAGCAGTGCCAGAGATGTTCAGTTTTCCTGAGGCTCATCTCTGCACTACAGCTGCTGCTTCAGCCACTGAAGAGTGGCAGCCTCCTGGAGAGCCTTAATTAAATAAAAGGCAATTTTAGAGGGTGAGGGGGGAGCATCACTGCTATTTGGATGTCAATGGACACAAAGCTATATTTGCTCTTTGATTATGTTTATAAATGGCATTCAAATCAAAAGCAAAATTATCACTGAATGATTCCACTTAAATTATTTACCACCAGAGTTTAGGCTGAGGTGGTCGCTAATTTAGGTTATTTTTCAGCACATTTCCTCCAGGAAAGAGAAAATCTCCAAACTCCAAGCATGGGATCCTTTTTTCTTGGATGAGTATCTGATGTGTTGGATGTATGTCTAGTGCTGTTCCCAACCAGGATGAAGCACAGCAGGGATAACATGGAGGAGGAACTGGAAGGTGGTGCCCATTTTCCAGGGATAACATGCAGGAGGAACTAGGTGGTGCCCATTTTCCAGGAATAACATGGAGGTAGAATTGGAAGGTGGTGCCCATTTTCCAGGGATAACATGGAGGTAGAATTGGAAGGTGGTGCCCATTTTCCAGGGATAACACTAAAGAGGAATTGGAAGGTCGTGCCCATTGTTCAGGGATGACGTGGAGGAGGAACTGGAAGGTGGTGCCCATTTTCCAGAGATGACACAGAGGAGGAATTGGAAGGTGGTGCCCATTTTCTATGGATAACACTAAAGAGGAATTGGAAGATGGTGCCCATTTTCCAGGGATAACATGGAGGAAGAACTGGAAAATGATATCCATTTTCCAGGGATAACATGGAGGAAGAACTGGAAGGTGGTGCCCATTTTCTATGGATAACACTAAAGAGGAACTGGAAGATGGTGCCCATTGTTCAGGGAAGACACAGAGGAGGAACTGGAAGGTGGTGCCCATTGTCCAGGGATAACATGGAGGAGGAACTGGAAGATGGTGTCCATTTTCTATGGATAACACTAAAGAGGAACTGGAAGACGGTGCCCATTGTCCAGGGATGACATGGAGGAGGAACTGGAAGGTGGTGTCCATTGTCCAGGGATGACATGGAGGAGGAACTGGAAGGTGGTGCCCATTGTCCAGGGATGACATGGAGGAGGAACTGGAAGATGGTGTCCATTTTCCAGGAGTAACTGGAAGGTGGTGCCCATTTTCCAGGGATGACACAGAGGAGGAAGCTCCTGCTCCTCACGAGGAGGAACTGAGGCCTAAGAGAAGGGCAGCTCTCAGCCAGGAAGCAGCAGCAATCCAATCAGAGTTTATTAAGGGAAATGCTCCTGATTAGAAGCGGCTGTGAGCACCAGGACAGAAACCTTTCCCCCTCTCTGATCTGTCAGAGCTCTAAGTGCCAGTTGACTGTACAAAATGACAGCTATCCAGGCTCATCCCTTGCAACAACTGGCATCTGCTCTGGAGTCGTTTGAGTTGGTTTGAATGGCACTAATTAGGAGTAGTTACACATAAATGACATCCCAAAGACTTGACACAATAAACATTGCTATCTAGTGCCATTCATTTGCTCTCCCCATTCAAGCACACACAGTATTTAGGATAATTTCCATGTTCACTGCCACCTTTATCCCACAAATAAGGTCAGGAGACAGACAAACAACAAATATGGGAAGAACCACATGGAAGTTGAATACATAATAAGTTATCAACTGCTCTTGAAAGCATGTGAGCCAGGGTTTTGATTGCTCCTGGAAGGTGGATGAGAAGGCTGCCTCCTTGTTTGACCTTGCAGAGAAGGCATTAGGATTCCTCACAACCAGCAGGCAGCTTTATAAACACTATCAGAATTCCTTATCTTGCTCTGCAGGCAGAGAACAGCACAAGTGAAAAATAAAGACATTTCTATTGTCTCATGGCTACAGGCTGCTAGGAAAGATGTTGGAGCTCTGAGCTACCAACAAGAAACTTCTCAATTTTCCTTTTGCTGACCAAAACTCCTCTGTTTCCGCCTCAAGAAAAGGCAGCAACCACCAAGTGATTTTCTTTGATTTCCACCCTACATTTTTAGCATCTCCCTGCCTGTTTTAGCCTTACAGCTTTTCTTTACCCCCATGTCATTGCACGTGTCTTCAGCACCTCATACAATCTCTCTCACAGCCATAGTGGCACAATGTTATTTTCAAGCACCTTTAAATAGTGCTGCTAATTAAATAACTCGTCACTAATGTGATTTCAGGAATCCAGAGCATCTCCTAAGGTGTAACCTTTACCACTAATTGCAAATATAGAACAGAAAATTAAGTCAGGCTGACAGAATTAAATCAGAAGCTTTCAATGCAATGTCAAATTTCTGACAAACTGCATATTACCAAAGAACAAACTATTTACCAAGTGATTACGAATTTAAATTTTCTTAAGGATGTGTTTGGGCATCACATTTTGCGTACAGCTTTGTAGAAGATGGAAGGAGAAAAATCCCAGCGGATTAAGAACAGAATGCTCATCGAAGACTACTGGGACCTGTCAAATTCCGAATCCCTTCCACCACCTTTGAAAAACTGGAATGTGCAGCTCCATTTCCATTGTTTCAGCTCTCAGGCAATAAATGCAGACTTTATTTTTTTCCTTATCTACTCCCATTCCCAGCTTTACATGTGCACACATTTGCAACAACCTGACAGGAAGGCCTTGGAGTCTTCATTTGTTGGAGTCACAGCATAAAAGCCCAACTCCCTGTGCACTGAGCACATCAGCACAGAACAAAGGAGGATGAATAGAGCCTTGATTTTGTGTCCCTGCTCATATCACGGAGCACGGGAGGCTCAAACAAAACCTCCACAGATGAACCATTGCTCAGGCACTAATTAATTCTTTTCCAGAACAGGGCCAGTTAACACACAACCTTCTTTTTACTTAACAGCCTGTTTAACTCTCCCTGTGGATGAACCAGCTCCAGTTGAGCTGTTTGAGCATACACAGATCTCCTGGAAATGCTCTAAATGACAAAAAATGCTCAAAACCTTTCTGAGGGTCTCCTGAGGTGTGCCTAAGGTGAGGCACACCCAGTGTGTCCAAGGCACTGCAGAGGGATGGGCTGCACCTGAGAGATTCCAAAGGTCTGGGAAACATTCCCAAGGACAACCTCATGGTTTTGAAAATCTCTCATGGTTCTGTCCCACAAAGGCCACTCTGCCTCCAGCACAGACACAAGTGGGAGTGTCTGACACAAGGCAGTGTCCCCCTGCCTTTCACCAGGTGAAAATGGTGCTCTCAACTTGTGTCAACTCTTTAAAAAGGAGATTTTAAATCCATTTTCACCAAAACTGTGTAACCTCCAGAGTACCAAACTTATGAAATCTCAGGAGAAAAGACTTAGAGTGTAAAGATTGTCCTGTCATGCACTATGAGATGAAGCCCACTTTTATAAACTCAGCGCTACAAATACCTGCCAGACCATGTTGACATTTCCAAGACCAGACAGGTACTTGGATTCCTGCCTCAACACTGGTGCCAGAACCTCAGCATATTTTCCCAAAGCAGAAGTCAAAGCAGGCTAAAAATTATGCAACATTCTTTTTCATTCAACTTGATGATTATATAATCAGATGCTTTTCAATATCGCAGCAGTACCTCTGCATGTGGGTCCCTGGAAAAGACATTCTCAGTCCATCCCTGCCCACAGCAGCTGCCTATTCTTTCCTTCCATTAAAAGACCAGTCTGGAGAAAATGGATGTGTCTTTTGCCCTCAAGGTACTCTGTCTTGACAAAGCAGTGCCATTCCCCAGGCACAGCTCTCCAAGACTATAATAATCATTATTTTGTTAAAGCAGCTGCTGGGCTGAGAAGTCATAACTAGGTTATTTCCTTTTTTAACTCGTTACCTTAAAAGTTCTCTCATCTAACCAACTAGAATTTATTTATCACAAATTACATCTGAGATGTGTAAGAATATTCTTAGTAGCAGCATTATATTTTAGGAAATAGTGGGTCAACTCAGAGTTTTATGTCTGTATTCACCTACCTGTTCCAAAGATGGGATTTTATTTAAGAAATTCTTTTATTCACTACATCACTTTTAGCAGCCTAACTGTTAGGAATGATATAAAGATAAATAAATTTTAAAATCTTTTGCTTTCATTAGAGATGGCCAAAGGAGCAAGTGAATCAAGGAGCAGTTGCAGCACACAACAGGATGGAAAGGTTAAGGAAACAGAGCAAAGTGTCACCCGAGCACAAGAGTTATTCTCTTCTTTTTATCACTAGGAAATGTGTGGAAGTTTCAGAAAAATCTTTGGAACTGTGAAATAGGAGCTATTCAGAGGGTTCATTTGCACAGCAACTCCCTCATACCTACAGGTTATCCCAGAAAACCTGCTCCATACCTGCTCTGTGGTGCAATCAGCACTTTATTCCCTGACAGAAGGTTGGGAATCAGTTAAGAGCCAGAGCATTCTGTTCCACATTGATTGTTCACCCACACAAATACAATAAGTGCTAAAGAATATCCAAATGCAAGTGTGAATGACCACATTTCACTCAAGCATGAATTTTTTAATTGCACTTCAAATTGTGGAGCTGCTGTTCTAAAAAGCAGAATAAAAGCACCAGGCTTGAGGTTAAGTTGCAGACATCACCCCAAACTCTCCAGAGCAATTTCCACATGGATACACAATGTCCTGCACTGCTTTTCAGACCAGCCTGTCCATAACAGACACACACACCTACAAAATGGCTGTTTTGTTTTTCCAGCAATTGCCAGTTACTCTGATTAACCCCTAACACGCTGTCATTCTTTGTGCCCTGCAAGAATCAAATCCTAAGCTAAAATTAATTAGAAACTGAGAGCAAAGCACTTCCAGGCACAAGTGTCCTTCTGACACTGCATCCTAGCAGCGCTTCCCTGGGTTTGGCTTTCACAGTTGTTTTTTTGGGGGGTTCTTTTTGTGTTCCAAGCAGGATCTCTGGAGTTAGATAGTTTGGAACCACCACACAAGTGTTTGCCTAGAGACCTTGGAGATAACTCCAGACTCCTGCACACAGCACCTCCTTTCTATTCCTAAAAGCAGCTGGATTTCCAAGGCCAGCCTTCCCTCGCTGGCAGTCAGGCACCTCTGCTCTGGAGCCTCCTGGATGTGTTCAGCTGTGAATTATGGCTGGAACACCCTCATCCTTCTGCATCCTGCACTCACAACAGGGAACAAGGCACTGACCTTGCCCCTGCACTGAATAAACTCTAAATATAGCTTGATTTCCAAGTATCCCAATGTTCTCTCACCAGTTAACTGTTAACTCATGACAACAGGCAACTTTTGTCCCGAGGCACGCGTTTTTCCTTTGTTGTCCTCTTGTTCCAGGTTAGAATAAAACTGGTAAAGAGTCAAGATGACATTCAGGTTGTTTCTCCAGGCAGCTGCTTGATGGCTTCAGGGGGGAAAGGCAAAATGCACCCGGGACAAGAGATGCACCAACAGCTTGGATTTTGTGAGTCAGATCTTATTTATCACTCCCTGGGCCTGTGCTTTGGTTTTGTAACTCACCACAGAGGCGGCATTGGGCTGTCTGAACTCCAATGTATGGATGTTTCTGTGGAAAGAGCTGCAGAATAGGTTGGGTCTCCTGCCCAAAAAATCCCAATGGAGAGAGATGGAAGGAGGGAGAGGGAGGAGCTGAGGAGCTCTGCTTAGCAGAGCCCTGCAGAGAAGCATCCAGGAGAGCTTTGCACATATTCAATCTCAAATTTCAGCACGGTATTTACCCAAGCCAGTGCTGAATGGAGACAAACACAATCATTTCCCTCTCCCTCGATTTAGAAGAACCTCAGCTCTGCTTTAAGAAATTTCTAATATTTCCTCCTCTGTTGGAAAGGTTTAGAGACATTGAAATAAAATTCTTCTCGTCACCCCTCAGCTGTTGCAGAACACACCTGGAATGCTGTGAACTCTGGAGGAGTCCAGTTCAAAACAGTGGCTGGCCTTGGACATAACTGCTCTTTCCCTGTGTAGCTATGAATTCTGTGGGGAGAAAATCCATCTCCTTCACCATTTTGCAACATTTCATTGTCCTCAACAACCAGCTCTTCTTTCTTCTTCTTAGGCCCAGTTCTACCACATTTTCCCTCGTGAGTATCCATAAAAGCTCTGGTAGGAAACACCTCCTCAAGCCATGCCCAGCCTGCTGGAGCCTCTGCCACTGCTGCTTTCTGCCACGGGCTGGACTTTTCCATGCTCACCTGCACTTCAGCTTCCTTTTGGGAACTCTGCTTTTGTTTTGCTCATTCAGCATTCAGAGCTAAACTCTCCTGTTACACTTAGACCTGGATATAAAGTTGGTTTGGATAAAAACTTCAGTAGCAAACAGATAATTCCTGTTTCCTTCATGCAGAGGCTCAGCTGGAGCCTTCCCTTCCCCTGTCAAATGCCTTGGAGCACTATTTATTTATTTATCAATATTTATCCAGGAGTGCTCCAGCACAGGACACCTGAGCTGCCTTCCCTGGCCTAGTTCAGGTATTTATAGCATGGCTGGGCAAGGGACTCAAGGGTGAATGTGCAGATATTTCAGCTTCCTTGAGGATTCTCCCAGCCTGGGAAGGAGCCCCAGGTTTGTGCTGGATCAGGCACAAATCCCTCACAGTGCCCCAAATACCCTGTGAAGAGCAGGACCTGACCCCAGCAGAGCCTGGCCCCAGACACTCACCATTTGTCCTGAAAAATATCCTTAAACACCCGAGCAAAAGCACTGAAAGGAATCAAAATTACCAAGTCCTAGAATATTACAATTCCACAAAAAGAATCCCCTCAGGAAAATGCTGTGCTGCCTGCTTTGCACTGATCTCAGAATTTCCACTTCCACGATTCAGGATTACAACTGGAATTCTCTCACATTTTAGTATCAGCATGGGGGCACTAAAAGTACCACATCAGAGGTTGCTTTAAAATGAGGATTTAAGGAGGGCTATAAATCAAAAGGTATAACAAGGAAATTTAATAAAGATAACATTGTTATGTCAAATGCAACATGGATTCTAATACACAAAGTGCAATTGTTTTTCCACATAAAAAGCTCTCAGCAAGAATTTTGCACACAGTGTGAAGCTAAGAATTACTAGAATAATAGCAAGCTGTTCTTGGAAATTAATTGAACAAATAATCTATTTTATAATGAAGCCTACAAAAGATAAATACTCATGTACTGAAACAGAGTCTTTAACTTTCTTCACCTTTTAACCACATTGTTGGCATTTGCTTTGCCTCTTGCCTATAAACAATGAGGATTTGGGGAATACATCACAGAATAAAAGCAGAAAATTATTACAGGGTTCATCAGGATTGCATCTTACACATGTGTACAGAATTAAAACTTTGAAGCAAAATCAAGTGCCAGAACAGAACTGCCATCTGATCCTCTTGGTAACTGTGATGATGCTGAATATGTGATGGAAAAAAATTCACTTTTCCTGTACATATCATGGCTAATAATAATAATTAATAATAATACATGGGGATTCTATTCCCCACTCATTTCCAATGCTGCCAAGGGGGCTTCTTCAAAGTAATTCCATATTTTGTAGTAAAATGTAAACCTATGGTTCTCTTTTTTTACTGAGCAACAGAAATGTTTGTGTGAAAGAAGGCAACTTTTATGTCTCATGTCCTAACAGATAAATGGCTTCACTAGTTCAAGGGAAAATGTGGCATTTCTACTTTCCCTCCAAAACCACCCACAATCTGAGTTTAAGACACAAACATAAACTTTTTCACATAAATTACTGCAAATGCTGATGACCCCAAATCAAACATTAATGGAGGAACATAACCTGACTGAAAAACAGCAAAAAGCTCAAACAAAGCAGCTGCAGACAACCTTGAGAGGCACTAAAACACTTTGCTGTTCCCACGTGAGATCCCTGATTCCAGAGCAACCCCTGTGGTACCACACTCTGGATTCCCAGTTTCCAGAAGTAACCAGCTGCAATCAGTAGATATTCTGAAAAGACTTGACTAAAAACCAGCTTTGCCTTCCAGGAGAGTCCTGCAGCTTCCTCAGGTGGCTGCAGGGGGAAGGTGCCCAGGACATGCCCTGCCACCCAGCAGTGACATTGATGCTCTGCATGCCAAGGACACCTCATGCCCAACCCAGCCTCCTAAATTATTTAAGGCACCATTTTCTTCAGGCAACTTTTTCATCAGAAAATTCTGGGAACAGACACCTCAGCCCTCTCAGGTGCTCTTATCTATAATTCACCATCCCAGGTTCCAGCTCACAGAACATTTACAGGGAAAACCACAACTTGGCACAGTCTTTGTCTGTGCAAGACAGCTGGCAGAAGCTGAGGGCACCACATCAGGGGCAGTTTTGGCTGAGCAGAGGCAGCTGGTACAGAGAAAAGCAGGACATTTAAGCATGAAGGTCTGAAACTCAGAACACCTCTCTCCATAAAAATGTCATTTATAATTCCAGCAACTAACCAGTTACTTGGAATAAAGAAGGAAGCAAAGCTGCTTGGAGTTTTGAAACAACAGATGAAAAACATCATTTCAAATATGATCTGAACAAAACAGTCAAAATACAAGATTCTTCTTCCAGGAAAGTCTCTTGGGAGCAATTCCCAATCACCACACTGCTGAGTTTGTCCGTTGTAACAGCTAGCATCTATGAAAGCTGGAAAACTTCAACATTTTCCAGCACTTTTCTTATTCCCTACAAAACCACAAAGTAAAAATGACAACATCTTGGAAAGAGATGCCATACACATCTTCTGGTCATCCAGATGTGCAATTTGACCATTTTTCCTTTGAAGTCTTTTCAGATAGAAACCATCAAACACCAGTCCCACACAGCTGGGGTGACTCTAAAAACCTATTCCTGGATGTGTAATGGATTTTTCCAGACCCTCAGCACCACAACTGCCCCATGTGAGGAAAATCTCATCTCTGAAGGGCAGAAAAGTCCCTTTTCTGTGTGGGACAAGCAGGCACAGCCATGCACTGATCCATGTCTGCTCCTCCCCAGCCAGGCCAGAGCTGCCTGAGCTGGGCTCACACCAGTTTGGGAACTGGGATCACCCCAAAGATCCGTGGGGTGAAAGCCCATCACTCCCACGTGGGCTGCTGTGGATTCTGTAAAATGAGTCTGGCTTCCATTTACAGGGCAATAAAGTGCCCATGGAGACAGAAGCAGCCCCAGACAGCCAGAATTTGGTTTTTCAGTGATGCAGGGCACTGAGTACCCCCTCAGAGGGATTCAAACACTGCCTGTGCTGGCTCCTGCTCAGAACAGGAGATTGCTGAGTTATTGCCATGCACTACACCAGCTTGGAAATGCAGCTGCACAAAGCCATGGCCCAGAAGCCTGAAGGCCCCTCAGATGTGATCAGAGTCACAGCCCACACCCAGAACTCCTCCTTACCATGGAAATCCACGTTTGCACCTGGTGCTTGATGCAGGTTTACATATTTTAAACCCCAGCTGTCAGTTTAACTCTCTTACACTTTACAGCTGGACCAGGATTTGTTCTGTGGTCTGTTATAAAATCTCTAACTCTTGCTCTAATTCCCTTCAGCTTTTTTTTTTTCTTTTTTTTCTTTTTTCAATTGCAGGATCACCTCCAATATTTCCATGACAGAAAAGCTCATTCAGAACCATGCTCAAGGAAGCTGCTGTGTGTCAGAGTGAAAAACACAACAGTGAAATATGTTCCCTCCTGTGTAGAGCAGCTCAAGCTTCTGAAGTACAAGCACTTAAATTAGGAGCAAGTGCTACTTTATAAAATCAGGGCAATATTTGCAGCCTCTGAAATGCACATGGCTGTCTCTGTTTTGGCAGAGACAATCTCTGCACTGTTCAAAACTAAATTCATTATTAGAACTGAACCAGATAAGATTCAAAATGAAATCCACCTCTGCCTTTCTCCACACACCTGAATTTTTGTAGGCAATTCCTTCAAATGTGGTAGTCCCCAAATGAGGTCAATTTTGTTAACATGGTCTCCTAAATAGCCCAAGTTCTTTAGAAAAGCTGTGGTTCATGTTTTTCCATGGAAGAAAATAGTTTGGGAATCCACTGGGTCCTATGAACTGCCTTCCTTCTCCTTCTGCAAGCTTTGAAAAAAATAAAAATATATATCTTCCTGGTTTTTAGTCAGTTGGAAATGGTAACATGGTTCATTGATTGATTGATCACCCATATTTTTACATATATTTTAATAAAATCTCTTTTAAATTTTGGATCCCAGAAGTTCCTAAGTACTTCAATAATTTCCTTTTTCAAAAGTATTATTGCTACTGCAGATTCTGGGTGGATTTTTGCCAGAAAATGGGTGGAAAGAGATGAGTAACTGCAATCAAATTCACTTTAAAGTGTTCCTTCTCAGAGTTAGATACCATAAAAAACATCATATATCCAACATTAACAGCACTGTAAGTGTTTACAGAAGATATTCTGAGAGCAAGATTAAATTTTCACTCCATCTAAACATAAACACCTGGATTGAAGAAAAAAATATGCTTCTATTTTGGGACATCAGAAGTCAGACTGGAAGCAAGAGAGAATTTTCAAGGCTGTTTGGCAGCACATTAAATTGCAGTGAGTAGAACACACAAAATTAAGTCAACATGACACTGAGGAAGGGCTCTTTACCCCTGCCAGACATAATTTCTGATACAATTAACCCACACCTACCAATTTTCCTCTAAGCCTGCTGCCTTACCACTCCCATTTAGGCAAACAAATATTTGTTTAGAATTGTTTTATTAGAAGAATTGAAATAAAGTTGTCAGTTCTTCAGGTTGTTTATCAGCTGCTGCTTTCAGATTTAGGGAAAGGTCAAATCTTTGAGTATTTCTGCAGACTGAAAGTTCTATATCTGAAAAGGATTAGGGGGAAACTCCAAGCACACCTCCCAAAAGGAGGAGTATGAGCAGCAGACTCCAGCTGGAAATCCAACAGATTTCCAGCTCAAAAGTAGATTCAAGTTAATGAATTCTTTGGTAACTTCAAGCAATATAAACAGTTGTTCATAAAGCACCAGGTCTCCTTGGTTCCTTTATTTAACAATTAACCCTCCTGGAAAAGGAAACTCACTCATCCCTAGGGAGCCACTGGCACCTTGGGCCCAGCCCTGCTGTACAAAGGAGTTAATTGGAATAAAAACTGGGCAATATGCTGCCAGTTTGGAGCAGTGGGTTGAGGTCTGCACACTCCTCAGGACCCTGCTGTCCCAAAGCTGGCCATGCTTACAAACCCACAGGCACACGTGGATCTTTAGCTGGCTGGACCTGGGAATGCAATCGTGCCTTAAACCTTACCCTAAAAAACAACAAAATAAACACAAAACCCCCAAACCAACCCAAGCCCCACCAGCCTTTCCTCTATGAATTCCACCTGCAGCAGAGAAGACCATGCCAGTGGTGGGCTCTGTCTGCACAACCTGGGCTGCTCTTACCCCATGAACCACAGCCTAAAAGGAACCCAAAGTGGCACCAGGTGAATTTGGCCATTCCATTTCCTAAAATCTCCCAGTGCAGCACAAGCTCTACAACAACACCTTTGCTAAGGGGGATGGATGCATGAATTAATTTTTCCTCCCACAACACTGAGCACAACGTCCGGTGCTCACCTCTGAAGAGACGCGGCCTTGCTCGTTAATTAGCGCCACTTGCCAGCTCTCGTTAACGAGTTGTTGGTTACTGAGTAAACCAGGGCTTGGCTCTCCATGAGGAAACTCTGTGCTGAGCCTCACTCTGCACTGCCATGCCCTTATCTGCTCCTGACTCTGCCAGCACCGCTGCCAACTCTCCCACAGCTCCTGTGCCTGAACCCGGGGATTATCCTCACATTTCACTTTCACTTCCTAACGCTTCCTCTGCTGCTTCCCCAGCCCTTACAACACTTCCAGGCTGTGGGATTTCTAAACACTTTTGGCTATTTTTAAATTGCTGTTTTTTCCTTTGAGGATTAGGTGCAAGCAGTCTTTTGTGGCGTGGGAAAAGCAGGAGCATTGCCGTAAACTTGGATTTGTAAAGAAGTCCTGGGAGAATGTCCCTGTTCACCAGCAGCAGAGGCTTCCTTGGCTTTACACACTCAGCTCAGCATAACTAATTAAGGTTCTAAAAATTGCTATTCCAGAGTTCCTCCCAGTTCTCAAACCAAAATTACCTTGAGCGCTTTCCAACAAGTCTTAAGTAAGGAACAGTTGAATTTAAATAAAGATAATTTAAACAGAAGAGTATCTGCTAATATTGTACCTTATCACACCCAATCTTTTCCTATGAAAACCAATTATCATGATAGGAAATTATTTTAACAACTTTTTTTTTTTTAATAATTACATCTTGATTTCTTAGCCTGGATAGATTATTGCAGTTGATCAAAGAGTCAAAGCACCAAAATCCATTAATTTTAGCAATATTATAAAAGTTTATCACTTAAAAAGGCTTTGTAATAAACCCTAAATGTTTAATTAATAATATCTTTTCTAGAAAGTATTGAACACTCTTGTGATATGCCCAAAAGGAAAAAAACTTAAGTGATCTTGCTTAAGGAAGAAATAGAAATTTCATCTTGGATGTGAATAAAATAAGGGTTAAGTCAGGGGACAGAAAGAAACAAAACCCAATTCTTGCATGTCTGGAAACACAAACACAAGTAGCCAATCTTCCCTGTCATTTAAAATCCTGAGTTTCAGCCAGTAACTTTTACATTTAATTATCTCACCCAGTGAAAAGAGGCAGAAGTTTTCAAAATTAATTTCTTATATAAATACTTCTCTTGACAGCCTTTCCAGCAAAGAGCAACCCAAATTTTTTTCAAGGATTCAGAAACAAAATCTGATCTCATTTTAAACGGTATGAAAATCACTGTGTAATTTGGGTTTGGGGTAGATTTGGTCGGGTTTTTTTTCCTTTTTAAAGCCACAAGCCCAGTTTGAAGATCACTGCTGGCCTTAAAATAGTTTCAACTGGAAACTGGTCCATCCATTTCCAGAAGACCATCCAGTTTCTCCTTCAATGCACCTAGCTTGTCATTATCAACTGCATTTAATATCTCAAATGGATTTATTTACATTCATCCTGAACTATTTGTCTTTAACAATCAACACTGAGTCTGCTGCCAAGAATTAATGTAGCCACAGTCACCCAGCTGTACAAGGGACATTCAGCTGATGCCACCACCCTGCAGAACAACCTCAGCAGATAAGGGAGAGACAGGGCCGAGTTCAAACAGGAGAAACAGGCCAGAGCAAATAAAGGTGATGAATTCTGCCAAAAGAGCCCAGTTCAAACAGGACAGATGCCCAGCATGACCTGACCAATGCTTGAAAGCACAGGGTCACCTCCAAAGACTTGGGATGGTTAGAGAAAGTGGAGCTGCCTGAGGGTGATTTCACTATCAGTTCAAAATCAGAGATATTTAAGACCATCAGGAAGAAGAAAAATGAAAAAAAAAATAAATAAAACCCCAAACCATCAAACAAATATAGTCCAAAAAGTAAATGAGGAATAAAGGAAAAGTGTATCTGCAAAGAAATTGCAATCAATGGACAATGGAAGAAAGGAAAGAAAATTGAAGCAAGAATGGTTTGGTCTGAAATCACAACAGAACAGAATTTCAATATTTGTTTTTTTCAGGTTGTCTATAAGCATAAATTCAGACATGGAAGAGTACACAAGAGGGAACATTATACTGAATTTTAAATGTGGGAAATGCAGATATTCAGAAATATTTCAGAACTACTCAGAATATTTCAGAAACAATTCAGGAAAATTCAGATAAATTACTTCATTTGATCAGGGAAACATTTCTGTCATTGCTAACCACTCACACCAGCCCCTGCATTTGTTCAATAACAGAAGAAAACATGGAAAATCTGCAAGATGAATAAATACCTCCTAGGCATTACATAGCTTAATACTTTTTTTGTTGTTCCTGTCAGCCACCACCAGTCCTTGCAATCCACCAAAGTTAAAACGTTCCTGAGCAGTCCCAGGCAGCTGTGTTATCAATTTTTAATAACAAAAGGAACTTTTGCAAAATATTTCAAAATTAAAACAGGTTTAAGCCTATTCCCCTCCTTCCACCCCCCAAATTTAAATGAAGCTGGCAAAAAATTTCTCATAAAGATCCCATGGCAGCCTCCTATGGCTGAATCTTTTAAAGAAGATTTAAGCAAGACTGAAGAAGCCCCCCCAATAAAATTCAGAACTTTCAAGCAACAATGCAAGCTAAGAGGCTGAAAATAAAGGTAAGAGAGGAGGAAAATCTCCTTAAACCACCATGAAATGCTGATAAATAATGAGAAATCCAGGGGATTCCAAAGTGGCTCCCAGGTTTGGGGCATGGATTCCAAATCCCTCATGTAAAATGGAGTTTGCTGCTCCACCATGAACGTGGCTGGACTGAAGAGATGCCAGAGGCTTGCAGGAGCAGCAGTGCATTCTGCAGGGAAGGATGCCAGCAGTGCCCCCCCTGCACCCAGAAGAGCAGCTGGAAGTGACTCCAGAGCAGGACTGGATGTCCCCAAGGGACATCTCCCACCCACCCAGGTGGTGAGGAACATCTCCCACCCGCCCAGGTGTCCCTCAGCAGCTGCTCAGCGTGGGGACATTGGCAGGAGAGAGCAGAAGAGCAGACACAGAGCTCTCCCCACCCAGGGAACACTGTGGTTTGCCACCCCACAGCCAGTCCCACCCGATTTTTCTCTGTAATTTTGAGCTGTGAGCTGCAGAGACATTCGTGTCAGCATCAATACTTTGGGAAAAGTGGGGCAGCAAAAAGAACTGCCAGCACTTCATGGCAAAACATGCCACACTGATAGCCTTGTTAAACAGGATTAACATCAGGAATTAAAAATAACATCCAGGTTTGGTAAAGAAAAAAAAAACCTACTGATTTTACCTTAAGAGTCCCCATCTATTGCAAATACTAAAACAAAATTATTTTCAAATCTTTTCAAACTCTGTAGATCTCTTACCATGCCCACTCTTCAGGGCTGAAGGCACAAAATCTGTTTCTTCAAAGCCATGTATTTAACCCACCCAACCATTTATTATCCAGCCCAAAGGTGCACCCAGCTCACTCTCAGCTTGCCCGTGGTAGTTTGGAGCAGTGGTGCACACACCCTTTAACAAGCTGGGTGTATTTGTCCTCTGCTGAGGTGTCACTTCAAACAGTGAAGAAGACAATTTGAGCTTCATGGCTTCTGCCACCTGATATTTCTTACTGAAGCAAGTTGAATTTTCTTTCTTATTGAAGCTCAGCTGTGCTGTGGCACTGAACACAACCAAACCAGCTCAGTGCCACTGAGCTGTGGCACTTCCTCAGCTAAAACTGCTCCATTTCTCTGCTAACACAACCAGCTGTGCACATCCCTCAGCATGCACCATGGCTTGGGTGGAAAAGAGAGAAAAGAGAAAATACCAGCGGCTCAGAAAAGAATTCCTTTAAAACTCACTTCTGAGGGTTCTGGGATTTACCTCAGGGGTTGCAGCACGTGAGGTTTCATGTTCATAAGCAAGTAAAGCAGCAGGAGGTGTAACACAACCACTGAGACTTCCTTGGGAAAAAAACCCAGCAACACATTTTCCTTAGCTATCTGTAAATTTTAAAAATTCATCTGTAGAGTCCTTCAACACCTGGAGCTTGGAATCATCCGATGGACCAGGCAGCAAAAATAAGCAGATTTATCATCCTAGGGCCAACTACAACTCTCATGTAGCACTGAATTGTTGGAAATTTTACGACTCTAATTTTTAACTGGTTGTTTTAATTAATTGCAAGTAGTGCCCACTTTTAGCCAGCATTTGCTGAGTTTCTTCACAGATTCTTGTTGGAGTAACCAAAAATACAGGGGAGATTAAGGCCTGGAAAGCTGAAGGAAAAGGTGATAAAAGGACTAAAGAATAGGGACCAAATTAGTATGAAGAGGAAAAGATCAATAACCAATAGAGGACAGAATATTAATTAAGAGAATCATGCTGCTTAGAACCATTGAATGTCAATTTCTTTGCTAATAATGCATAAAGAAGTGAAAAGGTTTTGTATCAGCATTGCTGTGGGGGCTGGAACTTTGACAGCCACTCACCTCTGGGCCAAGAGTGAAGTAATGCCTTGCTAACCCTAAGAAGGCAGTGTTAGAGGGGGTTATTTTTGCCCATTTTGGGAGGATTTTGGTACCATCATGGCTCCTGTTGGATGCACCTGTGCCACTGATAACCGCCTCCAATTTAGCACCGCGATCCCCCCAGGTGATTGTGTCTGAAGTCTGGAAAGCAAATTGTTCTGAACACTTCATTGGGCACCAGTTCCAGAGCCAGGGAGGCAGGGTGAGCTCTGTCACACTGTCCCTGCAGTGCCCCACACACCCAAAAACTCACTGGCTTGAGAAAACAATGGAACAAAGGAGCAGCCCGGGCACTCGGCACCCCCACCTCCAGCCAGCACTGGAGCACACCTGGACACTTCCAGAATGTTCCAAGTTTACACCATATTTCTGCAGCAAACAGCAGAGGGCTTTAAAGTATCTTGAGGTTTTTCTCTCAGTAAAAACTCAACCATTTGAGGAGTGAAAATCACAGGTTCTGACCTGGCCAGTCTCTTCACTCTTACTTTTCATTATCACCAACAAGGAGGGATTTTCTCCAGGGTTTCTGTGGGCTAAAAGTCACCTGTAACACTCCAGTTCAAGGACAGGCAGAGATTTGGCTGCAGATGCCAAGCTGGATGACCTCTGATGTAATGCAGCAATTCCTATTACTGTAGGATTTTTTAATGAAAGTAAAACAACTTCAGGGTGTAATTAAAAAGCAAGCAAAAACAAACTAGAAAAGATGAAATGGAATGGCTCAGAAAAGAATGAGCATTCCTCTAAAACTGAGCTCCTGTGCCAGGGAGAGGGAGGGGGCCAGCACATGACTGGAGTGAGGCAAACCCAAGGAAACCCCCGGTGCCACCCAAGCTTCCAAACTGAGGCAAACACTTGAGACTGCCAGGAAAACTGCAAAAAATCCAAGTGGATTTGCTGTATTGTTTAGGGAAAGAATTAGCATTGATGCCCAGACTAATGCTAAGATTATAACTGCACAACTTCCCTGCAGTTCCACAGCATTCCCGTGTATTTTTTTCCCACATTTATGCTGCCACAGCCCTGAACAAGCAGCACTCAGCTTGTAGCATCCAAGGAGCTGTGGCCTCACTCATGGAGGCAAACTCAAATCTTGCTGCAGCTCACTGGATGCTCCAAGAAAATTCTCCTCTTTTATTCTGCACTACCTTCAAGGGTAAGCTCAACTTTTACAGTAGGGCTATTCCCTCTTCTCCCTCATCTCCAGTGCTAATCAAAGGAAAAGAATCATGGCAGCTTTTGAACTACTCCATGAATTTGATTGGTATTTCTTCCCAAGACTCATTTTTTCAGACTTTTTGTACCTCAGAGGACTGTACCTAAGCTGCCCTCACAGTGAAAGAGACTGTGGAAAGTGCTGGGGAGGAGAGATTGACACAAAATGCAAAAGGAATAATCAAAGGAACAGCACAGCCCGGGGAAGCTCAGGTTTGTGAGTCTTAGCAGAACTGACTCAGCTCACAATCCACACAGGAAAAGAGTATCTGCAGTCCCTGAAGAATTTCATTTGAAAGCAAAGAGGAAACAAGGGCTAGTAAATGCTATTGTTACAGAAATAGCAGCTCCATACACCCAGCTATTTCTATTACACAACTGAAATGCTCTGCATTTCATAGAATCCGTGGCTGCTTTGCCAAGTTCTGGACTGGCAGTGAGGATGGGACATTGAAATGCATTGTTTTACCAGCTCCCAAGGCAAGGACAAGGAATGGGATTTATAATGAGCATTCAGAAAGGGTTTCTTCCTTCTTTAAAAGTTAAAAAGGAAGTTACTGTATCCTGCTGAAAGCTGTGCCAGAGAATGTCATCTATTATCTGTGAAAACAGGTCCTTTATGTCTGAGGTAATCATCAGCTTTTCAGGATGGTGGGGAGTCTGCTTTCTCCTTACACCTTGCAGGATCTCAAGCAGTTTCCAGAACACCTACACAGATGTGAAAAAAAATTGTTTCTCTAGAGGAGAAACAATTTCTAGAGATGCTTCGAAGGCAAGTCAGAAACTATGAGTGTACCACACTAAAGGAAGTGAGCACTGAGGGAATGCAGATATGTTTGTCTTGGAAGCACGTTGAGCTGACTGCCAAAAATACATATTTGGCTTTATTTTCCACTCACCTTTGTAAATAACAGGCATGTCAAACACCAACCTCTGACTTCTTGGAAAACAAATGGAAACAGTAAATTTGAACAGTCTACATTTGAATGGTGAGTAGTAATTGCAAAAGGGACAGGAGGCAGGAAATCATTACTGCACCTAACACTGTTCTTATCCCAGGTCTGTTGATACAGGTTATCTTCAAAAGAAAAATGACCATTTAATCATGCTAATTCTTCTTGCAGGGCTGCTGAGCTTATGCTCAGTGAAGCCACTGCCTCATTTTATATTAAAAAAAAAATAGCACAATCCACTTACATGAAAATACAGAAATGCAATGCTGAATAAAAGAAAACTAAAATTCAACATTTCATTATTGTGAGGAATGGCATTCTGTCCAGTCCACAGATGATCCTTACAAAGACTTTTGCAGCAAAATTTCCCCATTTCCACGGTTCAGCTGGAAGCAGCATCACTGCTAGCAGTGACACTTGGCAAAATGTCTGAGAACACCTCACAGAGATTCAAGTAATCGTTTTACCTCTACATTTTAAGGTGACACTTTAAAGGAAGCAGGTTTTTGCACCCCTGTAAGGGCCAGCTGAGACAATGAATTAAGAGCTGTGCTCTTGCAGCAGGGCCAGTCCCACCAGGACAAAACCACTGCGTGGCAAATCTTTGCTTTCACAGGGCACCGACAAAATCAGGCAAAACCCCTTCTCTGTCTCTGATACACTGCAAAGGCAAAGCTTAATTCCATCAAGGGCACACTGGCTCTATCGATTGGATTATTCATTTGGTGTAATGGACTTTGCTTTCTTCCTGCAGCCTTCTCAAAACAAGAACAAAATGAAGATAAATCAGCTCTCACTCAAGGCTGGCAGTCTATAGATATTTATGGATTTCTGAGCCCTGCAGTACAACAGGAGGGAGGCATTCCCCAAGGATGCTTTCCTCTGCAGTCCTGTTACCCTCCCAGCAGCTGCCCAGCACAGGGACACACCAAGGAAAGGCTGCAGCCACCCCTCCCCTTCAGGTCCATCACTGACCCAGCTTTGCCTTGCCCAAGAGCCACTTTGACACCACAGCCCAGAACAATCCCTGTTTGATCCTCCAAGCAAAGGCCTAATTGCCACTTTCCGAGGCAGCAGCACCAACGCAATCCCAGTTTGCCACTGGGACAGCTGACGTGGCTCCCATGGATCACAAAGATCACTTCCCCCTCTTTACACTCTGCCCATTACATTGCAGGCCTGGCCTCATCTTTTTCTCACACAATGAATGAGCTGATTATGCCAACAAACTCAAACTACTACTCCTACGAATGAGATTCCAGGTTTATCAACGGCCCCATAAAATGGCAACACTTTCCATCCCTTTTTAATTCAGCAGAAAGGGGCTGACTCATTGTATTGCATCACTGCTTTCAGATCAAGGAGACACTTGGGGCACAACACGTTATGGAGAACGTTGACCTGTGATAATCTCTTTGCAAAGAGGGAAAGAATAACAGAAAGTTGCTGGGCCAGGTTTTCCTTTGTCTTACAACACATTGTAGTTGTAATTGAGGTAACTGCACTGAACAAACACTAGTCCTGTGCAGAATAGGTACAAAAAAATTTCACATCCATTTATTACTCTGTTATTTAAATCTGAGGTACAAGAGCAGAATGTATGTCTGTGGTCAGTACACCCTGCCTGCATGTATTTAATGTCTTACAGGGAAAAGGGATTTCAGCTCGCTTGAAAATAGCCTCCTTTCTAAGCACTGCACCTGCTGAGGTAAGATAATCATTGAGAGGAAGATGATGTCCTGAGTAATCACATAAATAAATCAGCACTGACCCCAGAAAATCTCTGATGCTGCCTAATAGAAAAAGCAGAAGACATTCACTTGCTTTCTGCCCTTCCCGGCCTTACTTTAAAGCACTGCCTGCAACGCAGAGAGAATCTTTTTGGAAGCCATTTAGGATTCTCAAAGGGCCAGGTATCTCTTTTATTTTTTGAAGGTTTATGGGGAAAATGCATCATGCAATATCTCTCTAGTTCTCCACAAGTAACTGAACAAAGCCAAAGTAAATCAGCGAGTGGCACGACATGCAAGAACCCAGAAACAAAATGAGCAATGAAATTGGACTTATCACAGAGAAAAATCTGAGCCATTCATTTGAGATGCTTATGTTTGGGTAACCTTTGGAAGAATGTTTGCTGTTCCATTATACAAACAATGGAAATACTAGATAAGGAAAAGAAGCAGCACTGCCAGGAAAGCTCCACGCACCTCTTCCAAATCACGAAACGTGGAGATGTGATTTTATGGAAACGTAACATGCTGCCTGCAGCAGGAGTGTCAAAGGTACAGAGCCATTCCTGCCAACCCCAGTGGGCCCAGGGAGCGCAGTCCAGGAACCCCTGGGGCAGCACATCTGCCTGGCACTGGCCCACGGACACATGGGGACCCAGGAGCCAAATTCAACCTCCCCGAGGCCAAGCCTTGCAGCTGGGCCAGGCCTGTTGGGCAGGACTGAGACAGCCCCTGTGCCAAAGCAAAGCTGCCACGAGTTATTCACACACAGCCATCCCTGCTCCATCTGCTCAGCCTTCCCAGCCCGCCAGGCGCCCCGTGGCTATGGCACTCCTGGGACTGGGGACAGGCCCAGAGCTCCCCACCGAGCAGAGGGCCACCACAGGGAGCCAGGGCTCGTCCCTGTGCAGGGCAGGGGCAGCAGGAGCCCCTGGGTGCCACTGGGCAGGCTGCAGCAGGGAAGCCCCTGGGCACACTCTGTGCTGCCCACTCTTCTCACAGCCAGGGACCCCCTCTGGCTCCCGCAGAGATAAAGATTCCCAAAGAGAATCACGGAATTATTTGGGTGGGAAAGGACCTTTAAACCTTGTCCAGCCCAATCCCTGCAGAGGGCAGGGACATCTACAGCCAGGTCAGGCTGCTCAGAGCCCCATCCAAGCTGGAGTTAAACATGTCCAGGGGTGGGCAGCCTGATCCAGGGTTTCACCACCCTCATTGCATGAAATTCCCTCCTTCTATCCAATCTATATCAACCCTCTTGCAGTTTAAACCCATTACCCCTTCTCCAATCACAACAGATCCTGTAAAACATTTTTCTGCAGCTGCAACTTCCAAATGCAGGAGCACGCAGGACCCCCCTCCTCCCTTGCCGGCCAGCCCCTCACGGACAGAGCCGGCCCCTAGGCCAAGCACGGGTCCCTGGGAGCCATTCGGGGGCAGCCAGTGCCCACTGATGGAACCACAGGAAAATGCCAGGTTATCCAAGCTCTCCCCAGCTCAGCCACACCTGGCACTGCAGGAACAGCCAGGTGAAAGATGAGTTTAAAGTTCCTCCCTGGGGTTTTTCCATGTGGGGTAGGAAAAGGCCCGGCGAGGCCTCGGCCCTGCCGGCGCTGAGGGGATTTTTCACGGCCAGGGCTGATTTCATTGTTCAAACCAAACCTGCCCTGTGGGGAGAACGTGTACAGATAAGGGCTGGATGGGGACTTGGAGCTTGGCTGCTGCCTGGGGGGTTGGCAAACGGGCCTGAACTACAGGAGATGTGTTGATAGCACAAATAAGGATGAGGAATTAGGCAGTGTGGTGATCCGGAGAGAGGATGAGCAGGTCTGCTCCTACAGGGCTTTTAAGGTGCTGCTTTGAAGGTTTCCAAAGTATTCCAGCTCAACATCACAAAGAAACTCCTCAAATCTACTTTCAGACAGCTGGCAATGTTCCTTTTAAAGAGATTAGAAAATCAATCAAATATAATCCATCATCACCTTAAATGTAAAATAATGTAAGAAGATCTTGAAGTTATGGATAATATTTAATGGTTTATACATGACCAAGTGTGTTCTTTTAACAATGAAAATGATGCTATCACCAATTTCATTACACTCATGATCTGTTTGACAGTGTGGTAAAATAAAGCTCAGTCTCTGACAGTCATAGAATCAATTATTTTCTATTTCAAACTTCTATTTGTCTGAATCAAGTATTTTTCACTCCTTTCCCAATTTCCTTTCCAAATTCTTTGCATCCCTGTAGCTGATTGAACACAGTGGTGCACCTGACTGCAATTCAGTGTGAACCAGCTTCCCAACAGACTATTAAGTTATTAAAGGTGCATTTTTACAGAAGCAAGTGTGAGGAACCAAAACTAACGAGTATTAAAAGCAGCCGGTTAATTTTGTTGCATTCAATCTTTCTTCATCTTCTACCTCATCGTTAAAATTGTGAAAGGCTTTTTAGATTGCCATAATGAGAAATAAACACACCTCCCCAGCTGGCCCAATTGATTCTCAGCCTGTATCCCCCACACAACAAATACACATTTCAAAAGAGAGAGAACTTCTCTGGTAGCACAACTAAGGGCAGTTGTGGGGATTAAAAAGTCAACTTCTACAGGAGAAATATTATCAGTTAACTGTTAATTGATATTGGGTCTTTCCATAAAACCTTTTCATGGTATCCTGAGACCTACAGCCAGAAAAAAGCCCACAAAATGAAGCTGAAATATTCTCCCCCAGTGCACTCCAGCAGCCCATTTCTAGAACATTGACCAGTTCTGTATCCAGTAAATACCAACAGAAAGACTCCTTCTGTCATGCTGTAACATCATCACCAATGTGTAAGACCTTCTGGAGTGCCTGTTTGGGGGGTGGCTGCACAAATATGACCATGGAAAGGTTCTTTCTTCATTTAAAAATTAAAAAAGCTTCACTCTACTGTGCTGGGGCACAGCCCCAAGGCTGCCAGAGCTCCAGGAGCATGTGGGCAACGCTCTCAGGGATGCACAGGGTGGGATTGCAGGGCCAGGGGTTGGATCAGTGATCCTTGTGGATCCCTTCCCACTCAGGGTATTCATCATCCTACACACAGTGAATTCTTCACTTTTTACATCCACTGGAAATTGCAGCATCCAAGTGTTTTTAGCAAGAAATCAGGGAATTTAATTCACTGACATACTCCTATAAGAAATAAACATTTTTATAAGGGAAAGTAGATGAAAAAGTGGCTGTAAATTGGTGGGTGCTATATAAAATTGTGGGTAAATATAGTTAAGTATTGGAGAGAGTGGATTCCAGTCTCATTTGGTATTCATCCAACTAACTCATCCCATTTTACCAGCTGTCCTTTATAAGGTATCACTGATGCTCCAGTGGGCCTCGGAGACTCCAATTGCATGGAAAATTCTACAACTGTCAGCACAGCTCTGCCCAAGGGGGGATTCAGCATTGTTTTGCAAAGTGGCAGGGCTGGATCCTGCCTATATGTGGTATTGCTGGGATAATGAAAGTGAAACTAATCTGAACATAAATATTTTTAAAGCAAATTCAAATCGACATGTATGTGTGGTTTTTTCGTATAAATTATTTCCATAGATTTTTGGGAGGTTCTTTTCATGAGCACTTGAATGGGAGCTGTTCATTATAACATAATCACTTTAGGTCAGGAAATCCCTCAGGCATAACTGAGAGCTGGGATCTCCACTGCATCTACAGCTAAAGGAGCAATCAAAGAAAATTTAAAGGAGAGACTGAAGTCTTGTAACCCATAATAATATTATTAATTCATTCAGCATGCAAATATTATTCTACTCAACATTCAGCAGACTTCTCCAGCTCCATGCTGAATTCAGACAGGGGTTCACTGGGAAATGAGCCTCACAGCAGAGTCAATGACATCCGACTTACAAATATGATGTCTTCAGTTGAGAAGTTCAGGGCCTTTAAAACAGTCTCAGAAAACAGTTCTAAGTGTGATTGATCCTGCCAATCCATAGGTGGGACATCAAATATTAACATGGGAAATTAATTGAGTCAGCTCTGAGCTCATGACTACTTCTTGCTTTCTAAATAAACCAGTAAATTCAGTTTAGGCCACATTTTACCAAATTATCATGTCCCAGCTGCCAGGAAACATTTTTTTCCTCTGCTCTGGTATCTGTTTCAGCCCATATCCCACAAAATTACAAGGACGTTATGCAGCTAAATTCTGGAAGATCTTACAAGGCAAGGAAGAACCAAGTTCTACAGTCAGGTCCTTTTTACAGTTTCACAGTCACTCAGGACTCCTGCTCAGCCATTTGGTTTCTTCAGAGAAGTGCCCTGCAGTAATTCTTATTTTGTATTTTCCATAAAAGCCTGTGTGGTGTGCAGCACACCAAAGTATGAAAAACAAAGGAAGTTCAGTGGACTATGCTTCCCCAAAAATGATGCCTGGCTGGAAAAGTGATTTTCAGGCACTGTAGCAAATTGTGGTTTTCCACAAAGGTATTCAATGAGGAATCCACAGTTTGCTGCAGATACCAAAGGATAAAGCTAAGTATGTCAATAATTAATTTTTAAATCATGTCTGCTTGATGTTAGGATTCCATTTCCATGTAAGAAATGATGGTTTTTTCCTCTAAGAATAGTCACGTCTCCAAGAATATCCTCTTCACTGAGCTTGGAATCAAGAAAAACAACGGCTTGGGACTAAGAACTAAATATAAGCTTATATTTGCCATAAGCCTCTAAAGTTTCTCTGTGATGGATACTTTCTCTCCAGTGAAAGTTTCCAGAGTTTGACAAGACATATTTCAGAGAATTTTTCCAAGCAAAACAATTAAAAATACAATGTAAGCTTCGTGTGACGGGGAATTCCTATTATGTGATCTGCTTGAAAATGAAAACCCAGCAGAGCCTTGCCGATTCCAAGGCTATGCTGATTGCCATTTGAAGCTGGAAAGGTTTTTCCCTAATGCACAAGTGATGAAGTGCACGTAATGCTTGGAGGAAAGTTACCTTATCTGCAGTATCAGATATAGATTACTGCTGGAGTCAGTGTGCCACGCTGCTGGATCCATACACTCTGTTCCGACGTGAGGAATTGAGTTTCCCTGATGTCATAAATTGAACACATAATGCAATTAACATCTCCTTTGAAGTTCACATTGACCAGGTAACCACTAGAATGAGTTGGCAAAACTTGACTGAAGTCACCGCCACGAGCTCGGCTCAGACAGAGACCTCAGCTCTGACTTCCTGCAAATGTGGAATTCTTGAGGCTGAGACATTGATAGCTGCTCCTCTGGGACCCCTCAGCTGGGGTAATTTATGGTATCACACTACAACTGACATGTTTACGATCACACCAGTAATTCCAGACTTTGAGGCATTTAAACACTGGAGGTAACTAAATGATTAATTTTAGAAAGAAGAGAATGGAACAAAGCCAAGACTTCTATCTTCGTGAAAAAGAAAAGAACTTGAAATGAACATCTTGGCTACTTTACAAGACTGCAAAAAAAAAAAACATTATAGACTGAAAGACTGTGTAATTTCCAAAAGTGTTAATAGTCCTTGGAGATGAAAATATGGTGACAAAAATAGAATTCTTAGAATAAAACAGAATTTTACTTGCACTTAAAGAGAAAGAAAATTGTACGAGGAGAGGGAAACATGGCACCATTGTCAATGCTTTAGGGGAGCTATTTGGTTTGAGCATTGAAAACCAGACTAATAAATGATCAAGTAGAAGTCTCTAAAAAGACTTAGGAAAATAGATACTGGAAAGTTATGATTGGTCGTGTTAAACATAAGAAAGCACAGAGCTTAGTGCTCCACACAACAGAAGTGCAACTAATAAAAACATCAATACAATCACAGACTGATGATTTAAGCAAAATTATCTCTGGTAATACAATAAGTGAAGATTAGTAACCTATATATAAATATAAAAAAAATATATTGATCTACACAGTAAGATAATGTGCATCTCAGAAGGTCATTTCATACTCTCAAGATGTCCAAATACCTAGAAGCTGTTTTGAAGCAACTATTTTGCACCTTCTTACCCCCAGGAGCAGAGAGACACAAGTCTCTTTGCAATGCCTAAAACACGTGCTGATTTTTTGTGTCGTTTTGAGGAAGAATTAATGCATTTAGCTGTTAAAACAAGAAGCACTCCTTTCACCCTCATGCCAGCTTTAGCTATAGCTGGGCTGGTTTGCCTTCTTTCTTAGAACACTCTTGTTTAGTTATTGTTGGGAATAATGGCAGCGCCATGAGAATTCTGTTCAGGTAGGAATCAAAACCTCTCTTTTCGCTGTCTGGAGAGCATTTACACAAATTCCCCTAATTCAAGTGAAGCGAGAAGTGCTTACCTTCTGTTGGTGATGTCTTCAGATGTCTGCAGAGCCCCTCTGTTTCCCCATAAGTCTCTTTAATTTTTACTACTGCTTCTGTCCCTCGGAGTTCCATGAGGGAGCGCAGTTCCTGCAGTGTGCACCCAAACTCTCCTGCATGGTTGGCCTCATTTCTTTGGTTCTTGGAATAAAAATCGCTATTTGTCATGTCACCCATCGTGGCTGGTTATATTGCTCCACTCGTTGTAGTTGATACAATCTTAAAAGTGTTTAAAAATTGGAGGAGAGGAACCTCGAATTCCAAATCGGAGAAATTAAAAAGAATCCCGCGTGTGTCCGGCGAGCGACGTGGAGGATGCCCCTGGCGTGGAGGGTGTCCCTGACAGACTGGAGGTCACAGAACTGCTGCTCTCAAGGCTGCAGACCAGCTCCACTCCATTCACCATTTCCCATTATGCTGCACCCAAGCTGTAGAATCTACATGGTCATTTCTTCCTCTGGACCTTTGGGAAGAAGCAGAAAGGACTCATTACAAGGTGGGACACGGGGGACGGTGTCAGACGGGTGGTGGCATCCCAGAGGAGCCGCGCAGCACCACGGAGGGGTGTCCTGGAGGTGCTGCAGGCGAGCAGCATCCACCCAGGACAACACCTGCTCTGCCTTAGATAAAGCTCTCCACGGCTCGAGCACCAATAGCAGCGCTGCTCGAGTCCAAGGAGCAGCCGCTAAATGAGATGAGTCATGAATATTAATTAGTGAGCGATTAAAGGATGCACCCCCAGGACGTGCTCTGCTCCATACAGCCACCCCGGGCTGTCCTCTGACCAGAACAAAGGCTCCCTGATAACGGGTTAACAAGGGGTTAAACCCTACCAGTTTTCATTAGGGGTTAAAGCAAAACTGGTTTTTAGCACAAAGGCAGTGAAACTTGGGGAAAAACTACAGAGCCACCATCAGAAATGCAGAATATATTTAAATACATTACATCTTGCAGCCTTGCCTTCTGTGCAAGCCAGCACAGCATGGATGCAATGGGATGTCTGGGCTGGCAGAGGCAGAGCTCTGTGTGAGGAGCCCTTTCCCCTGAGCCCAGTCACCACCAGGCACACACACACAGCATGCTGCCAGGCTCTCTCTTTTCTCTTCTTTTCCCCTTTTTTTTATTGTCTTTTTTATGTGCAGTGTTGAACGAGTCCCATTTGGACCATCTGGGAGACAGTTGATTACTTGCTAAAGCCAGCCTTTAAAACCTGTTTCCCCTTCCCATATTCTAATGAAGTTGGTTTAAATACTGCTGAAACCAGCTATTATATTTGGCACGCAGAGTTTTAACAGAGATTAAAGGTTTCTTTTTTGCCTCAAGCGGGTTAGTGCGAGTGCACTGTCTAATCTAGAGGTCTCAGAATCGTTTTCATAATAAAAAAAGATCTTTCAAAGGGCACCCCAGCAGCCTAATAACTGACCAACCTGTCACAGGCAAAGGTCACACGTTGAACTTTCTAGGCACAGCAATTCCCAGTGGAAATTATATATAAATGCCCAGATAAAGCACATCAAGAGGAGCCCAGTGTCTTTCAAGTCCCAGGTTTATATTTGTGCAATAATTTTAATCTCCCACCCAGCTACAGCTGACATAACACGCAGGGTTTGCTATTTCCACTCCATAAGGACGTTGCTGTTGCTCTGCAGTGACAAATATCAGGCCTGTGTGAGCTCTAATTTGGAGTTACCTTGCTCAATTAACAAAACTGAACCTCAACCAGCCCTCTCCTTTACAGCTTCAAACTTCAACATCCCTTTGATTTCTGTGGAGGAAAAAATTAACAAAAAAAAAAAATGCAAGTTCAAGTTTCACTACGATATTACAGCCCAAAAGTCAAATACCAGCCAACTGCTACACATTTCTTCCACCCATCCCATTTATTGATGTATCTTCTAGTGCTAAGAACTTCTGCCACCCTCAGTTTCACATCTTGCTTTCCACATTCACGAGATGAGAATTTCAGCACAAAATGTTTTTACAGAAAACAACAAAGAGAAACTCGAAGTAGCAATTAGAAAGGGTTTTTATTTGCCAAGCAGGAGATGGTGAACCACACTCTGCTCTCCGTGGCTGCATCCTGGGCACTGCTCAGCCTCAACCCATCCCCAGGTAATGCCCGATATACAGCAGGAAGAAAAGGCCTTACTCACACTATTGCTTTGTCTTTTTGTAAACAGGATGGATCAGGATTCCAAACAGAAATAGCATCAGCCTGCAGCATTATTTGGGGAAAAAAATTGCAGGCCAGAAATGTCACAGATGCCCAGTGAAGCAGGCTTCATCCCAGGAGGCAGCACAGGGCTCCTCCTTCCTACCAGCAGCATCCCAGGCTCTGCCTGCTGCCAGCCACAGCAAAATGCAGATTGAGATCTGATTGTCAGAAAGGCTACAGTGATGATAACAAATAGCTGAAATAACAGGCTGCTCTTTACTTCAGTGGTAAAAAAAAAAAAAAGAAAATAATAAAGTCTGTTCCTAAGTGGAGTTCAGGGCTTTGAAAGCTGGGCATCTCAAACAGCCATGATTTTAAGAGAAAAGAAGATGGAAAAAACATTGCTCTAATAAAAAAAAAATCTTTTTAAACATTGCTCCAAAATAATAAAATTGTTCTCAAACTGTTCCATAATACCACAGAGAAAAGACAATTTTGAGTGTTTTCTGAACAGAACCATCTACCAATTTAACTTCGGATGCAAAGGCTACTAAACACAGCATCAAAGAGATTTTCTCCATGATCTTTCTGTGGGATGTGTCCACTCCTCTCAATCAAAGCATCTCTTTAGGCTCCCTGTGATATAAATTAATATATTTTCTTCCATCCTTAGAAATTCATTTGTCAGCCACAGTGCTGACAAGACAGTGCCGTTGCTTTTCAGCATGACTCATTTGCCTGCTTAATTTTTAATTTCACCTCCAATTAAATATTAACCAATAAACAACAAACACGAAGTTTACACTTCCTTCAGAGCTCCAAAACCAAATCACTGGCAGTCTGTGCTGCCCATGACTCACCTAATGCTGTGCCACCAGGGAAACACCACCTCATGGTTCTGAGAGGCAGATGGAGAAACACAGCAGGCACTGAGCGTGACTGACATTATTCCCTGCTAATGCAGCTCCCTAATCCCCTGGAACAGCATCCTCAGGCTCCATCCCATCCCAAAATCTCTCCTAGCCAAAGCCCAGGCCCCTTGCCAGGCTGGCAGGACTGACATGCAACCACCTCACCCCTCCTAAGCGGTGAATATTGAATATTTCTTCACCAAAAGCTGAGGAATGGAAAAGTTGTAGCTGGCACGTGGCAATAGTCCCATCATGGGGCTTTGCATCTCCAAAATACATCCAGTTACCACAAATGGGAAAATTAAGAGTCTCATCCTCAAGAAATCCCATTCTTACACTGGGCTTGGGCAGGGGTTTTTTGTTTGCTGGGGTTTTGGGTGGTGGTTTTTTTGTTTGCTGGTTTTTTTGGGTGGAGGTCAGGGAAGGAACTATTTTACAAAGGCCCTCACAATATTAATATTTTCAAGATGTTTTACATGTTGATGTTTTCAAGATGTTTTAAGTGAACTACCAAGAAAGGCTGATTAAAGGAGGAGATACTGGCACATTTTTCAATCAAAATTATCTAACATCCTAATGACCCAATAAATAAAGTGAGCAGGATTTCATGCTCTGGGTGCTGCTTTCACTGCTCTATCCATGGTGAGCTTCAGTGGGTTTAATTCATAACCAAAATCTTCCTGGAACATGAAGAGGCACCATCCCCAAGCCCTGAGAGCACAAGCTTTCCACACCATCCTAGAGCAGGGTCACCTCCTCCTCCTCCAAATCCTCCAGGTTTGGTCTCATCATTCCCTGTGAGAAAAATTTCTGGGGAAAATGTCTCTCCTCAGACACATTCAACAAAAGAGAAATAAAAACTCCAGTGAATGAATTTCACACCCAACAGTAGTTGGTTTTCCCAGACCAAAGCAGTCACTTTTGATGAAGGTTATTTGGGTTTACTTACTCTTCTCAATGCTTCTGAAACTAGAAAACTGAGTAAAAGAAGTCCCAAAGTGCAGTTTGTAAACAACAGACTGCTGTGGAGCAGAGATAAAATCCCAGCCCACTTAGATACAGTTCAGGTAATAAAAGACTTCACACACAGAACACCTGAGTGAAAAAAAAAAAAAAAAAACAAAAAAAACAAACCATCATCCTTATTTTCCTCATTAAAAAGTCAGAATATCAGCCTGTTCCTTGGTCTGGAATCTTGTCAAAGATGGATTTTTGTTGTACAAATGCAATATAAACTTGAGCTGGCTGTTTGGTTGGGATTTTTTGTTTGGTTTTTTGGTTTTTTCCCAGAGTTGCTGTGTCTGGGGGAAGAGGCTTCCAGTCCTGTAGAGCCCAAGTCAAATATTTTTAATCTCCTAGCTGCTTAGAGGAAATGCATGCCAATTAAAACAGAAGCAATTTGGATGAGCTAACTGCAGGCCTGCTGGGAAAACTATTCTTTGATTTCCCTAATCAGGAAAAGTCTCATCTTGGAAGCTTGTAAATATTTTCACAGTGTGTTAGAATGTAGATATCATCCCCAAGTATTCTGACATCTGATTTCATTCAGGCTTCTACTGGCAGGAAAGTTAACAGTAACTTAATGAACCAGATTTCACCAGAGCAGAATCCCAAGACTTTCACTGTCCTAAAAGTCTGGACAAATAATGGATTCACCATGAGTCAAAAAAAAAAAAAAAAAAAAAAAAAAAAAAAAAAAAAAAAAAAAAAACAGAAAAAGGACATATTTTAAATTTTACTGTTTTCTCTAAAATTCTGGCAACCCTGATTTCAGAGTTTGCTGTGAGGAGCTGTTTGAATTACAGGTGAAAGGGTGATCCCCTCTCACTCCCCTTGCAGCTGGAGGGTGGGACACACAGCTGCTGCTCCAGGAATTCAACTCAGGGAATCAGCAGCTCCCACCCCTCCATAGGGAGCATTTCTGCCCCACTTGGACTTGATTTGGCTGCAGATGAAATTCCAGCTGAGCCCTACAGACAACTCCCAAGAAAGGGGTGAAATGCACATTTTAGTGGGTACAAGGTGCATAACCAGATTCCCCTGCATTCACTGACACCATTCCTTAATAAAGCAGGACTGGAAGCAGATTTAAGGGAATTTTCCCTTGAGTCTGAGCAAAATCATCTGAGATGTTTTAACACTACAGTTCCTGGGAGCAGCAGGGCAGCAACTGATTGCAGAGGATGAAAACCTCACAGCAGATCCCTGCAATGGGAAGAGTTGAGAAGGAAAACCAAAACCTGCTCTGTATGTGAAATAAATCAGGTCTGGCCCAGCTGTGGCATCTTTGCATGGCAAAGCCAAAATGTCCATCCACTTGGGAACACAATCTTCATGGAGCAGAATGGGGAAAGGATTCTCTATCCAGCAGCCAAAAAAGCTGATTAAATGTACCCAGCAATGCCTAAACTCACACTCTCTTAAAAAAAAAAAAAAAAAAATTCAACCATGCTGACTTTGAAGTTCAATTATCAGCAGTGCACAAGATGCAGAAGGAGCTAAGGAAAAACACCATCTGAATAAAAGCTGGTTGGCACCTCACAAAGTGTGAAATTTTTGTTTAATGCCAGGAAGCCAAGAGCAGATAAAGAAAGAGAAACTGAACTTTGTCACTGAAGTGTTCTCTGAAAATATTCCTGCCTTCATCCCTCCATTTCCTCATGCATTTCACGTTGATTTAAGCTAATCTGTCCATCTATAAAGAAGCTGTGGCTGCCCCTGGATCCCTGGAAGTGCCCAAGGCCAGGTTGGATAGGGCTTGGAGCAACCTGGGACAGTGGAAGGTGTCCCTGCCCATGGAAAGAGCAGGAATAAAATGGCCATTAGGGTCATTTCCAACCCAAACCAGTCTGTGATTCTGTGCTCATTCATTCATGATGGGCACACACAGATGAGACATTCATTCAGCTGTTGTTTTCAGACAGCAAGATATTTCCCCCGATAATAGGATGGCATTAAGACAATTAAGTTAAAGCATTATTTTAAAAATATTGCAAAATGAAAACATTTTAAAAAAGATAAATCACAGGCAACTTCCTGTTACAATCCCTTAACAGCTGTTCCAGTCTTTCAGCATGGACCTGAGCCTCCAGTCAGTACCAGTTTCATTATCAGGTAGGATCAATAAAAAGGATTCCATGCCTCCTGTATACCCTGTGGAATATTTCAAGGCAACAAAGGCCTTGTCACAAGAGAAATTTTTATTAAAGAGACACAAACTATCATTAATTTCAGTTCTAAAACAAGCATATTTACTTAGGATTTCTACCAAAGAGCATCTTGCACAAATGGGCCGATTTTTCTCTTTTCCACGTTGTACCAGTGTGATGAGGGGAATGGAAAGGAGGGCTGTGAATTAAAGTCCCTGCAGCCCCTGGTGCAGTGCACAGCTCCTCAGCCTACATCTGATCCCAAGCCTTTCCTCTGCTCCTGGTGGAAATGGCTCCAGCAAAGCCAAATGAACTCCTGACAGCAACAAAACTGCTTTAAGGGAATCAATTCAGGCCCATTAAATAACAAAGTGACTCCATCAGTGACTTCTGGGGAACTACAGCAGCTCCTGCCGATGAAATCCTTCCTCCCCTGGTGCCAGAGCCTCCCTCTCTGCCTGCAGAGGTGGGACCTGCCCTGAAAATGAGATTTTTCCCACTAAAGGCTGTCATAGCCATGAGTTTTCAGAACTCTCTCTCATGCCCTGCTGGTGCTAACATGAATTTATGATGTTTTGCTTCCAGTGCTCAAATGCAAGGTTATTTTCCATCAGCCATTTATTCTCTTGAGGCTCCAATTCCCCACTGCAAAGGTTTGGGGTTTCTTTCATTCACTGCCTTCCTGCACACCACATATTCCCACTCTTTGGGGTTGTGTTTCTGGCACTGAAAAGACCCATTCTACACCTCTATAAACTTTAGAAATATAATGTTTTCATGTAGAATTGATTTTACACAGCACAGTTGTTGCAAGGAGTCCCAACTTCCAAACTGTGTTATCAGTTTAATCAAAAAAAAAAGCTGGGGAAAAAACTTCAGGTTATTCAGATTTCAGACACTCAGATAGCATTAAATAAAGCAGATGTGGAAAAAAAAATTCTAAATTAAATGCTCTAAAAGCAGTAGGTGATCAGGTAAGGAACATTTCCCAGCACAGATTCCTGCATCAATTCCAGAGAGGGGGGAAGCCTTTTTTGTATCAGAAACACCCAAAAGATGAACTGCAGTGATGCTGCATGACAGAGGGATATTAGAGAGCAGCTCCTCACCATCATCTCCAGGGAAAATATTGAAAATGTCTTCCTTGGGCTGAGGTGCCTTTCTTTTCTCTCCCAAAATTATAGTTCTGTGCAGTCATTGCAGTTTTGACCCAGGGAACAAGGATAAAAAATCCTATCAAAGAAGAGCCCAGACTCACCAGGCTAAAATTCAGATCTTTGCTTCATTAAAAGCTAATTATTGGCACATAGACACTAAAAAGATGAGGCATTCTACCTCTGTCCTTCAGCTGTGTGTTTCACAGACTACCAGATTTCTTAAATCTGGAATTTGAGTTACCATGTGACCTTTAGCTGATTATCAGCTCCATGCACACAATTTCAGGGAGTTCCAGGAGTCTCTGTGCCCAAAATACCTAATTAGAGCTCATTTCATCAGAAAACTCTCCAGAACATCTTAAAAGAAATACATTTTCCAGCTCCTTCCAAACTAAAATTCCAATCTAACCTTTTCCTGCTCCATCCCACCTAAAATTTTTTGGCTTTTGTTCAGTCTCTGAGTTTGGGTCCTAATTATTACTTTTTTTTAGTCTATTACTAATTATTTCATTATAAAAAAATTAAATGGCCTCTCTAATCTTCATACCTTGAGACTAACCCAAATATTTAATCCTTTGGTAGAAATTGCCATTTCTCCTGACTGGTCACATCCATCTTGACCTCTTTTCACATTTCTTTCTCAGATTTCCTAACAATATTTTACAGGCACTTTCAATCCTAAAAATTGAGATTAATGAAGATAATCCCACCTATACCTGAACCACCTAGCAGGCTTTTAACCAATAAACTGCAATTTCATTTCATGATTCCTCTGTGCTCCCAGCCCTACCTTGAGGGCTGCATCAGCCCACGATTGGTTTGAGAGTTGGGAAATGGGACTTGAAATATTTCCAATCCTGGACAGGACTTTGTCATAAGAGAAAGAGCAAAGACTTAAAGGAGGCCTGGACTTGATTACTTTTGAATAAACTAGAGATAAATTGAAGCATTTTCCTGCTTTCTTAGGAGCATGAGGAAGTGCAGCAGAAGTGCACTCATTAATGTGAGATAGAATTTGGATGGATTGCTTTTACTAAAAAGCTGACAGGTATCATGTTTTCCATAAATATGGATCTGTGAGATAACAGAGAGAATAAAAACCTGGGGAAATCCATAACTGGCCAGCTGGAGAGAAAATCATTTTGTTGTGTCATGATCTGAGCTCTGGAGGTTAAAGCACCTTTCCACTTTTAACATCCATGCTATTGTAGCATGATCAGTGTTGACACTCACATCCCTGAGAAAGAAACTCCAATTTCTACATAACAACCCAAGGGAGACCATTAAGGGAAAAGAGAAAAAAAAGGGAAAAAGAAAGAAAAAAAAAAAGAAAAAACAAACCCTGGCCTTGTTCTGCTGTTCTCTCTGTCCTTCTGTCAGCATCCATCACATAAATCAGCCAGCCATTAGCAGGGAAAAGGACTGACTGACTACTGCTGTCTATAAAAGTCAAGAAAATCTAAGCAGATCTAACAGACCTTTAGTCAAAAGAGAGGAAACCACAGCATGCAGAAATGGAATCAGAGTGCTGTGTTTAGCCAAAAATGCCAGAATTTCAGAGTTATACAAACAAAGTCTTCTATCTACGAGAGGCTTCAAGACTGACTGCAGAAAAATCCAATTTTCCAGGAGTTACTCTTGTTTTTCAGGTGTGTGATTGCTCAGCAGGTGAAATGCTGAGCACCAAACAGATCATGAGAAACAGCTGGTCCAGAGGGGAAAAAAAGAAAAAAAGAAGAACAAAAGAAGGAAAAAAACCACCCCCCCTAAACAAACTAAATCAACTCCAGTCTAAATTTGCAGACCTCTCTTCTGCCACCTTGGTTTCACTGTCTGAGGCATTTTATTATAATATTAGTTAAATGAAGCCAAATACCGAAGGTTTTAGTGCAGCACCATTGGTTGGTAATGAGATCCAGAGAATGGAGCTTCCATGCAAAATAAGTGCAAGCAGAAAAATAAAAGAGGAATAAAACAAAATATAAAAGAAAATAATTTGGTTTTTGAAAAAAACCCAAACAATATAAAGTTATTTAATGGCTGAATAGAAATATATATATAAGTAGAATTGGAAGAGGCACATTTTTCAATTGCCCCATTCCCATAAAGGCTGTAAAAGCAAACTGCAGGCTAGAATTTCCTTTTCTGAACTTATATCTAAATTTTCTTTTTGTTAACAGTGAAAAGAACTTTTGCATCTTTTTCTTAAAAAAATAACTTTAAAAAATTCTTACATAAGGGTGAGCTATTTTATTCCTGGGATGGGATGCAGTTCTCTAAAATGAGAATAGAGAGACCAAATTGTAACTAACAGGGACCATCTCAGAAAGATTTCTGTTGCCACCTGCACATTTGATGGCAGGAGATCATTTTAGTTAACCAAGGGCATAATCCCAAGCCTGTCCTGCTGTGTGCCTGCACACTGCAGAGCCTTCCTACCCCATTTATCAGCATTCAAAAAGCAGCAGGTGAAAGTGTAACAAATTTAAAATCAAGCTTTAATAGGTTATAAACTGCTAAAAATAAACTACCAGTAGTTTACCACCAGCTGTACACAGAGCAGAGTTCAGCTCCTATAAAACTTGGCATCTCTTCAAGTCTCCTTCATGCTACTGAACTCTCAGACCATCATTATGCAAGGAGCAGAGGTAGAGAAAAATAACTGCTTAGCTTTTCTCCATCTTATGGAAAAGAAGTTATGGGGTAGAAGAAAAAAGCTTTTTCCCTTCAAAAGATAAATTTGCTTCAAGCAAATTCTGTTATTTTTTTGCTAAAAAAAAAAAAATCTAATTTTTGTTTTACTGTCACAGTTTTAGAAATCTTTCTTATAAACCAACCCGTCTTTGCTACTAAAGAGAGATCCAAACCTGGCCAGCTTTGAACTCCAGCTCCACATCCTCAGCCACGAGCTTGCAGGTTACAAAAAGCTAGAATAAATGTCAACTGAAGCAATGATTTGGGCAGAATTCCTTTGCAGTTTTGCAGAGAGTGGAAGAGAGAGAACATGCAGCTCGTCTGTCCCCAGCTGAAATGAAAGCCAAGAGGCCCCAGCCCTCCCCAGCTGGCTGATTTCTCTCACCTGCCAGGAAAACCACAGGTGATTCTGATTCCCTTTAATCAGGGGAGAAGAAAGGGAAGCCCTGGGATGGGTTGGAACCCAACAGCCCCCTTTGGCATTTTTAATTGCTAAGAAAATCAAATATAAACATCTTTTCTCCCCTGTGATTCACACGATCTGCCCTGTGAGGCAAGAGGAGCAGAGCTGCTGGGGAGGTGAGTCTGCACCACGAAAATCTGTGTGAAAGGAGGAGAGGGGGAAAAATCCATCCCTGCAGGACTCGGGGGTACAATGGGAACTGGCAGCCAAGGTCACTCCTGAGAAAGAGAGCAGCCAAAAAGGAGGTTTCAAATCTCAGTGGGCATTAGCTGAAAGACACACAGCGATGTTCTGCAGAGCTTTTAAATAGGACATGCACAAAGGATTCCAAGGAGATGGCTATCAGGCAGCCCTATCAAAATACCAATTTCTTTTTTTTTTTTTTTTTTTTTTTTTTTTTTTGCCCAGGTTATTGTCATCCACGGAGAATCACGAAATCGTTTTGGAACAGAAAATGAACGAGTACAATTGGACAGAAATCACAGCCAGGCCCTGCATAAATACCTGACCAAAATGGCCTTGCCAGCACCATCTGAGGGGGATGAGGAACATCTGAGAGCCCCCAAGCAGAAGGCAGGAGGGTGAGGGCCCTGCCCAGGAGCTGCCAGGGACACTTGCAGAGGGCACTGGGCACCGTGGGACTCCAGCTCCTCTCCCTGGCACCAGCTCACACCACCTGGCCCACGGGAAGGCGCTTTGGGGACAGGCATATGCAGGCAGAACTGGCACGTACATGCTAAAAACTGGCTCATTAAACCTAAACATCCAACAGGAAGAATAAAATAAATTAAAAAAAAAAAACAAGAAAAGAGTTTGGGAAGAGAAATTTCCAAAGCCGAGTGTTCTCTGCATTCAGCTTGAGGGAAAGCATCAATTTTAGCAGAGGGAAAATAAAATTAAAAAAAACCATTCTTCCCTCAAAAACGTACATGAGTAGACATTGCTCTCTTTCTGCTTCACAGAAGCAACATTTGGAAAACGACTTAACCTTTCTATTTTTATCTGGGTGCATTCAAATTACCAATAATGTACAACATGCTGTAACAAAACCACTGATGTAGGGTATAATTTTCCCTCAAGCACATTATCCTAGCTGGTGGCTCAGAAAAATAAGCTGATAAAACAGCAGCAGACATCAATTGATGGATAAAAAGCGATCACAGCTATGCAGAATGCTGCTGCCCAACCTTAAAATCATACAATTAGCCAAAAAATACAAGCTGTAGGACAGGACATACCAACAACCACGCATTAGCTACGGGGTCATCCCAAAAATCCTCCTACAAACACATTTTTAGGCAGACCAGCAGATTATCGCCTCATAATTTAGCTATTAACACACAGATTTATTTTAAAGCCATCATCATGCCTGGTACTTTTATTAAATATCTTCTTCCCTGTCAAGTTCAATCGGGATCTCATCCTAACCATGATGAGCTTTTAATTTTCTGGGCTATTAATAGCAACTTAAAAATAAAATGTTCTCTTTGGAAGCTATAAAGCTGTAACTTTCTTTAGGAGCTGCAAGGGGGAAGAGAGATTAATCTTCCTACTCTGCATCTCTTAAGCTACCTTAGTTATCTGCATATATGGGAAAAAACCCAGGAGAACAGGGAAGAAACAGGAATTTTTCCCTAAGAATCCCTTGATATAATTCCCTGTAAGGATTTCACACGGCTGCAGCACAGAAATGAAGAATTACCAATATACAAGGAATAAAGCCTTTAATTGCCAGGTAGGTTCTGAATCCTTCTCAGTGACCCTCATCAAGAGATAACAGATTAATGAATGACATAATTAGCTGCAGGATGCACAGAGTCCTGTCCAGCAAAGCCCTTCAGCAGCTTCTCAAATTTCAGCACGACTGGGGTCCTCATTAATTGCCCAGCAAATGAAGAAAGATGGGAAGCTGGAGATGAGGCTCATGGCCCTCTCTGACCATCTGACACAGGGATCAGATGCTTCCAGCTGCTCTTCCTCAGCTGCCTCCTCCCAGCAAGGGCAGAAGGGAAGGTACAAAGCTGTTCCAAGCCCTCTCTGGGTCTGCAGGTCCAAAATTAAAGCAGAGTGTTGTACAGCCCCTTTCAGCATCCTGCTGCAGTGCTGCTTGCACTCCCAGGGAATGACACAAGGAAGGTCAGCTCCAAGGCTCCTGCCAGAAGCACAGAGCCCCAGCAGCTGCAGAACAGCCCAGAGAAGGCTCCAGGGAGAGCCCAGAGCCCCTTCCAGGGCCTGAAGGGGCTCCAGGAGAGCTGGAGAGGGACTGGGGACAAGGCATGGAGGGACAGGACAAGGGGGAATGGCCTTAAACTGGAGGAGGGCAGATTTGGCTTGGATTTTGGGAAGGAATTTTCCCCTGCCCAGAGCAGCTGTGGCTGCCCCTGGATCCCTGGCAGTGCCCAAGGCCAGGCTGGACAGGGCTGGGAGCACCCTGGGACAGTGGGAGGTGTCCCTGCCATGGAAGGGGTGGCATGAGATGGTCTTTAATGTCCCTTTCCACCCAAATCACTCTGGATTTGCTGATTCCATGACCTTGGGACACAAGCCAGGCCCTGGGCTGCCGTGGGATGTATTTTCTGCCAGTGTCTCCATGCTTGTGACCTCTCCTGTAGGATATGGGCCTTGCCACAATCTTCCAATCTTTATCTAAAGATTGGAACACTGAAGTGTGTTTTAATGAGGGATAAACTGAGACCATCTGGATGTCTCAGCTGCTACAGAGCATGATTGTTTGCTGATTTTAACCATGGCTCTTGCAGAGAACATAGACCTGTGCTGCACAAAGTGCACGAGCTCAGCTTGATTTCTCCTTGTAATCAGATGTGTTGATCTAAAATCTGTTTCCAGCAAACGACTTAGTCTGTTTTGGGAACAGCTCCCTCCTCATCTCCTCAGCACGGTGATGGGGATGAGCAGAGACAATTGAGTTGAAAAGGTATTTTTGTGAGGGGCTGACAGTGAGTGCTGCCAGTGAAATCTTCCATTTTGGAACACGACCACCATTTGCTCACGAACTACACACCAGGTGCCAACTCAAATTAAAATCTGGAATTTTATTTTCTTTTTTTTTCTTCTTCTTCAAGGCTTTTGGTTCATTGTTGTTGTTGAGTTTGTTTGTTGATTTTTTTTTCTTTTGTTGCAAGAAAATGGGTAATTAATTGGTCCCATTTGAATGGTGGTGGCACGGGGATAATCTGCATTTCTTCATGCACATATTTCAATGGTTAAGTGTTCAGAGTACTGGGTAACCATACTGCAATTAAGCTGCAACAGGTCATTTGTTGACTCTGCATCTATCCTGCAAGATAAATAATGAGTTTCTTTGGGAAGGTAAAGTAAGAAACTACTCAAAACCACCACAAAATTAATGGTGAGCAAAGGAAACTGTGAAAATCATTCTGCAGATTAATTATTAGAATATTGTCTAGACAGCTGAGGTTTCTGTCAATTCTCAAATTAAACAGAACCAATAGGGGATCAAATCCAAATTTCCCATGTTCCCAGAGATTTTTTCCATGTCAGAAGACCACAGGCACTGGAAACATCCAAATTCCAAAACCTTCAGCAAACTTCACAACAACTTTTCAAGAGATCAGGCCTGGGTCTGGAAGTGGGGATGGAGCGAGTGTGTAGAGACTTCCCCCCAAACACCTCAGCCAACAGGCACCATTAACAATTCCAGATTAGAACATTCTGTTTCAATTAGTTTAAGTGCTGTTAATTATGCATTCACCAGGAATGACACCTGTGACTTCAAATTCCAAGCAGATCCGAAAATTAAAAAATTAAAAAGCAACAACTGTTCTTGTGAGAAGAGCTACTCCAGGGATACTGAGGTGAGAAGTAATTTAGCATATTTTAGCATGGTTTTTTCACCCTTTTTTTAATCTAAATAAAGTTTCTGAAAAAGAAATTTCTATCTGTTGCTTTTACCTCCCAAAAAGTGATCCAACACAGAATCTCCTGGCTTTTGAATATAAGGTGATTATTTGAAAATGAAATCCTCCCCTGTGTTCTTTTCCCATCAGAGTATCAATAAATGCCTAAAAGGGAATTTCTGGCAGAGGTATCTTGAGATGCCTGGGAGAAATACCCCCCAAAACACCAAGATAAGCTGACTGCTGCCATTTATTAGGCTCCATCTGGTACCAGGAGACATTGCTTTATGGATTTGTTGGGCTCAAAACCCTTTCAGGCACAACACGTAAATACCTGCAAAGGTTTCAGCTGGTCACTACTCTGATTTCCACTTCTACACCCAAATGGTTTGGATCATTTGAATTCATGTCACCCATCACCAGTGGCTATCCCAGATGTGCTGGAAAGCCACATCCTTTCCTCTGACACCAGGCCCACAGATATTTCACACTACAGGGTTCCCAAATAAATTAATTCTGGCAATAGAGATGTGGAGGCATCCAATGGACCAATCAAATTCAAGCTCTCCCTCTACAGGCAGAAGTGATAACGAGGAATTACCAAATTCTCCAAAGATCCAGGCTAGTGCTGAACGTGCCTAAAATAGGCAAATTTATTAACCATAATATTATTAACCTGAAATATTATTAGCCATATCTGTGCCTTGGTGTGTTCAAGGTGTACCAAGTTTTAAAACAAGTTTTAAATGCTGGGATTTCCATGATTAATCTGTTTGAATCAAACCCTCTGCATTGACATAACACCTGAAATGTGCAAGTAAACAAAAGACAAAATCCAGTTGTTTCCAAGGTTTTCGCACCCACCAACTCCTACATATTTCCTAGAGAAGCAAACTCACACCTCCTGCAACAGCTTTGGTTTTCTTTGTTATGTTTTGGGAACCCATCTGAAATAATTCAGACATCAGAGAATTGAAATACTTCTAATAACTTTCAGCAATCTCCCAATCTGTTATAATCAGAAATCTTACAGAGAGAGCTCCCCCACAACAATCTCAGAATAAAAGCGAATTGTCAATTCTTTGCATGCTTAACTGCAACCCCCAAAAAATAAAAATACAAGCTTATCTCAGAAAATTAAGCAAAACTGATCAAAGCAGAGCCCACGTCTCTGATTTGCATGCACCTAACCCACATGCTATCACAAAATGCAGATCCAGCCCACTCCTGATGGCAGTGAGCAACTCTGCCAGGTTGGGGATTAAAAAAACAAGATCCCATCTCTTGCTTCAGCCTGTCTCAATCTGGTGCTCCCCATGTAAATCAATGCAGGTTTTTTAGCATTTTAAATCAAGACAACTTTTGTTCACATATGCTCCTGTGATTATTGTTTTGCCTTCTTTGAAAATGAACAGAAAACACTTCCTCAGATGGGTTCCTTAATCACCTTATGTTTATCTTGCTTTTTGTCACTTCTTGCCAGAAGAAAACTTCCCAAGTTCTAGCACGGCCATTTTAGAAGGGACTTATATTCCCATTGTTGAAAATGATTTGTGGAAATAGAGTGAGTGGAACAGACCCTTCCCATCCCTGTAACAGCAGCTCCAGTGAGCTTGAGGAAAACAGACAAATAGGAAAAACTCACAGCTAAACCTCTTTAACTCTTCCTGGAAGCTGCAGGTGCCCGGTGTCACCGTGAGACTGCCAAGAGCACGTACACCTCATCTGGAGGGGCTGATGCCTTTTTGGGGCTACCTAAAACCAGAGGCCAGGCAGAATTAAGGGAATAAAAAGCAGTTCTGTTTATTGGAGGGCCTGCAGGTGCATTTAGGGCAGATGAAACCCAAAATGGAAAATGTTTCACAGGTTTTTATACTTTTATAAGTTTGGTCCATTTGCACACTGGGGGTGAATCTGCCAGTTCCAGCTCCAGGTAATGAAGTCACTGACCCCAGGTTTGCTCCCCCCAAGTCCCTTTTGTTCCCATCTCTGGGCCCTGAGGCAGTGAGGTGTCCTTGATTGCCAGGCCTGGAGAGGAATTGCTGTGTCTGCCCAAAGTGGGAAAGCTGCAGCTGACACTGGCTGTGGGGTTTGGAGTTACACACTAAAGAGCTGCAAATAGATGGAAAATAGAAAAGCTAAAATGCTAAGGCATCATGGAAGCACTCCTGTGGCACTGTGTGTGCTCAGGCTGGGCATTTCCATCCCAGGCAGGAGGCAGTGACACAGGCAAAGCTCTGTGGGTGTGTTTGCTCCCGTTCAGCTGCTGCTCTGCCTGACCTGATCTGCCACTGGCGAGCACAGGCAGCAGAGTTTATTTGCTGAATCTGTTTACCCCAATGTCAGTCAAGATGTAGGATATGCTTAAACAGGGAACAGTCAGATTAATATAATGGAGCTGCAGCTCAGAGCAGCCAGGGAGCCGTGCTGGAATGGCAAAGCACTTATTCCCTTCTGATAAAACCTCCCCAGGGCTGTATCAGTGTAAAGACACCAAACCAGGGATGCACAGGGGAGCCAGAGATGGGAGCCTTTCCTTTTGGGAGCAGCTCACCAGCTCGAGAGGATGGAACATGGATCACGCAGAGATAAGTTGCCATTTTAATTGCATAAGGAGCACTGGTGGATTTGTCATTCCTTGTGACAGAGTTTTCTCCCCAGAGTCACATTCTGAGCACAGCTCTGTTGCTATTGTGTTAGACATTTCATGCACCAGGGTGACAGCCCAGCACACAGATCCAGAGAGCCTCAGAAACAGCCTGTTTCCATTGACTCCAGGGAAAGAAGCCTCCCTGCTCTTCCACAACAGATCTGCTTCTGCCCTCCCTGTCCAAACACAAGGAAAGGAGCAAATCAGTGGCTGAAAAGGAGCTCAAGTCCTCAGCACCATCAGACTGACTAAAAACCACACATTTCTTTGTGCTATTTCCAGCACGGGGAAAACAGACAGGCAGCTTGCAGGTGGCATCCTCCTGCAGGGACCAGCACTGCTGGCACAGATGGCACAGGAAAAAGGGTAATGCTGCTGCTAAATCCATTTGCTGAAGCCTTTAGGACCCTTTGCACTTAAACTCTTTAGTACCTCAGCACTACAAATCCCAAAGTTGAAAGGACCCGTCCTGACTCACAACTTGTCAGGAAAGTAACACAGAGAGTGAGGTTCTCGTGGTGGCAGAGGGTTCCTCAAGGCCTGGCACCACAGCTGTGGCTCTGGCTGGGAGCAGAATGTCCCCAGGGAGAAGTGCTGTGCTGCAGCTGGAGCTGCACCACACCAGCATCACACAGCTGGGAACCACTGACTTGGTGCCACCACTGACTCGGTGCCACCACTGAGTTGGTGCAGTGATTTCAGTGACATTTGCCCTAGAAATGAGCCCTCCAAGTCCAGCTGAAGCACACAGGAGCCACCAGTGGCACAGCACACAGGAACTATTTCTGTATCTGTGCAGAGCTGATCTTTGCCTTTTCTCTAGCCTAGATTTTGATTTCCCCTAAGTGATCAGGGTTGGCCTAATTCTACTCCCATTTACATCAGTCGAAGCTTTACCATCAACTTCAAAGAAAATGGATTTAACCCAATATAGTTCATTTTGATAAATTCTCCTTTAAGAGAGAAGGACCTCTGCTTCTCCAGCAGAGGATAAGATGATGTATTTTTACACCAGGCTTCAGAGCCAGATGACTTTGCTGTGCCCTACATTCACATTTTGGGTTTGAGCAGCACTGCAGTTCACAGCAGCTCGGCTCTGGCTGTGTCTCAGCTCTGGAGCCCAGGCAGGAGATTTCTCTGGGAGAAAACAGAGCAGAAGCCCCACTGCAGGGTCACACTTGGCACACACAGGGCAGGAACAATCAGAAGGCTCTGGCAAGCTTCCAGCCCCAGCAGGAGCACTTTGAGGCCAAAGGCTCAGACTAAATCCAGTCAGCCACGAGACCTGCACAGGCCCAGGGCTGCCCCCCACTATTGATCTGCCTCTAATGCACCCAATGCCTTGCTGATGGTGACACTGCAAACTCCACTTCTACCTCCTATCTCTAGCATCTTTGCATTTCCCATCCCTTCCTAAATAATTCACTCAGCATAGCTGGCCTTCACAACCTTCTGTGTCTTATCCCCAGACTCTTATTTCAGTTGCATAAATTTGGATTGAGACTTTTTGGATTATAGCCTCGGAGCTATGCCTCCCTCTTACAGGGACCTGAATTGTTAAAAATTCCCTCCCAGAATGAAGACACTTTGTTTAACATTGCATTAACCAGCAATTTCTTATCAAGAAAACATCCCTTGTGAACAAGATTCTGTAACAAATAATCTGACACATTAGGCATAGGAACTTTAGTCCAACTTAGGTACCAGCAAATCCACTATCAGAATAAAATATTGAAAAGGAACACTACAAAAACCCTTCAAATAAGGCTCAAAATTCAAAATCAGAGCACTTGTCTAGCAGGAGCAGCAGTGGTTTTGGGTTTTCAGCTCTTACAGAAGGAAGGACTGTGGCAAAAGCTATCTCAGCAAACACCACAGTGGCAGGGAAAGGAGCTGCCCTGAAGGGCTTCAGCAGGAATTTCTTCACAGAAAGGGGGATTAGATATTGGAAGAGGCTGCCCAGGGAGGTGGGGGAGTCACCATCCCTGGAGATGTTTAAGGAAGGACTGGATGTGGTACTTGGTGCCACTTGCTTGATAGGGTGGTGATCAGTGATAGCTGGGACTTGATGATCTCAGAGGACTTTTCCAACCTAAATGATCCTGTGGTTCTGTGCCTTACTAGAAAACATTTTATCAGAGGAAGAGCAACCCCAACACAGATACTTAGCAGGAAGGGAAGACAGATACTGTTGTAAATGCAATTCAAATATTTCAGCCTTTATCCAGCTGGAATCCCCTTTAACAATATCCTATAATTGTTGGAAACCCTCTGTGTGCAGGAGTATCTCACTCTGCCTTTATACACAATGATTTCTTTTCATTCTTTCCCCCTATACCCCAAGATGGGGACAGAACCCCCCTGACTGTCAGATCTTTTGCCCCAAAACCAAGGAACACTGCAGCCACCCCAGCCTGGGCTAGCTCATCTGCCTCTCTCTCCCTGATCTGCCTCTCTCTCCCTGATAATCTTCTGCCCTCCCTGATCTGCCTCTGTCCTTCCTGATCATCTTCTGCTCTCCCTGATCATCTTCTGCTCTCCCTGATCTGCCTCTGTCCTTCCTGATCTGCCTCTGCCCTCCCTGATCATCTTCTGCTCTCCCTGATCATCTTCTGCTCTCCCTGATCTGCTTCTGTTCTCCCTGATCTGCCTCTCCTTTCCCTGATCATCTTCTGCTCTCCCTGATCATCTTCTGCTCTCCCTGATCTGCCTCTCTCTCCCTGATCTGCCTCTGCCCTCCCTGCCCATCCTGTCCCCCTCTCAGGGATAAAGGGTCATCTCTAAGGCCACAGAACGATGGTGGCACTTTTCCCCCAGCAATTTTCCTTTTAACCAGAGAGGGGTTAGTAGTTTCCAACCAGTTTTCATCCTTGTAACCTCACTGAGCCCACCCTACATTTCAGAAGTGACACCTTGTGTTCACTGAGCATGTTTGATCATAACTGATTTTCCTCTTCACTCACATTTCCCCCCCAGACACAGGCCTTTACCAAGATGATTATCAGATGTCTTATTTACCATTTTATGGTGCAGCAAGAACTCACCCAAAGGAAGGTGACACTTGCAGGAAGGGTGCTTTAATGAGACATTCATTAGCAACCACTGTAATCACATCACAGCAACAAGTGTCAAACCTCCCTACATGGACTCGAGCAGTCAAGATTAAGTTAACATTTTTTCCTTATTACCCTGACTTTTATATAATTTCACCCTGTAAATGGAAAAGTCGTCTAGAAATTTGGGGCAGGTCATTTATCACCGTTGAAACAACTGCACAAAAATGTCTGAAATGGAAGAATTTCAGTAATGTTTTCTGAATTCCCAGCACAGGACAAGACTGTGCTGCTTTCACTCCTCCTGTTTCTGCACTTTGGTCTTACCTGTATGAATTCTACTTGCTGGAATCAATTAAAGCAGCAGAAGAGCACAAATCTATCATGGAAAGATGTAATAAGCCTGAGCTGCCATTGCAAATCAGTGCTCCAGGACTGCCAGAGGACTCAGTGACTCCACAGGACAGCACCCACAGAGCTCCCATCAGACTAAAACTTGTCCATGACTCACAAAAACACAGGCTCAGGCTTCCCTGCATTCCTGCTTGGAAAACTGACCTCAAATCAAAGAGCTCTCTCTTGGTTTGGGGGTTGGTTTTTTTCCTTCCCAGTGTTCCTTAGAAAACCAGAGGATGATTTAGATTGGAAAGGAGCTTTGAAGGTCATCTAGCCCAACTCAGTGCCAACTTCAAATGTGGAACAGCTTGCTCAGGGTCATGCCCAGCTGAGCTTTGAGCCTCCCCAAGGATGGAGATTCCCACCCCTGTCTGGGCCACTGTTCCCATGTTGGAACACCCTCCTGGTGAGAAAGCTATTTATATTTGACCAGAATTCCCCTCACTGGAATTGCAGCTTTTACCTCAAATCCTTTTGCTCTGCACCTCGGGGACAAGTCTGGATTTTCCTTCTTTTATGACCTCCACTGGAAAGTGAAGGAAGGAATAAAACCACACCCAGCTCTTCTCCTGAGCCAGGAATGCTGACACTCCCAAGGCTCTCCCTGTGTGCCACGTGCTCCCTCCTTGGTGGCCCTTCTGTGGACTGCCCCCAGCCACCAGTCCCTCTCCTGCACTGGGCAGACTGGTCACAACTCTCCAGAAGCAAAACCACAGAGCAAGGAGGAGTGGAGAGGACAATTATTGAAGAGCTCAGTGCCCACACCTTGGCTCAGGTATCTCTGAGAGAGCAGTTAAGGTGCACCACAAAGCAGTGAATCTGCCATTCCAGAGTGCTTTCCCTGAGCTCACAACGCCACCACTCACCCAGAGCTGCTGAGAGCAAAGGAAGAGTTGGGATGGACTTTGCCAAAGTCCCAGGGAAAAGAATTTTATTTTCAGGATCAAGAATAAGTCTTCATAACCTGCACTGGAGGAGGGGAAAAAAGTTTCCATACAATGAGGGCCATCCATTTAATCCAAACATTAATCCCAGAGTGAATTTTCTGAACACATTTGAACCTCAAGGTCAAAAGTTGCAAATACAGATTAAATACATTTCTTATATATAGGATTAGCCACACAAAAGAGATTGTTTTAAAACTTGTTTTCCTTCAATCCACAAAGTATTGGAATTAAGGGACTTGAAAAATCAGCAAAGGAGTTTGATACATTTGTGTGTTTGCTAAAAAGAATTAATTCTGATTATGGGGGGAAAAATTTGTTTGCCTGCTTTAGCAGGTTACATAATTCCCAAAAATACTTGAGCAATATTGAATTCTGCTGTATTGGAAGTTTTACATTGTACAAGATAATGCAGTACCTAAAACTGCACACGAGCATTTAGGATCAGAGCAAGGCAGTGGCAGATTATCAATCACCTCTGCCTTTGTTTCACAAACACAGTTTGAAGAATGAGGCTTTGCTAAAGGCACATACTGAGAAACAAAAGCCAATCAGAGCAGAATTCAGAGATTAACAACTCAAGCAACTTCCCAAAGCCAAAATGTATCCAGAGGGGCTCTGCTGGGGGAAAGGTGCACTGAGAGGTGGGCAGGGATCCTCTACAGTGATGGGGAAAAAAGGACTAAAACCATCAGCATTTCAGTGTCAATAAAGAGAGAACTTGCGCATGAAGGCTGTGGCTGTGATCTTTAACCAAAATCAAATCAGCTCCCATCCAGGAAGAGCAACAGGGAGGCAGGTGGCAGCACGGGTAACAAGTGGTGGCACCTCTTGGCGTGGGAGAGGATCTGAATTCAGCTCTGAAACATCTTCCAGCATCCCCTGGTGCTCAGGGCAGCAGGGATGGAGCAGCCCCAGCAGCCTGGGAGATGAGCTCTGTGGAGAGGGGGAGCTCTGCCCATGGCCCCAGTGGAGGCACTGCTGTGTCAGGAGAGGCAGGCAAGCAGGAAAACTGGGAAAAGGAGTCAGGAAAGTGGCTAAAGAGCAAGAAATGCCTTTGCCAGATATCTGCAACCCAAGGGAGAAGGCAGGGAAGGAGTGGGATGGATACAGGCCTTCACCCTGGGATTCAGGTGGAAGGAAAGCTGCCAGCACTGCTCTGCAGCACAGATTTCTCAGGTCCACATGGGTTAGAAACAAACATCCTCATTTCTGCTCCCATTATATATTATATTATATTATATTATATTAATTATATTATATTATATTATATTATATTATATTATATTATATTATATTATATTATATTATGTTATTTGTTCTGTTATGGTTTGTTATATTATATTACATTACATTATATTAATCATATTATATTAACTATATTATATTATGTTATATTACATGATATTATATTAATCATATTATATTAACTATATTATATTATATTATATTATATTATATTATATTATATTATATTATATTATATTATATTATATTATATTATATTTATTATATTTATTATATTATATTTATTATATTATATTTATTATATTATATTATATTATATTATATTATATTATATTATGTTATGTTATGTTATATTATATTATATTATATTATATTTATTATATTTATTATATTATATTTATTATATTATATTTATTATATTATATTTATTATATTTATTATATTGCCATGCTCCCCAGGAGCAGAGCACTCTGGCTGTGCTGGCCAGCACTGATACCTTGCTGGCCAAACACAGCCTGGGTGCTCACAAGAAATGAGGGCAGGGAAGCTCAGAGCAGCGCTCTTCTAAAGGCAAAGCCAATTTGGGCAGCTTGAAGTCACCCCAAGTTTCAGAAATAAAGGCTGAACAGCTTTCTGAGGCACTCTGAAGAGCATTTTCTGCTGGATGAATGTGGATTTTGCAACACTTGCAAATCCCATTAGCAGCAAGGAGAGCTGTAGGACTCAGTGCACACGAGGCATTATCACTGAAGTGACCCCTATTTAATTACTGGAGAAAATGCAAACACTTTTCAGTTGATTTTTACAGTGTTAAATAGCTTACAAATTGTTGCAGATTGCTGGCATGCATCAGGTCCAACACTTGAGCAAAGTCATTCCTTCACCTCAGCTCAAACCTGGGCTCTCAGAGATCAGCAGCTGCTGAGTGACACTGCCCCTGACCCCCACAAAAACTGTGCTCATTCTTTAGGGGTTTCACATCCTCACTTTAAAAACCAAGCACTTGCAGCTCCTTCACGTTCTATTTTATGGTTCCAGCAGTTTCCTTAACCTTGAGAAAATTTGGCACCGTTATTCTAATTATGAGAAGTGGGAGTACATGAAATCTTTCCAGCAAAGGAGAATCTGAGCTGGCAGATGCATGAAATTCTATCCTGCAAAATGACAGAAGGGGAAGTAATGGGACACTGGACCTGTCACTTACCCAGGTAAGTGCTGTAAATAAAAAACTACATTCTTTTAAGCTCATTCACCTCTTGATAAATTGACACCAAGTATGGATATGGTTACAAAATGCAGCTGCAGTAACTCCAATTGCTTATTTACAAAACCTCTTGTCACTATAACACAAAGACAAGCAGTGTGTGTGTGTGTTTGTGGCACATTCAAAGCCCCAAACCCCAGAAAGGAAAGTCTCCTGTGTGTGTCCTGACACAGCATCATACATGAAAAATGCATGCACTGAGCTCACACATTGGGTTACAGCCACATGGGAGGAATGGGGATTTAAATACCCCACTGGGCCTTTTCCCTCTCTGGGACACCTGCCCTGGAGCCCAACATGCACGAGTCCCAGATGCCACGAAGGCTATGGAGCCATCACTCCCTAAAACCTGGAGGAAACCGAAGGAGTTTATATTTTAACAATTTCCCATTAAAACCCTCAAGTTTATTAAGGCCTCTGTGCTAAAAATATTCAAAAGCTTTCATTCCAATAAAAGACACCGTTCCACAGGGATTCCTCAGGCCCAGGGAAGCTCAGTGAAACGCAGGAAGGGCCTCACAGACATTCCTGCTCCAGAGGGCAGAACTGAGCTCCCAGGGATCTTCTCCTTCAGCCACAGATGTCCTCACACACATTTAAAACCAGACTTCAATCCCCCTGCACCCCTCTCTGTGCTGTACTTGGCTAACCCCTTACATAATCCCAGGACTTCCTCCTTTTAAAGCACATATAAAATAGTCTGAGTTCAAGCACGGAGATAACAAAGTCGTCAAACAAATCTGAACGCTTCCAAAACCTGCTTTTCTCTTTTGACAACTGTCTGAGAACAGAGAGTGCAGAGAGCTGTTCCTCCTTTAAATTTAGCTCCAGCCTCTGTGAAAATCCCTCCCAAAGCTCCAGCACTCGCTGCCTGGGCTTTCCATTCAAGCGGAAGGGGGCAACGAACCCGATTTTGCTGACCCATCCCATGGCCGTGGGGTTACAGAAGGGAAAAAGTGAACACGTGTCTGAACAGAAAACCCAATTTTTACTTTTTTTTTTCACACCTAAGGTCGGTGTGTGCGTGCAGCTGTGGGCCAGCTGCTGCTGCTGCACCTCTGTCTGGCACAGCTTTGTGTGCCAGGGAAGGAGCTGGTGCTGGTGCTGGTGCTGCCCTCGGAGCCACGTGAGCTCTGGAGCTGCTCAGATGTCTGCCTGACATGGGATTGCTCTGAAATTAGAACATTGCCCCATTTTCAATAAAGCCTCCAAGATCCCAGGGTTGTCCCTGTTAGCCAGGAATGTCCTTGAAAACGAGGACAGCTGATGACCTTAAAGAAGGAGGGTAATTAGTCACAGCCCTGCAACCTTTTCTCCCGAAGAAACAGTGACAAAAGTAAACTCCTATTAGAATATCATTAAATGCATTATTATGCAATACTGGTTACATAACCATGCTTTACCAACTCGGGGTATTTTCAGGCAGAATTCAGTTTCACAGAATTGCCCACACAGAAGGGTTTTTTAAAGTATGAATTGTCTCCCTGGAGGGGATGGAAAAAGCTCAGGTAAACTGATGAATGGCAGATTGGCTGCCAATATTTCACATCCAACTTGAGCCCTTCAAAAAAACAAGTCTTTTTAAGAATCCCTTTTCAGCTAATTCCTCCCAGAGAAGTGATAAAATTCATAGAAGCATTTGCAACTCCAAATATATCACCCTATCCAGACATTCAGTACCATTTGAATTTCAGCTAAAAATTCACTGTGAATCCATGCAAAAATCAAGGATAAGCAAAATTAGACTACATTAAGCATGACAGCTTGAAAAATGTTGCTGCATTTTATCAAAATTAATATTGTCATCTATTTTCCTCTATCCCTGCTTCCAATAACAAGCAGGAATAGTGATGCATTCTATGTTTTACTAAAATATTTCATCCAATTCTACTCATTTAACAGCTTTAGCCAGTTCAGAAATGTTCTAACCTCCAAAATAAATACCTGAATATTGTTCTTATTGGTGCCTGAGCTCAAGTTAAATAAAATTCACAGCTATCACAAAGTCTAAAAGCAAGAAAAGAATGAAACAGGAATGCATGTGAGATTCTGACAAGGCAAAAACTGGTGCTGAATGGATTTTTAAAAGATCAGGTTCAAAAAGACAAGAAGTACATTTTCAACACACGAAATCTACATGAAATATAAGCATTATTATTATTTAAAGTTCATTAGCATGCTGCTTATTTTCTTGCCAAACGTTTCCTTGCAATATCAGCCATCTACTGCTATCCATGAAAGTCATCCCAAAACACTGCATTTCTACTGGGCTACAGTGACAACTGTTAAAGAGAAAACAAACAGCTGATGAATATTTCAGGTACAGCATCATCTCTAGGTAATAAATCCAGCACAGTTACGTTTTTCTTTCACATGGCTCCATTCTAATGAATCATTTCTACTCCCATCCTCCCCAAAAGTCAAATGCAGGGGACATTTTCGAAGCAATTACCATTTGCCTTCCGGCTGTGCAAACTAATAATGGACATTCTCCCTCTGTCACCAACCCACATTTTGTGCCTCACGCCTTCCCACTCAGGGCACACACAGCTTGTGCCTGCCTGGAACCCCAAACCAGAACCCCAAACCAGAACCCCAAACCATCCAGGCAGCCCAGAATAGCCCTGCTGGGCAGCAAAGCTGCCGTGCAGAGCATCCTTGTGATGTACCTGGAACCCAAAACCAGAACCCAAAACTGGGCTGATTGGACCAGCCCAGAATAGCCCTGCTGGACAGCAGAACCCAGAGCTGCCATGCAGAGCATCCTTGTGCTGTACCTGGAACCCAAAACCAGAACCCCAAAACCAGCCAGCCAGCCCAGAATAGCCCTGCTGGGCAGCAAAGCTGCTGTGCAGAGCATCCCTGTGCTGTAGCTGAAACCCAAAACCAGAACCCAAAACCAGAACCC
>JANIJU010003057.1:17515946-17539507 GCA_025504685.1 Leucosticte australis | reverse complement strand
TATATTATATTATATTATATTATATTATATTACATTATATTACATTATATTACATTACATTATATATCATATCACATTACATTCCATTTATTATATCATACCATACCACACCATTCCATATTATATATGCTATACTAAAACGAGACTAAAGAAAGAGAGAAAAGCCTACATCAGAAGGCCAGGAGAGAAAAGGATAATAAAAAGTCGTGACAGGCTCAGCGAGTCGGACACAGCTGGCTGGGATTGGCCATTAAGTTAAAACAATCCACACGGAGCCAATCCAAGGTGCACCTGTTGGCAAACGATTTTCAGACCACATTCCGAAGCAACCAGACCATCATTGTTTACATTTCTTTTCTGAGGCTTCTCAGGAGTTTTTTTGCCATAAGCTGAGGTGAATAAGCAAAACAAAACAAGATTTGTCAACCAGAACCCAAAATTTGACCCACCACTCTCTTGTTCCAATTTACCAATGTTTTCATCCATTCCTTTTGTCTTTCCTCTTGTCCAATGCCCACACCACTGTTTGGTTTGTGTCCCATCAAACACTCCCTCCAGCAATGTTAGTAATCTAAATCCACCCAAATGCATCTGTCATGACCAAACCTTTCTGCAATGTAAGAACAGAATTCTTGACTGAGAAGAAAGTTTTCAAAGTAGAGGTTTGCTGCTTTCTAAGGCTCTGGGAAAATTGATGGGTTTTTTCAGAAGAACCAGCCTTAAAGTAATTAATCTGCTTTTTAAAGGAGGTAGAACAGCAGAAGCCCAAGCTGCAAAACCCCTTTCAACCTCAGTAAAACCATCATTTAATCCCATGCTGTGTTACATCTCCTACAGCAAGAGAACAGGATTTAAAGATTGCATTTGTGCACTTTTGGGACTGTTCTCACAGTCCCAATCCATCCCCCACCACGCTTTTTCTATAATTATGACAATGAAAATATACAAACTATAATAAGCATGTCCCAAATGTTTGACCCAAACATAAACATCGCTTTAAAAATATCCTCATCCCATTTCACTGACTAATCCCAGATAACAAACCTTGCCCAGATAGAATGAAGGGGTCATTTCCCATCATTTTCATCTCAGAGTTGCCATGCTCTGATCCCAGCTGTAGATCCAACACCACATGGACACGTTGGACAAGGCTCTGAGGCACAGGGGGGGATTACTGGCATGTCCTGGACTCAGTGATCCCTGTGGGTCAGGATATTCCATATATCCACAAGGATATGCATATATATTCCATATATCCATAAGGATTTGTACAGCAGGAAGTGCAGAGTGAGGCCCCATTCCCATCATCCAAACAGGAGCGGGGCTGGCGAGGGCTGAGCCCGGAATAATCAGAATAATCAGAAGGATCAGAGCCACGGCAGACACCTGGCAGCAGCCATCCTGCACTTCCAGAGCAGCAGGGGAAGGAGTGAGGCTCCATTTCCAGAGCAGCTGCAGCTCCTGGAAGCTCTCAGGCTCCTCCTGGAGCTCTCACAGGCACAGCAGCCACGCAGCTCCCAAAGCCCATCAGCTCTGGAGCATGGACTGGCAAAAAAAAAAAAAATATCTCCCAAGAAACCTCAACAGCAGCCACTGACTTGTCCAATTATCCAGCTAAATCAATGTGGAAAAGATCTTGCATCCTTTGACATCTGCTTTGCTTTGGGGATGAAGGCCAGCTCTGTTGTAAGACAGAAATCCTGCTCTTCTTAATAAAAATTAAAAAAAAAAAACCCACAGAATTCCCAGAATGACCAGGCTGGAAAAGACCTTCAAGATCATCGAGTCCAGCCCAGCCCCAAGAGCTCAAGTGAACCCTGGCCCCCAGTGCCACATCCAAGCTTTGTTAAACACACCCAGGGATGGGGACTGCACCACCTCCCTGGGCAGAACATTCCAGAACTTTATCAGCTTTCTGTGAAAAACTTTTCCCTGCTATCCAACCTGAATTTCCCTTGGCACAGCTGGAGGCTGTGTCCTCTGGTTGTGTCAGTGCTGCCTGGAGAAAGAGCCCAACCCCAGCTGACTACAGCCACCTTTCAGGGAGTTGTAGAGTGATAAGGTCCCCCCTGAGTCTCCTTTTCTCCAGGCTGAGCACCCCCAGCTCCCTCAGGGATTCCTCACAGGGTTTGTGTTCCCAGCCCCTCTCCAGCCTCGTTGCCTACACACATGGAATTAAAAAAAACCAAGGCAAATTTTTAATGAACCATTCAGCAGCAGAGAATTCTCAGCTGGTTCTGGCCCTGGTGATCCCAGCCCTCAGCACAGGTCATTTCTAGGAAGGTGTTTCCCACTTATCTGAGTGGTACAATGGTTTAAAATATTTCTCTTGAATTGCCTTTAGCAGGGGCAGCACAGCCCCAGCTCCCCCCAGTCACCAGATCAGGTAAAACCAACACCTGAGTGTCCCTAGGATGGACCTTTCTGTTTTACAGACTGAGGGTGACTGCTGGTTAATAAATCATTGTGCTTCTCTGAAAGTCACCAAAATCAATAAATAAAAGTCATCACAATAAAAATGTCTCTCCTTTTGTTCCTCGGAGCACCGAGAGCTGCAGAGATCCCAAAGACCACTCTGCCTTCACAGACTGCCTCCCTGAATTCCTGGGGAAGGAACAAAAGCATGACCCCCATCGGGGCAAAGCACTTTCTAAAATGGAATGGAACCTGCAGAATGCTCCTTTCAGACCACAAAAACACACCAAAAAAAAGATTTTTCAGGAGATGATGCAGGAGCACAAAGGAACGGATGATTTGCCCTCGCCCAAAGCTCTTGGGTTATAAAAGCACCCAGTGATGCAGGCACTGCTTCCCAAACTGAGGAATGTTTCACACAGACAAACAGGCATCCAGGCACTGCTTCACCCCTCTGCCACAAGCGCTGCAATCCCAGAATATTTCTCCAGAGCTGCTTTGCCAACCATTCCTTGTAAACAAGCAGCGAGCTGAGAGCGAGGGAATGGAGTGGGGGATGAAATCCTGCCCCAGTGACACATTAATGCAAATCAGGGGGAGGAGAGATGGATTTCTCATTCCCTGCCAGGGTCTTATCCTGCATCCAACCATTCAGCTGGAAGATGGGAGCCACTCAGCAGCTGGAAAATTGGAATGTTGTTGGTCCAGAAGAGCAGAAAGTGTAAATATAAATATATCTATAAACACAGAATTCAAGCATTACCTCCCCTAAGGATGGAACAGTGCAAAGAAAAGTCACTGCCCCTTTCAGGCTGGCTCTGCCTGAAGATGAAAAACCACTGTAGAGCCCCCCCAGTCCCTGCTGGCAGCAATTCCCACCCAGCTGGGGCTCAGAAACAAGCAGGGCATGTAATAAGCTTTCAGTAGTTGCATTCTGAACAAATGAGTTCATTTTCACTTCACCAGGTGGAATTCAGAAATTCTCAAGACAACCTTTTGTTGTTGAGATTTGAGATTACTATGAAACCAATCATTCCAAATTAGAAATTCAATATGTTAATGATAATAATGCAGTTTATTTTGCTTCTCTTTATCCCCCCAGATTAAATTTAATCCGTGTTTGTATTGGTTCCCTGAGCATCTGAGCAAAAAAAAAAAAAAAAAAAAAATCTAGAATTAGGAAATAAAATGCTGACCACTGTGATTTTAAAATAATCATGAAAATCTCAAAATAATCTGTTTCCAGTAGAAGGAGAAAAATGTTGATACTTACAAAGCATTAAAACATTACAAAAATACAAGCTAGCAATCATCAAAAATTGCCTTCACTTTTCATGCAGCACTTTATACTTTTGTGAAAATGATTTTTAGAACAGCTTAAGACGTCACAAAATTGAAGTGCTACATTTAGCTTGGACAAGGGAAAGTCATGCTGAAAAGTAGAAGCTTCAATACTACCAAGAATGCTTAAACATAAAACCTCTGTAAATATCTTAAATATCTGTAAATATCTTAAACTTTATAAATAAAGTATTATGGGTGACTTTGATAAGGAAAACTCCTGCAAGTGCCAGTGAAGTGTATTAATGTTTTTTTCTATTTAACTTTATGCCCAAAAAAAAAGGCAAAAATTAGGAGAATGGTGCAGAACAAGAAAATCTATTTCTAAACACATTTTCCTGTTAGAATCACAAGCTCAACCTGAGAAGTTCAGGCCAATTCATCCAGGTCTGTGTCACTCCCACAGAGGAAGTTCAAAATTCTCTTAGGGTGGCCCCAAAGAACCCTCTGCACGATTCCAAGGATCAGGGTGGATTTTGCTCCATTGAAAGAAAACTTTAGAACAGAGAAACAGATTTAAAATGTGCCAAGATCTCCTGTGGTTACCCCAGGACAGAAAAAGTTAACTTTTCAAACTCCTGAGTTTGAAATAATCCTCACTGAAACAACCTAAAATTATATCCCAAGACGTGATTGAGATTTGGTTTCGTTGGTCATGGGGCAAATTTCTGGCTCTGGCCATGGGATTCTCAGTTTCCTTCTTGGGCTCTGGACCAGCAACTTGCTCCTGATTTAGAAGGAAAACAAACCCCAGGCGTTCTCTGTGGCACCCTCAGCAGAGTGGGAACGTTCACACCTCAGGGTTTTGGAAGAGCTGAAATTCAGTTCACTCCTCGCTGACACATGCCAATATCACAGGAGTTTTTTCCAACACCAAACTTGTGCCTGCGCTGCTTAAAAAAACACCCAGAAAATTGTCATATTTGACCCTTCTTATTCTATAGTGCCAGGAAGAAAAGAGACAGCAAAGGTGAAACTGTCACTTCCCACTGGAGCATGGAAAATCATGGATTTGACCATCCCAAAGTTCTGGCTGACAAAAGCTTTGGGTGCTCTTGGAGGGCCACGTTATATCACAGCTTTATATTTCAGGAAAATAACTTTTCTTTTTTTCTAATTTTTTTTATTTTTCTTTCAAAAAAATAATTTTTTTCTTAGAGAAATTTTAATGTGAGGAATTATCCAAAGAAAGATGAAATAGCAAAGTCACCATTTGTACCCCTTGGATCACAGCCATGGGATGCATGGAAATTTTGGGTTCAAGGAACTCTTTACTCCCAATTTGCTTTTTGGTTAGACCTTGTCAGGAACTGTGAAAACTCTGCCTTTGCAGGCAGAAAAGCTACATTTTTCTGGGGGTGAATTAAATAACATCCTGAACCTCACAAATTGTTTCCACTGCAAACTTTAAACCAGTGAAGATGCTCGCTGGAATTTTGGGCAAGAACAGTTGCAGAGAGCTGCTCCAGAGACTGACTTCAAGTTCTTTTGTTCCAGTTTTAAAAGAGGATTTTTGGTGTGGGTCTAAGCAAACATTAGAAATTCAGAACCCCAGGTCATCTTCTTTGGGAAAAGAGTAGATTCACTTTTCCACTTGGATTCCAAGGCTGGGGGGGAGCATGGGCCTGCTTGGTTTGGGGTTTTTTCCAGAACTGGCACAAGATTCTCCTTAAACAACAAAACATGTGAAAGGAATTCCAGTGGCCCATTTAAAATGTTGAAATGTTGACAGCCAGCTGCTCCAGAGTTACCTGCAGCAGGAAAAATATTCCTGTGGTGTTTGTTGCATCCCTCACCAGTACTGTGAGCATGTTACAGCACTGCAACCACATGGCCACTTAGCTTTCAGAAATAAGATCATAATTCAGATTACAAAATCGATTTATTCCCTGAAAACCGATGAGAAAGAAGGTGACAATATTTATTTGATAAACAGACACCCCAGGAAGTGTTACCCTCTTGGAATTCTGCTGCATTTCCAGAGAAGTCTCTGTTGGTGCTTACCTTGAGAGCACACACCTTCAGAGCTCCTCTTCTCACCACACTGGGATGATCCAAATTTACTTTTCCAGAATTACTCTGCCAGAATAACAGCAATGATCTGAATTTGTTTCAGAATAAAAATGCCTGGTTCACTCTGAGCTCTGAGTTTTTTGAGAACAGTTATTTTCATCCAGATTTGTTCTTGGCATTAACTGAAATCATTCTGCATTTATTTGATCTGGTTTAAAGTATCCCTCTGCTATTTCTCTTTCCAGGTTGCTTCTGCACACACATCAGGCACGAGGGTCTCACTGCAGAGACCTCAGGGTCTCAGGTGTTGCTGGAGCAGGACAAACACGATGGGTTTTACCTCTTTTTAACACTCTGGGTACCTGGTCAGCTCTGCTCGTGTCTGCTCCAGGCTCAGCTGCATTTCTCACACAGAGACTGCTGCAGGAATTGCAATTTCCCTGCCTGCTGGGGAAGGAACTGCTGCAAAGGCTGAAGCAGAAGCTGTCCCTGCTGCTGAGAGCTGCCCTGTGACAGGGTGACAAGGGGAGCTTCTGGAGGATGGAGATGCTGCAATCCCTCCTCCTCCTCCTCCTCCTTCCTTTCCTCCTTCCACCTAACCCAACACACATCTCCAAAGCCAGGGGGAGCTTCTGGAGGATGGAGATGCTGCAATCCCTCCTCCTCCTCTTCCTCCTCTTCCTCCTCCTCCTCCTTCCACCTAACCCAAGCCACATCTCCAAAGCCAGGGGGAGCTTCTGGAGGAGGGAGATGCTGCAATCCCTCCTCCTCCTCTTCCTCCTCCTCCTCCTTCCACCTAACCCAAGCCACATCTCCAAAGCCAGGGGGAGCTTCTGGAGGATGGAAGTGCTGAAATCCCTCCTCCTCCTCCTCCTCCTCCTCCTCCTCCTCCTCCTGCATGAGTCAGGATGAGCTGACAGATTTCCAGGTGTCACCTGGGGCCGTGTCCCTGCCGGGCAGTGACCCCGGGGGCACGGAGGAGCTGGAATCAGCTATTTCAAGCTCCTTACAATATCAATGGCAAGCTCAAAGGCACTGCCGAGTCCTCCTAATCCCCGGTGCTCAAAGCACACCTTCCAAAGGCACGGCGTGTTTATCTCCATCCTCCTGCAGCCAGGCTGGCCGGCTTCCCCTTCTCCTCAGAGGGATCTCTGCAGTTATTGCTCAGTTAACTCGAGAACTGCTCAGCAGCACAGCACCTCTTCATTTTCCCCTCTCAACGCGTCCTTAATGGTCCCTGCACTCCCCACATCGGAAGGAATTCCCAATAAACACTGCTGTAATCTGTTTACTACATCCTGATGATCCCCTTTAGGCTGTACTAAGCATCCCCAGCAGCTTAGACCTGCTTTATGTAATAGGGCCCCAGAGCTGCTCCTCCTCCTCCTCCTCCTCCCTCTTCAGCTTCCTTTCCAGAAATTGATTTAAAACTTCCCAAATGTAGGCAGTCACCTTCCAGGTGTTCAGCACTGAGAGAGTTCTTGCAGGAATACAACCCATGGGTTTTATGTCTATTTCTGGGACTTGAGCATAGCATGGAGCTTTGATCCTCCTCTGAAAGGGCCTGGCTCATATGAAAACGAAGGCACAAGAATAGATCTTGTCTCTGGCTGGAAAAGCCACTCAGGCACAGTTGTTCATTATTCCAGGGAAATTTTAGCCACAGACACTTCAAGGAATTGTAGCCACTACTCAGAGAGGTGGACTTACTGAAAGAACAAACAAATGGATTTACTACACTTCTCTCTCAGTCTGTGGGCACTTGCAACATCCACCTGGGGCTCACTGAGGGGTGAAAAACCACCCTGAGCCCTGCACTCCCCACTCTGCTGGATCCATTTCCTAAATTCAAGGTGTTTGGGGATTTTCCTGTGAGCAATACTGCTACACACCACAACAGCAGCTTGCTCTGAGTGCAGGAAGGCCCAGCTGGGGCCTCTCAATTTAAACATTTGGTTTAAAAGAGAGGGACTTTTTACCAAGTCCTGTAGTGACAGGACAAGGGGCAATGTTTTCAGACTGAAAGAGGAAATGTTTTATTGAGTGTTGGGAAGAAATTGTTCCCTAGGAGGGTGGGGAGCCCTGGCACAGGGTGCCCAGAGCAGCTGTGGCTGCCCCTGGATCCCTGGCAGTGCCCAAGGCCAGGCTGGATGGGGCTTGGAGCCCCCTGGGATGGTGGGAGGTGTCCCTGCTGTGGCAGGGGGTAGAATAGGATGAGCCTTAAGGTCCCTCCCAATCCAAACTATTCTATGATTCCATCTCCTGTGTGAACTCTGTGATCACATTTTCATCCAGGAAGAGGCAAAGAAAAAGGAAAAGCTGAAGAAAGCAACCAAATAAAGTGAAAACATATTTTGGAAAAATTGAAATTGAAAACAGTTAGAAGCCAGAAGAAGTAAAGCCCAGGTGTTAAACCACCTCCTTAAACCTGGCATTGTACATCCACAGGTGCAGGAAAGTAACCACAGCACAAAATGATACCATGGCTGCTGCTCCTCCACCAGAAATCCTCACTTGGGCAGTCCTGAGAAATCATTTAAGAAGAGAACAGAAATCCCTCAGGAGAAAACAGATCTGAAGACTGAAACCTGTATCAACCCTGGTAAGCTACACCAGTCCTTGCAGAAATATTCCTCCAAGAAGCCTGCAAAGGCAACAGAGAGCATTTAGGAGGGAAAGATCAGTAATTCCCAGTCCAATCACAGTGAGCTGGCAAACAATTCTGCTGCTGAATGCTTTAAAAACATTGGTCTCTAAACAGCTGAAATCCAACAGCTTTGGATGGGCAGACAGGTCACAGCTTTATTGTTTTTCACTATCTCCCCTGCTGCCTCTTTGACCTTTGCAATCAGAAAAGGACAGAATTGAAACCCAGTCTGGTGGAAGTCCAATAAAATCTGATCTCTTTAGCTCCCCTCTCTACAGAAAATCTGCATGGAGTTCACTGAGTATTCTCAGTCTCTTTAATAAAATATTGGACAGCAAATCCTAAAAGTTTTTAAATGTTATTATTAATTCCAGGCAATCTGGGCTGAAATTTGGACGTAGCAAGGTCTGACTTGGGGGAGGAGCTCAGAAAAGGATTTGGGAAGGGAATTTAGTGAGCTAGACAGAGAAATAATGCATTGTCTTGTCAGGAGTTGGCTGCAGCCTTTCAAGCACACACCAGAAACTGGAAGCGTGGAGAAAGGGCACAAATGGAAGAACATTCCCAGGGGAATCACCAGGAAGTGCAGGACCTCCACTGCCCACCCTGTGCTGACTTTAGCACAGCTGTTGCACAAAACAAAACATCAGAAAGAGCCTGTTTCCCTGCAGGCAGCTTTTGTTGGTTTTTCTAAAACCCCTAACTCTAAGTTTTCTACTCTGTGACATCACACACTTCTAATCAACCACACCCCTGTAATCTCAGCGTTATCAATCCATTTTGGAAGTTCTTGCTACGGCCTCAGGCCAAATGCAGTGTTCTCTTGGGGGTCAGAGTCTGTCAGCACAGAAAGTCTGAAATTCTCAGCATCCAGAACTCCAACATTGTGTGAAAAATGTGTATTTTATGATTGGCTTTTCACAAATATTAAAGGGAATATTATATGTGTTCTGTTAGAAACTTATGCTGTATTAATTTTCTGAAGTAGTGTGTTAAATAGAGTTTTAGATTATAAAAAAATGTTCAAATAGAAACTGTGCTGTGTAAGATACTTTTTATAAAGAAAGGCCTGGCAGTGAGATAGCAGCCACAGGACACCTCAATCTTTCAGAGAAAGAGAATTTATTGCCCCATTATCAGAAGAAACGAACTTCTTCCTGCCTCACTCAGGATTGGAGATGCCTTTAGGATTCAGAGGAAGAAGCTGGCACTGCCCAGACAGAATCCTGTGTGTGAATGGAATTTATGCACCGTGTATGAGATGTGTGAATGTGCAACAGGTTATTGTTTGTAAGGGTAAATCCTCTGTTAACGTGGGGCCTTTTTCAGGCTTGTGCTGCCCAGAAAGAGGTACCAGGACTGTCCATAACTCTTTGTTTCTATTGTCTCATATTGTCCTAAATCCCAATTCTCCAAATGTTTATTACTCTAACTATATTACTATTTTTCTAACCATTTCATTACTATTAAACATTTAAAATTTCAAAACCAAGCGACTGGCATTTTTCACAATCGTTTCTCACACAAAGCTGGGAAGGTTTCAAAGACTCCTTCCCTGTCTTTCCCCCTCAGCTGCACCAAGATGTGACTGGCAGGACCACAGAGATTCAGGATCAATCCAGGCCAAAAGCAAACCTCAGGAGTCAGGGATTTTGTTCTTAGGACGAGGTCTCTGAAGAGAAAAGTTTGGAAAGCCCTGAAGCAGAAGTGGGATCGTTTGATGGCTTCACCACAGCTGCTGCAAGAGGCAGGAGCCAAGGGATGAGACAGCAAGGTGGAGAAGGAGCAGCTGTGTCTGCAGTGCTGATCTCCACAGGAATCCCTTCATTCCATGTGTTGGGAGAGGAATTTAGGTCCCTCAAGCCCATCCATCCTCTGCAGCCCTTATGCTGCTGTCCATCCCTGCTCTGAACAACCTGAGGAGCAGTTTTCTGTACGTTCTGCCCAGGATCACTGCTCAGAAGAGGCTGCAGGAGCTGAGCTGGCAGGGTTTGCCCTGTCCCTCCTGGTGTCCATCTTCCCTGGAATTGCTGCACCTGCAGGTGGGACACACTTGGTGGAGACAGCAACTTCCAGCAGGGAGGGACGTGCTGGCACAAGGATGGGGCGTTTTCCTGCTCAACAGAGCTGCAGCCTCCCATCTACAGCACCAGGGAAGATGCTAAATGCACAGAAAATCAGAGAATTCCAGAGCTCACACCACGCTGCCCACGGCTGCCCTTCCAATGAGCACAGCAGCAGCAGGCTGGCCCAAAGGCAGGGCACTCATGGCAGGCTTTTCCATGAGCACTTTTGGGAGTTAATCACACAGTTCCCAGCCCCTAAAGGCCTATTTTCAGTGCTCTAAGTCCATCCACTCAGCAAAGGTAGTTTGAAAGGCAAATAGCCCACAGCAGAAAGGTGTGTGAAGAGTATTGCAGTTCTATTACAATATATATAAAGCAATGCAGATGGTCCTGCAGATCATTTACCCCTCAAAACAGCTCCCCCAAACTGGCACTGTTAACAAGCTTAATTACCAGCCTGATTATTCTCAAGGCTTTTCTTTCCCACTTGCAGAGAGGATATTTTTCATCAAGTGACTTCTAACAGGGAGTTTATGCCTCCAGGACTGGTCTTCCAGTTGGACCGATACTGAAGTTATAATTTACCACTCAAATCTGAGAAAAACATCTCAAACCTTTAGGTCAGGCAGAGGAGAAGAGGACTACACCTCGCTCCCAGTTTATTGCTGGTGTATTTGCTATTTTATGCAGAGAAAACTGAGTACATGCTTCTGTTCTAGTCCTGCAGTGAACTCCCCACAGGTGCACAGGAAAAGGATAAAATACTCCTGTGACTACACTGAGACTGAATTCAAACATTTCACCTTGGCAGCTGCACCCTGATTTCATAGCTCAGCTTCCACTGAGTGAGAGATCCCTACAGGCAAAACCTTACAAAGGCTATTGTTGGCACAAAACACCGTTTAAGGATTGTATTAAATATTAAGTAAGGCTCTCTAAACACAAACTCTTTCCATTTTCCATGCCATTGTTTTACAAGCTCTCTCCTCACTTGCTGCAAGCACAGGGCTGAGCAGAGCTGCACATGCCCAAGTGCAGCAGCTCTTGATCTCCTGCCAGAGATTCCAAGCCAGTCCATTCATTGGAGTGACTCCCACTTAGATCTCCCCTGCCCATCAATAAATACAGAGCAAATTCAGTACAAAACAGGGGGTTACAGGCCAATGTTGCAGTCAGTTATTTCTCTGCATGCTCAAGGTTAATGAAATCCAGCAGATATTTACAGAAATCATATCATTCAGGGGCTTTAGGAACTCATCACTCACAGTTGTAATCCATTTTCCTAATCCAGTGATTGGCATTGAGCAATAAAACATTTTGGTCAGCTGCTGCAAAAATGTCCCAGAAGTGATTGTTTTATTTGCTGATATATAACCACTGAAGTGCTGCACATTAAATTAAATTATTTGGGGCCCAGCATAAGTAGCTTCATTTGGGATGTTTCATTTTCAGCCAGTGAACTCCGATATCCATGATGGATCTGAGAGCACTGTAGAACCTCAGCACTCCACACTGCCAGGCACAGGCTGTCTGTAAGAACTCCAGGAGGTTTCCTGTGACACAGGGCTGACATTTCACTGCAGAAGATGCTTCTATTTATTACCAACACGCTGGCAAAATTCGGGGTTGTGCTCACAAAGCAAGTTTCCTCCTCCATCACTCGATCCAAAGCCTTTCCCTTGCAGTCCAGCCTGCTCTCCCCAGGACAGGAGGGATTTCTAACTCTGCCCATCCCCTCCTCCCCTGACAAATCCCAAACTCATCTCCAAGTTCATGGAGGGGAGGGAACTCTCAAGGTCTGACCACTGTCCTGAATGTTTGAATCCCTCTCTGGGTCTGATCAGAAGGAACACAAGCCATTAGCACAGACACTGGTGGAGAAGTATCTCAGAAGTTCTTCCAAGCAATTTCAGAAGCTGCTTTGCTTGTAAAGCATCTTGTTTAGCCACATGTTTATGTGAAATAACAGCTCTGTCAAACCAGCACGCTGAGAATCAACCGCAGATAAAAACACAAAAGAAACAGAACTGCTGTTGAAATGTTCTGAATGCTCCTCTCAGGAGCTGAAAGACAATAATGTGATTGGCAACAGAAAAGCCCTGGATGGAGCTCCAGCAAGTTAATTTAAGCCAAACAGCTCCTTAACTTTGGATTCAATGGACAAGACTCTGCTTAGCTGCAATCTGGAGCACTCTGTTATCTTGTTTAGATTTTCCAGACTGGTTTACCCATCCCTAACGAATGATATATTTGTCTAATTAGCCCTTAACACTTCACTGAGAATATATCTGATATGAGGTAATGAAAAATAACACAATAAAAAATAATAGAATATCAGAACCCCAACCAAACCCCCTGCATCACCTGCTCCTTCCCCCACCACCTTTCTTGGTATTCAAAGCACCAAAAGGAATAAATAAAATTATTTTTAAAAAAACAACAACAAAACAACCCCAAAACCCCCATCACTGCTCATCATGACTAAACAAAGGAAGAAAATTGCTGAGCAGCAGCTGTCACCAAGTAGGAACTGAGAGAAGAAACCACCAAGCTCTTTTAAAATCTCAGTCTTTAAGAAAATCTTCTCTCAAAGCTGCTTTTTCAGCCTTTTAAACTCCAAATAACTGCCTGACAATTTATCACTCTATTTTCCTTGCCTGGGGGGGTCTGTCAAAGGTTTGCATCACAAAAGCTGAAATGCATGTGGTAGTGATTTTTTTTTTGTCAAGAAAATACTGTTAAAAAGAAATAACTTTAAAGAGGTATCTGCTAGCCAGCTCATGTATGTTTTAAAAGTAATTAGAAATATTTTTTGTCTTTGGTGGAAATACATGATATATATCCAAACATTGAGAAAAGGGTTAAAGCCAAGAGCAAACACATGAAAATACTTGGGTGGATTTCAGGATCTTCCCATGCAGAGAAGTGATACCTCTAAGATCATATCCAAATTATTTCTCACAGTTCAACTTTACCCAAAAAATAAAGTTTCAATCAACTGCTTTAAAGGGAAAAGTGAGCATAAGGAATCCTTCAGCACCTGAAAAAAAGTGTTCAACAGAACAGAAACTCCTAAGAATTCCCAGTGCATCTCCATTTATTCCCCAGGCAGCAAACACTTCATTCCCTCTGGGAATGAGGCTGGTGGCTCTGTGTTTGATCCCATCTTCGCTGGGGGCTTGGCCCCACGAGACCCAGCCCCTTCCTATTCCCTGAGACCCATTTCCAGCAGGATTTATTTCATGTGCAGGCTGTGCATGTCACACACACCAGCTGCTCAAAACCAGGGGCTGCTCACAATCAATAACCATATTCAAAAACAATATTCAATAACCACATTCAAAACCAATATTCAATAACCATATTCAATAACAATATTCAAAAACAATATTCAAAAACAATATTCAAAAACAATATTCAATAACCATATTCAGTAACAATACTCAATAGCAATGTTCAATAGCAATACTCAATAAAAACACTCAGCAACAATATGCAGTAACAATACTCAATGAAAATACTCAATAACAATATTCAAACAGGCCCAGCCACTCCAAACCAAGGCACTGCACAAACTGCAATCATTACCATGGAAAAGCTGCAAAGAAAGTCCATGAACAGTGGAGGACATGACAAGAGCTTTTTAGGAAGCTCATGCAATGAACTCCAGCTGTGCTGGTTCTCTTTAGTTTGCAGATAAACCTAAAACACAGAGTTATTTCTCTCCCTCTCCATCATCCAGTTCCTTTAACAAGGATTATTTTTTTATGAATAACCTGCAAATCTGTCACTCAGAATTATTTTGGCTATTTTTGTCAAGATGCACTGTACACACCTATGTCCAATGCCTCATCTAGTGTAGCTGCACAACAAAGATAATTGAGGTTAAATAAAAAGAATTTAGGTCAAAACTCTGGAAAACAGATATGATTGAAAAAGCATGGCATAACAAACAGTTAGTAAATGGTACAGGAAAATAAAAGGTGAAATGCTTTAGATAGACCTAATTAAAAATTCATATAAAAAATGCCATTCTAATAAATTCAGGTTTGGGAGTTCTTTCTTTAACCTCTGATTAATTTACTGGTCATGATCCTAATTACTATGTAGGGCACTGCCAAGTGCTGCCTATGATATCTGCTCCTTTGTAGCACAAATTACTGCTCAAAAGCAGAGGTAAGAGATCTCAGAATGAATGAAGGTTTGGGGGAGGCCACAGGGTTAATGGGATCACTTAAGAAAAATGTTCTGACTCAGCTTATCATTAGGATTTCCACTTTTGCTCAGCTTTGGGAACATTTTCTCCAGAACAGGATAGAGCTGTTTGGGTTGGAAAAGCCCTGGGAGAGCACTGGGCACAGCTGGGCACATCTGGGCTCGTGTCCAGCCGTGTCCCCAGCACCCCCAGGGCCTTTCCCACCTTTCCAGCTGCTCATGTCCAGCCTGGAGCTGCAGGGATTGCTGTGACCCCAGGGCAGGACCCCACACTTGGCCTTGCTGTCCCCATCCCTCTGCAGAGCCCTCAGCAGGTCTGCATCCCCCTGGACAGCAAAAAGGAAAATTCCAGCAGGTCTATATTGCACATTTCCCTCCAGAGCAGCCTGCTGCTGCCAGGTCTCAGTGGCAGCACAGGAGGCACAGAGCTGCCAGCAGGGCCATGGCCACAGCCCCAGTCTGACACTGATCCTGACATTCCCTCCTGCTGCCTTTGACCCACCTGGTCCCAGCAAAGGCACCAGGCAGCACCAGCCTCACCAGTGGCTTTGTCAGAATTCCTGCAGGAACCTCACCAAGCCCCAGAAAAACACAGTTATAAATATTCTTTGCACAACTCTGGCCAGCCATCCTGCAGCATCATGCCAGGCCACTTCCCCTTGATTAGAAACATTTGCTCAAATGAGGTTATTTTGAGTTGCAAGTACATTACCTTGTGTCAGGGAATGATTCATGCATGCAGATTTTAATAAAATAATTAACATTTTGTGCGTAAGACAGTATTTAATGTTCTAGACCAAGTTGTCAGTCTGAGTCCTAGGCAGCACCACACTTTCCATGCCTGAATTATTCTAATATCAAATCCTTGTCATGCTGTAGAAAACAGCTGTTTGAGAAGAATCATTTTTAAATGATAAATTTATTTTATATGTGGAATGGTGACTAAACCACTAAAGGTCAGACTATATTTTGTCTATCAAAAAATACAGGGATTTATCAGCCTTTTTTTTTTTATTTGTGAGCCATGTTTAGAAGGTCTGAATATGCAAAAATCTGTTCTTGCAGCTAACAAGGATGGATAGGATCTAATCATGTCCAGAACAACAGGTATGTTCATAAAGACTGGGATGCATCCAGGACTTGGTGGCAAGGAACAATTGCAGTCCACAGGAGAAGAGTCAAAATATTGTTTTGACAATTTACATTAAATTGTGCTCTCTCATTTCTTTCTCTGCAGGTAGAGGCACTACCAAAAAAATACCAAACTTTTTATGCCGAATTTTTGCTTTGCAAGAAGTATCAAAATCTAGTAAGTGCTGTTTGCAGAAAATCCTTTTTATGGAATGTTCTTCACACATTTCCCATTGCAGCTGCCCTCTCCCATGGCCCCAGCCTGAGGAGCACATGGTTTGTCACCAGCACATCACCTGGGGACGAGTGTTTGATTATTTGTGGCATTTCCAAGGTGCAGGACTGCTGGAACATTTCCCTTGCAAAATGTCTCGGTGCAGCTCTTGAGCCGCTCCTTGCTGAGTTCTCCTGATGGAATGATCCCTCCTCTCATCTCACCATCCCTGCCAACTTAGGACATCCTGAGCAGTGCTCCCCCCATCCTCAGGAACCTCCCTCCACCCAGGGCTGCACCTTTCACCAGGGAAGTGGGATTTCCTTGGATTCCAGCAGGATCTGCCTGCACTCAGAACCAACAGCAGCATTTTTGTCATTTGCTGTGTGACAAAATTCCCAGCCAGGAGCTCTCCTTTCTGATGGAAGATGGGGCAAACTGCAGCAGCCTAAATTTCCTCACCTCCTTCCTGGCTGCTTTGCTTTCTGAAGAACAAACCCAGCCATTCCAGCCCTCCCAATAACCTACAATCCCAAAGCTGGGCTGGATTGCTGCTACACTCAGCAAATGCTCACTGGGAAAAGCTGTGTTCAACTATTCCCAGAAAAATCTGTGGTAGGAAAAGTAGAATTTTTACCCAAACTATCCATTTTAATGATTTTATTATGAAAATAAATCTTACCTGTAAGATTTTCTTTTGACCTTTATATAAAACTTCATAAATAAATGGCTCAATATTAAAACCAGAAAAAGGATGCAGATTTATTTCACTTCTCTTGTTTCACCCTTTCTTCAAAATATAGATGAAAACCAAGTTCTTGGAAACTTTACAACTGATTTACTTGGAAATTAAATATTTTTTGCAAAGCCCTGTTAAGCATTTAAGTCCTTGGACAGGTCAGTTCTGCAAACTGCACGCAGTGAATGAATGAACATGCAGAAGGAGCTGCATTTAAGCCATTTCTGGGAAAATGGCTTTTGATTGTGGTTTTTAGACAGAACACAGGGTGGACTGAAATTATATTTCAGCTTTGAAACATCCTATGAAACATTTAACAAGAATTCTTCAACCTTATCACCACTTTTTTTTTTTTTTTTAAGGCTCCTCTTGCCTAAGAAGACTGATAAAGCACATTTCCAATCTCACAGTGACATATTGGGGGGGATTGAAATTCTCCCAGTTCCAGGAATTAGTTCTGCAGTAAAACAGCCCTTCCATCAGGAATTCCAACTGGAATTTGCTCACGATCCAGACCAGCTGGGCAATGCTTGAAGCACCACAGCTTCTGCATCAATTATCCCTGGGGAAATATATAGATTTCTAATCATCTATTGCTTCCTTTGGAACGATGCAAAAGGGATTTATGGAAAGGATTTTTCAGGCACGCCACCAGTCAGAGAGCTTGAGAGACAAATATTAAGTTCTGCAAAAGCATTTTTACACTGCTTGGACACTCAGAAACTCAATCACTCCCTCCTGCCAACTCCCAGATTATTATGCAATATACCCAAGCTTTTACATTTATTCAGCATACACAACTGTGGTTCAATTTGGCACATTTTTGGTTTTTAAATATGAATAAGAATGCTTCAAAGAATAAAACGGAGTTGGGAAATATTTATACAAGAAGCTGAGTATGGATTAAAATTGCTTGGCTTCAAAAGTAAAATTAGATGATGTTTAATTTAGTTTATTTATGAAGTTGTATTTGTTCAATTTAAATACGTAATCTCCTCTGAGAGAGTTCAGCTTTGCAAAATGATAATCTGTTCCTATATTTCCATTAGTTGTGATTTATTCTGATTCATTCCTTTGTTCAAAAATGCTAATGAAAGCAGATGATGCCGAAGAAGATCCACAAGCAGCAACCAATATATCCATCAGTCAGAAAACCAGGGAGAGGCTGCTCCACACAGTCAGGCAAGGAATCCCAGACAAAAGATTTCCAGGGAGACACTGGCTGTGGAGAAACCCGAGCACAGGCTCAACCAGCACCACCTAAATTCTCAAAACTCATCTCAAAACGCCCTGCCAAGGCACACAGCAGATTCCCTCCCTCCTCTGGGTAGGCATGGAAGAGAGATGAATGCTAAAAATCAGCTTTGCTGGGCTGTGACGGGGAGGCTCCAGGGAGGAAAAGCTGCCCGAAGCTCTGGGGACTTGGGGATTGCATGGGGGGGTGAAGGACAGATGGACAGCAGCTCTGGAAGGGTTCTGAGAAGGCACCAAAGGGATTTTCCCATGGGACATCAGGTTTGGAGTGGTTTTTCACAGAAATAATGATAAAGTTCTGGAATGGCTGCCGGGGGAGGTGGTGGAGTCCCCATCCCTGGGTGTGTTTAACAAAACCTGGATGTGGCACTGGGGGCCAGGGCTGAGTTGAGGTTGATGATCTTGAAGATCTCTTCCAGCCTGGTCATTCTGGGAATTCTGTGACTTTGCCTGTCACCAGCTGCTGGAGTGTTTGCTGCACTCCTGGGTAAGAGCCTGGCAGTGCTGGGGGGTCTGCAGGGGCCACAAACCCTTCTTCCATCACTGGCTCCTACAGCTGCACCCAGAAACTCCCACAGGAACACCCCTGGGGCTTGCCAGGGCCAAGACCTGTTTGCAGACAAAAGAATTTGCCACTGATAACAGAGATCCTGGGAAATGCCTTAATTACAATGAGATTTTTTCCATCCTCCACGTGGAATAAAAACCCTCCCAAGCACAGTCTCTGCTCTGCATGCTTTTTCCTTACAAGGCTTTTTCTTATGGGTGCACATGGACTATCCCACCTCCTGCCTTTCCCATGGAAGCTGATGGATCTTCACCATGTAATGATATGGTTTGAGGGGATAATAAATAATAATAACAGGTTTGAGGGGATTCCCTATTTCTAAGCTTTTATTTGTTTTCTCCCAGGTGAAGAAGAGTAGGATCTCCTCCCTCTTCCTTCCAGAACTAAAAGCAGCTTCATGGAGCCCTTATGGCCATCTCCAGAGGTGTTTGGTGCTCTGTGATTTAATGGAGCACATGGTTCATTCCCTGCTCTGTTCAGTCCTCTGCAGGAATGAGCTCCACAGCTCCCAGGCAGAAATTTTTATCTCAAGCAATCACAAGCATTCCTGTATTTGTTTTCTTACTGCTGTGGTGGAACTTGGGGGCTGTAAGAAAGCAGAGTCATGGGAGAGAAAGTCAAATCCATAGAAAATTTTGAATTAAGCAAGGCCTCAAGCTTTGAGGCTCTGTGTTCACTACAGAACAAACACAGCAGCCAGACCAAGATGGAAATGTGCTGCTGCTCCTGAGGGTAACTCCTGAATAGAAATATCTGGCAGCTGGGAGGAAAGTTTCTGGAGAACCAGCTGTGAGGTCAGACAAGAATTACTGAGGAAGGGAGTGGATCTGGTGTGTGGGAGGCAGTACAAAATTGGTATTGTTTTCAAGTGAACCACTGCAAGATTAGCTTGGAATGGAATTAAGCTCCACAGTAAACCAAAGAGCAAGGAGGATTTTAGAGCCACTGCTCTCTGCTCGGGTGCTCTGAGAGATGCACATGTGTACACACACACACAGACACTGGCTTCCTTCTCCATGTGCAAGGATTTCTCCCTTCCCCAATCCAGCAGGACTCCTCCCTGTGAGATGTGCCCTCCTTCAGGAGCCTTTGCCCTTTGCAGGGTCACTGGGAGCCCTTCCAGCTCTGCCTGCCCGCCCTGATTTGCTGCCACTGCCACAGCCCCGGGTCGTGCTCTGCCTAGAGGCAGCAGGGTTGGTTCTCTGATGGGATAAATCCAGCACAGAGGCTTTCCAGAGGATCCCAGAGCCTAATCCTCTCTGATTCCCAATGCCCCCAACAGCACTGAGCTCACCAGGGCTGTCTCCCACTATAAAGTGCCTTCTTTAACAGGAATGTGCTTGGATGTTTCTACTTAATTCCATATTTGTTCTTTCATAGCATCCTCATCCAGGTTTAATTTAAACATTGCAATTATTCTTCTCTCAGGGTTTGGCAATGAAAGCTCAGAAAGCACTGCTGTTTACCTGATTGATACTAAAAACTTTAACAGGTCCTGTACCTGCAGCTTTCATCTGCTCCAGATCAGGTAAAGGAGGGGAACAAGATTTCCCTAGAAGGAAGCTGGACCCAATTAAGAAATTGTATGTTAGTTTTCTCTCACAAGTGGGGAAAAAAAACGCCCAAAAATACTTTCTTAGCTGTATTTTTCAAGATCCCCTCCTAATCCTAAAGCAGATATGCAAATGAGGCTTGTATGTTAAGACCTCATGCACTCAATTTTAAGTCTTAAAAAGGTTCAAGGAAAAAAAACCACTTCAGATGTCTTCCATTTTCCCTTTCATTCCTTTCCATGCTCAGTTCTGGTACCAGAATTATGTTTTCAGATTAAAACTTCCAAGTGTACTTCTAAACTAGAAAAAGGAGGACAAGGGCAGGGATGAGGACATTTAATTTATTATCTTTTCACATTAGAGTTACAGGGAACCTTAATGATAGACCAAGCTATAAACCCCGTAGCTGGTACTGTATTAATCATCTGTCTACATGAGAACTCAGATAAATATATAATCCTATTTCTGCATTGCAGATTTTATATGTGCCTTCCTCAGACTGCTGCTTCTTTTTTTCAGTATTTTGAAAACATTGCTGGAGGGGAGGATGCATCCCAAGGTAGGGAATGCCATCCTAACTGTACTTCAATTGAACAGCCATATTAAGATTTATAGGAAGATAACCAAAGCAAGAGGCAGCAGTTCAAGCTTTGCAGCAGAGAGTCCTTTTTCTTTTTTTTTTTTAACAGTCTGAGCACAGTTTGTGTCTCTCAACACATTCTCCCTTCTCCAAGGTCAAGTCTGTTGCCAGCCAGAGGCAGCAGCTGGCCCACCCAGGCTTTCCCCAGCTTGGGGACAAGCCAGGTCCCACCTGCATGTCCAAACCAGCTCATTTGAGACAGGCTCCAGTGGTCCCTATCCGTGTCACCTCTTGTTGTGTCACATATTCCTGAAAAAACTCATACTCCCCTTTCCTGCCTTCCCACTTCAGCCCAAGCATGGAAATAAATCCAACCCCTCCACATTCTGTAATGTTCAGGCATCACACAGGACAGACAGAGATACCCAGTCCTATTTTAGATGAACCAAAACAAGATTTAAAATCAAATAAACCAAAGATTCTTCAAACAGCGGCGCAAACTCACCCAGACATTGCCCTGGGGGTAACACTCCCCACAAACACTCGGGATAAAACATCACCTCCAAACCTCTGTGCCCTGAAGGGGAGCTCCTGATGCTGCAGAAATATCAGGGCAGTCCTTCCACATCCCGTTGGGTCAGCCCCAGGCACCCAGGGCACCCCCTCAGCCTTTCCCCTCCTCGGCAGGAGCTCTGTCCTGCCTGCTGCACAGGGACGCAGCGTGGGCATGAGGGAGGCACCAAAGCTCAGGGAGAGCCGTGGAAATCACCTGCAGAACCAAAAGTTTGTCCCCAGGAAAGCTGAGGGGTGCCTTGCATTGGGATTTGGGCATCCCATTCCTCCTGCAATCCTCCTGCTCCAACAGTTTGTTTTCCTGGCATTTTCAGCCATCTTATTCAGCGCTGCTGATTTAGCACTACCATTTTATCCTGCAGCTCTCTGCATAACAATCACCACGACAGCATCACAGAGACAACCAGTCCTACCATAATGCAAATGTCCTCCATGGGTACTGCAACAATTTGCATTGCATCTCAGGAGCTGTCTGCAATTCTTCTTGGAATTTCCCAGGTTAGCTCAGCTACTCATAAATAGGGATTGCTTCAAGCACTGAGGGAGGGAGGATGACAATCTCATTGTGAAAAACACCATGAAATCATCGTTTCATTGTAATTGCATTTTGCTGGTCCCTTAATATCAAACATCATTTGGAGGTATTTTTAGAGCAACGTGCGAAATGTTCATTACAATGCAAGCAGAGGAAAGGGACATGGGAAGCCTGCAGTGCAAACTGAGCAGCTGTCCTCAGCCAGGACAACAGCTTCTTCTCCAGCTGACTTCCAGAGGACACAGATCAATGCTGCCTCCTGACAGTTGGGATTGCACTTTTCCCAAGGAGACTGGAAGGGTTTGTTGGGAACGCTGTTCCCTTCCAATGACCCGTGTGACACGAGGTGTGCCCCTGTGAAAGACAAGTCACACCGGTGGCAGAGCATTTTGTTGTGCTCCATCAGCACCCGGGGGGTGCCAAGGTGAGCGAGCTGCTGAGCACAACCATTGCAGCCAATTCATCCAGCCCCAAGACAAACAGTGCACGTGGCAAAGAGCCACCACCCCTCTGGGAAGTGTCCCTCTTCCCTCAAGGCCCACTGGGGCTGCTGGACAAAGAGTGAGGATGGCAGGAGCTGGGCTTGGAAGGCTGAGGCAGCCAGGGGAATGGGGATGGAGGTCCCCTCATGTCAGAGCCCAGGACATCCCTCTGGCTGCCCCGGAGGGCTCGAGCCCCTGGCCAGGGGGCAGCCAGAGACCTTGGCATGAAGGCAAAGACACCTGTGCCTTTGATTTTAACCCATGGGAAAAATTGCCAACTTTGTGTGAAGATTTACAAGCCATGAGAGTTGAAGTAAAATGATAGTTTGTCACAAGATAGAAAAGTAGAATTTTTAGAATGGGGGCTCAGAAGCCAAGATGGAGGGATTTGGGCATGCCTTGTTCTTCTTCTTTCTTCTTCCTAGCCTCCATCTTCTGGGTGATGGTGGCACTTTTGGATTGGTGTAGAGTAGAAACTCACTGTCTAACATAGGTGATAGGGATTGGAAAGTGATTGTAAATAAAGCACATGTAGGTTTTAGCATAAAAAGCCAACACCACGCCAAGGGCAGGGACTGTGCCACAACCCGACCTGCTGGACAGAGCTCAGCAGGTCAGAAAAAAAATGTTATGGATAACAGAGAATAAACACCCTTGAAAACCACAGCCAAAGAATCCTGACTCCTTCTTCAATCCCAGGGCTGGGAAAAAGAGACTTTCTAACACCTCGGGGTCATCTCAATCACAGAGACCCCGAGACCCCCACTGCAGCCCCAGGTGACAGATGGCTTCAGAGCAGAGTGCAGCAGAGCCCAGGACGTGTGTGAGGCTGCAAAGGGGTCCCAGACTGTTCCACTCTCCTGCAGGAGCCTGCTCCTTGCTGGTTCCAGCCCCACTGGAACTGTGCTGCCTGCAGGTTTTGAGGATACCTGGACTAAAAACAGTGGGGCATGGAATTAGTGCAGAGGGATGAGACAGCACCACCAAAGGGACTGAGCATGGCAGGGGTTCTGAGATCTGGAAAACTGAGGCTCCTTGAGCTCCAGAAGGAAGACAAGGCTGAACAAAGTGATCTTTGAGAAAACAAGGGTAACCAGGATAATAAAAGTGGAGGTTGCACAGAAGACCAAGGGGAGTTTGGAAAGACGAGTAAGGGGAGATCCTGGAATTCTGAGATGCGTGGAGACAAAAAGCTGGGACAAATGGAGATCCTGGAATTCTGAGATGCATGGAGA
>JANIJU010003057.1:17494902-17515936 GCA_025504685.1 Leucosticte australis | reverse complement strand
GGACAAATGGAGATCCTGGAATTCTGAGCTGCATGGAGACAAATGCCTAGGACAGCCTGTGTGTGAGATCAAGCAGGGTAGAAGCCCAAAACTTGTTGGATCTTGGATAAACCCCATCACCCAATCCCAGCATGGGCTGTCATTCCCTGCCTCACCTGGGACAGCTGGTGGGAATTGACATGTGAGACTTTAGCTGGGGGATGCAGGAGGAGGGATCCCAAATCCCAAATCCTGTTTAAAACGCTGAGTCTGATCATAAACTGCGGTGCAAAGTCTGCACAGGTTTTTGCTGTGGAACACAACCCAAAGCAAAGCACAGAAGATAACTTATCAGGCTGAGACAGCTCTTGTCTAAGTAAAAATCTCCTCAGATGGAGTGTGTGCACGAGGAGTGTCATTTTCTCCAAATGCCCAGCTAATTTCCAGAGGTCAGGAGCTGGAATGTCAGTGCCAGGGACAGGCCAGGGCTACAGAAATAGCTCTTTGCCCAACATCCCACAGATAAGCATCTTCCCTATCCTGTTTCCTCATTCTGTGCGACAGATTTTTCAGCAAGATCCAAATCAGATTGGACTAAATCTCATTTTATTTTTAATTCATTTCATATGGTTTTATTTTTAACTCGCTTTAATTGAAATGCAGCGAATGAAATTATCAATTGAAATTACTTCATCAGCTGTGAGTCTTCATTCTTTAATATATAAAATAAGCTCTTAGTAAATCTGAATCACTGATTTTCCTGTTTCACCCTCAAACCCTGGGATGCTGATGCAATGCATTGGGCATTCAATATTGCAAATTCCACGCTCTCAACCATAAACCTATTCAGGATATTGACCAATTTTTTGGCAATTTTTAATAACACAGCACTTCAATTCTGGGCTAAATCTCGAAATTGCAGTTCCAGTCCTAATCCTCTCCCTTCCAAGGGATTTCTTTTGATGCAATAGCCAAGAGTTTTATTGATGGCCTGGATGAAGGAACAGAGCACCCTGTGCAAGGGCACGGAGTGGGCAAATGGGGAGGTGTGGCCGTGCCTCCAGATGGATGAGCTGCCTCTCAGAGGGAGCCACGGGCCAAGAGGAATCCCAGGATGGCCAACAAAGGGGAAAAGGCAAGCTTGTGCCCCTGAGGCAGGACAGGCTGGGGGCCAGCTGGCTGGGAAGCAGCTCTGCAGAAAAGCCTTGGGGTTCCTGTTGGACCCGAGGCTGAGCAGGAGCCGGCAGTGCCCTCCCAGCACAGGGCTGTGTCCCTTCCCACCAGGAGGAAAGGACTGGAGCACCTGGCACGCAGGTAGGAGGGTCAGAAAATTGGGAATGCTCAGCCTGGAGAGCAGAAGGCTCAGGGGGACCTTATCAATGAACAGCTGATGGGAGGAAGATGGAGCCAGACTCTTCTCAATGGTCTCAAAAAGGCCAGGAGAGCAAAGGTAGAAAATTCCATTTAAAGGTCAAAAGCTGTGAGGGTGGCCAAACACTGGCACAGGTGGCCCAGAGAGGTTGGGAAGTCTCCATCCTTGGGGATCCTGAAAACCTGACTGGACATTGCCCTGCTATAGGTGACTCCACCTGGGGCAGGAGGGGTTGGGCTGGACCCTCTCCAGAGGTATTTGCCAACCTCAACTATTCCGTGCCTCTGAAATCTGCTTTCTGCAGCCATTTCACCTTCACCGCGTGGGCAAAGGAGGCAAAAAATGCAGCAACTCTTCCATAGGAATCCCAGTTTTACTGCTGGTCCTCTTCTAGCTTTTCCCATTAACTGTTTCCAGGATTCTCTGAGAGCCTGCTGCACGGCCCTCAGATGCTTTAACTGTGCCATGAATATTTTAAAAACGAGGGAAAACAAGTCACCAGCAGGATGAACCTGCTCCTACACGGCGCGGTAGAAGGGAAGTGTTTTGTAACTTGGTTACCATTTCCCAACTCTGCCAACTCTGGTACCTAAGCAGGAATTCCACATCCCTTCTGAGGCTCCATGTTTCACCCATCTGCAGCGTTCAGAGGGAACACGTCCTGCCTTTCACAGAGCTGACAGCCCTTAAATTTATTAAAATACGCCTCGTTCCCAACCCTGCTCTCATACGTTGGTTCTTCAACTGCAAATCTCCAGGTTTCATGCAAAAGCCAAGGTTATTTAGCAAAAATACAACAGCAAACCCATGCTTTTCAACCTAATCATGAGTAAAACTTGAACCAAAACCCTAGAGCTCTTAAAACTGTACAGTGTGGTTACATTTCCTACAAAAGGGCACCGAACTTCCCAATAAAGATCCCAATAAAATGCCACTGACCCTCTCTGCCGTGTTACAGACGAAATTCAAGCCTATACATTTATATAACCTCCACAACGCCCTTTATTTACCTCTGTTGGCACACAAAAAACCATCCGGCATGCGGAGCATAACCTACCTAGAGAGAAAGACTCTTCTCTTACGCAACTGCTCCACTAAGGCTCGGTTACCTCGGAGCACCGGGGAGCCGGGGAGGGCTGGATCCCGGCGAGCATCCCTGCTGGGCACGGTCCAGGGCGGCGGGGCTGAGGCTGCCCGGCTGCCAGCCCGGACTGCAGGGGCTGCAGAGGCTCCGGAGCGAGCCCGGCACACACGGAGGGAGCTCTGCTGCTCCGCCGGCAGCGCCGGGGAGGCTCCATTCAGAGCGGAGTCATCGCTGCCCGCCTGCCTCAGCACCGCAAGGATCCCACGGAGGGGCTGGCTGGAGCTTCAGCATCATATTTTAATAGCTACATTAAAAAAAAAACCACCTCTCCAATCCTTAGCTGTTTGGGTGTTTTTAACCCCTTTTCAACTGGCACGTTAAAATTAATCAGAAATGTGTGGTTTTAATCGTGGGGGGGGGGGGGAAAGAGGTTGACATTTGATCAGATCACGTATAATCTGAATGTAATTAATCAGAGCAGTGCTTGCTAAATTCCAGGGAGCTGTAACATCCTTCGTTGAGTCTCCTTGAAAACAGAATGAAAAAGCCTGGCAAGAGGCAGCTTATTCTCCACAAGGTTTCCCCGTCAGGTTAATCAAATGAACCACTTTCTTCCCTTCAGAAGATGATTTTAGGTGAGAGCTGAAAAAGTATTTCCATTTCTTAAGGGAGGTGGGAGAACCCCCACTGCTGGAGTCCTACTGCAGTGCAATGGGCTCTCAGTGAGTGGGAGAGGGAGTTACAAGGTCAAGACTTCTACATTTATTCCAAAATGTAACAAGGAATTACTACGTACACAACGGGCATTTCACAATGTGAACTCCAGGATGAAAATGAAAAAAAAAAAAAATTAAAAAAGCAGGAACACTTTGAATCTTTTCATATGTTAGCAGGATGTATGCTCGCAGTTGCTGTATTCAGACAGGGAGATATTTATATATATATATTGAGTAGGATTCAAAAAATGTTGCATCCCCAATCCAACAGCACTGGGAAAGATAAGCTGAACATTTTAAATGCTGGGGGAAGGCGAAAGGGGAAAAGAAAATCTTTCCAAGCTGTTTCCTGGATACATGGTATGAAATTTAAAAGGAAAAAAGCACTCACAAAAGTGACTTCACGGCAGCTCTTAGAAGAACAGTATGATACCTAGTTCATCATTACCATGTCTTCTGCAACCTGGAATCCTGCTGGGAAGCATGAAACTCTTCCAAGCTGCTCCAGTATACATGCATGCAACCTTTTTATATATGCAGAAAGCATGAGGGATAGCACGCCGGTTTGGATTGCAGCAGAGAAGAAAATTGACCTTTTCCATGAAAATGAATGTATATTTAGCATTGATGAGGGCCAAAATCAATTCTCTATAGAAATGAAGACAGGCACACAAAAAGGATGGAAAGGGGGGCAGACAGGGAAAAATAAATAAATAAAAGGGGGAAAACCTTCATGCTGCATTGCTCTACACAACTTATCTACGAGCCTTATTTTATTGCCTTATTCACAAACTTGCTCATTTTACCAGCACCACGGGGAAAATGTGAACCACCTCTTCACAGGTAGCAATTTGGATTAAAATGAGAGGAGCAGGAGCAAAGTAAAAGCTGTCTGTGATCAAAGACCTGCTGGATACCTGAGTCAAACAGTTATTCCAGAGCAAGGTACAAGAGCCAGTCATGCATATGGATGACCTCTCACAAATTAAATGCTAATCAGGAATGCATCTCAGCAGTAAGAAAAAAAAAACATGTGGACCATGAAGTCGATCTGTAATCCCTTCTCTAAGCAAATACTAACAAACCCCCTCCCTTTACCAATTTCATACCACAAACATCTAACACCGACCTCACATCCCAGCAATAAAAGCTCGGTTTTCCCACGCTGATCCTGCCAGCTCTCCTCCAGCCACCCCAACTTGAGTAATACCCCCGCCATCCTTCCCCAGCCCCACAACAGAAAGCAACCAGGGGGTCAGAGACCAGAAACTCTGAGGAGCAGGCATGTCAAAGGTTTCTCCTGCAGGCAGAGCCATTCCCTGGGAGCCCCTCCAGCACTCACCTTGCAGAAGGAGCGGGGAGCGCCGGGCTAAGCATCCGCTGGTGGCTGCCTCGGAGCCCCGGGACTGCCCACAGCCATGGCCCCGGCAGCCCTGGGCACGCCGTGCGGGGCTCGGGGAAGCGCCCCGGCTGGGATAGGACGAGCCTAAAGTCGGGACTGGGGAGGCTGGGGCAGAGCCCGGCTGCTGGCGGAGCGCAGGAGCTGCCAGCGCCGCAGGCGCGGATCAAACGCACAGAAATCTCCCTTTACATAATCGGAAATGACTCCCGGAATCTCAGGGCTTCTCTTAAAGCCTTGGGTGCCTCACGAACAGCCAAAAGCTTTTTCCATGCAGCGTTCGGTGGGTTTGGGGCTGATTCTTCTCTTGATTAAGTAAATAAATAAATAAATAAAAAGGAAAGTCTATCTGTCAGAAGTCTTAATTAATATACCGTACACCTCAGGAAAGCCTTTCCCCATCTTCCCACAGGAAACACCATGCATGGCAAGAAGGAATTACAGAAAATTCCCAGTTTCTTCCACATTATTTTCTAGTCCGTCTCAATACAAAGGCAATGCTTGGGGGGGTTTAACCCGCATGCCCTTTACTTTCAAGCAAACGCACCGAAAACCCATAAACAGCTCTATAAAGGAACCCAGCTGAAGATTACAGATTTCTCTAACATGAAATAGCTTTGCCTCTCGCAAGAGAACATTAAAGTTAGAAAAATGCAACAGTCAAAGTGTACTGCTCACATTTTAGTGAAATGTGAGCTTCTGAAAGGAAAAAAAAAAAAAAAAGGCACATCCGATTCTTACCAGCAATGATAAAAGCAAAATCCCATCCACGTGTTTTCCTCATCACTAAAGAACTGATTTAATCTAAATCAAGCCCATACGTTTCAAAAACAACAAGATCATGCTGAATTCTCAACCTACCGAAGCCCAGCAAACGCTTTCTGATGCAAGAGAGCCTTTTAGCTGTGCAGTTTCTCTTTGACCTTACAGAATAATCTACACGAGTCGCAGCATTACCTTTGCAGAGATTCCCAGGGCACGAACCAAAACCTAATGCATCACTCAGCCCCAGTCCCCACACCATCTTCCCATCCGGCAGCAAAATGCCAAATAAACGAGCTCAGGAACGGAAAGGGGGAACGATTTTTTTTTTTTTTTTTTTTTTTTTTATTATCACCACCATCATCACCACCACCATCACTATTGCTCCCGTGCTGTGGATGTCGCTACTTACTTGGCTAAGACATCCTCCCCAGCACAGCAGCCTGCTCCCGGCTAGCGGGCGGAGGGCTCGGGGCTCGGCATGGGCGCGGGCAGGCGCGCAGCGGCCGCGGAGCCGCTCTGCAGACCGTACCACCGCGGCCGGGGAGGGCGGGCAGCGCGCAGCTCCCGCAGCATCCCCGCACCGCGCCGCACCGCCACCGCGGGGACACCGCCACCGCCACCGCGGGGACACGGGGAAGGAACCACCAAAAAAAAAAAAAAAAAAAAAAAGAATTTAGGAAAAAAAAAAAATATGGACTGAACCACCATGTTTGTTGTTTGCGATTTTTTTTTTAATGCTTCCCCCGGGATAATGACAAAAACGGAAGATGGCAAGCGACCAGGAATATGCCACTTACTCAGAAACGGGAGAAACCTTCAAGGACAAGGGCTGTCAAGTCCTATCACTGTCGCTGGAGGAGGAGAGGGGGGGATGGAGGGCTGTGGAGCAAAGGGGGCGCGGGCAGCGGCGCATCCCCGGCACCCCCGAGCAGGCGCACGATGCGGCGGGGCTGGAGCCCGCAGTGCCCGGCGATGCTCGGGCTGTGCCCGCTGATGACAGCCCGGCACGGCGGCGTGTCCGTGCTGCAAATTACTTCATAATCACCCTCTGCAAAGATCCGGCTCGCTCGCCCTCCCCTGCTCTTTCTGTTTATGTAAGAACAATGGGGATTCTAAGGAAAATAGCAAAAAAAAAAAAAAAAAAAAAAAAAGGCAAGCAGCCGTGCAGCGCTGTGGGGTTTGTGTTGTGTTTGTGTCCCTGCCATGCCTGCCAGAAACCCAAACCCGTACGGGAGGAACAGTGAAATATCCCCGTTTAATCTGATCTGGTCACATCAGCATGTGCTGCAAAACCGCACACACATGCCAGAGCAGCTCTGTGCCCTTCTCTTCCTCCTCCTCACAGCCCTGCACTTTGGGGAATAACTGCATTTTATCTACAGCTCCTCACCACCCGTTCTGAGCTGTTATTATGTGCCTGCTATTTTGAATTATTAGCACATAGGGGATTCAGAAAGGTAAAAGGCTTTTCCAATGGGATACCATGCTATGGCAGTGCTAAACAAACCCAAACACCAAAAATAAGAGAGAGACATCAGTCCTTTGAAAAGCAGAATATTTCCTGTGTAATAGCTTATGTTTTTCAAAGGAAACTGTGATCAGTACATGTACCATGTCCAAACTACAACTTCAAATTCCCTACCTCAAACCATTCAATCCTGAGAGCGACTGGACATAAGAAAATAGCTCTCTTTTTTTTTTTTTTTTTTTTTTTGGTGAAGAATGCATAAAACAGCACAGATAAAAGTTGGGATGTGTTCTGTAGCATCCTAGGACAGCAGTGGCTCATGGCTTGCCTGTGCCTTGGCCAGGGTGGGCAGGAGCACCTCCCTGAGCAATAATAGGAGTAGCTGTGCTGATGCTCTGTCATCCTGCCTTACTCGCTGCTCAGAATATCAATTCAGCCAGTTAAACCAAAAGTCTGCACTGCACCAAAATGGAAGCTATTTAAAAAAAAAAAAAAAAAAAAAAAAAAAGTGCTGGGATCATTGATCAGGAGTTTTATCTATGCTGATCAATTTTTTTCTTAACGAAGTAAAATGTAAATCTGGACTAGGATCAATGCAGAATTTTCTCATGTGAGACTGCCTTTATCATTAGGAAGCTACAGGCAATTACATGCCTGCCAGGACACCAGATGCAGTGACTTTGGGTTATATTAAGCAGAGAAACGTGTCCCCTTTTCAGAACAAGTTTTCAGTCCAAACTGCAGCTGTGAGGAGTTTGCAGTGCAGCTCCAACTGAATCCCAGCACTGAACAAAGCAGTGCTCCAGTTAAATGTCTTGTGCTGAGGTCCAGACCCATAAATGCTGGTGACCTCTACTGCTCTGTCAGAAAAGCAGGAAGGCACTGAGACATCTGCAATTATCTGGCTACTGACATTCTCTTTTTCTTTGATAGAAATTTTGAAGATAATTTGAAAAGCAATAGAAGGTTGATTGACACAGTACCAAAATATATTAAAGAAGACTTTTTTCTTACTCTGTCTTTCCAGAAGAAAGAGAGGACTGGCTTAAAGAAATCCAGCACGGCATAAAAAACTTGTTCCACACGTGGCTGTTGCCTGTTTGAGGAGGGCTGCTCTCAAAGACTTTGTGTCATGCTACAGGAGCTTCAGGCCAGAGACAGGACCATGAGGTCTAGATCAGAAAAAACCCTAATTCTTATTCTTAATTAATTAACAGAATAAGAGGAGGAGAAAAATTACCAAAAAAAAAGGTGCTCAAAAGGGAAAGAAAACCTTAGTTGGAACATTTCATTAGACACCAAATCCCAGCAACTTTGCACATGGATATTCCCAGTGCTCACTCACCACAGGCCTCCGGAGCCCCAGAGCACGTGGGGAGATGGAGAAGCCAGGAAGATTTTGGGAGGTTTGTTTGGAGCCTGCTCACAGGGTTGTGTTGGTGCCACCTCCACCACAAAGCTGCCACCCTGCAGCCAAGCCAAGCTTCAATGCTGATCTCCACCCTGGAGGGTGCAAATCCTGGAGGGGGAGCTGAGCTCCCAAGCCCTGGATTGGCGCACACGCTGGAGCCTGCCCTGGGTGCGCATCAGGGAGCTCGGAATAAAGACACAGCCTCATGCTTGCCCTCATTTAAAGCTCCCAAGTGAAAACTCTTCAGAAATGGCCCAAACCTGAGCCCCAGCCCTGCTGAGACAGGGCCAGGAGTTCTCCAGGCTGACACCTGCTTGCTGCCCTCCAAGTTACAATCCCAGGGAACACCTGCTACCCACAGCAGGTACCCTCCAACCAGAGCTAACAACAGCAATTCCACCCTCAGGACTGGGCCAGCCAGTAAACAGCACCTCTAGGAACACTCTGAGCTCAGATTTTAAAGGGTTGGAGGGGTTGTTATTATTACTTTTCAGACACAACTGTGAAAATATGAACATTTTCCAGCCTGGCTTCCAGCACGTGCAGCTCAAAATGGCTGCAACGTTGGCTGATGCTTTTTTGAGATATTTCATCATCAAATTTAATAGCAAAGCCCTGCAAAGCAAGACACCATCAGAAATGAGGGTTTGTCAGCACATCTTCATGCCTATTAAAGCATCCAGCAGCATGTTATTTAGCTCTGACAGGAAAACAATTTAACACCTTAACTTGGGGGCAAGGAGCGGAAATGGAGCAGAAAAATGGAATGGAAAATAGAAAGATGCTCTTTGGGAGTGAGTTTAAAAAGCACAGCAACGCTTACGGGATACAGGAGGAATGAGACTTTAGCTGTTGAGCTTGAGCTGCAACTTGAAAAAATTGTTTCCCCAGTAAAACTTCAACTGACAATTTATATTTGGAGGCAAAAGAGCCTACCTAACCTCTTTGGAGAAAATTTTAATTCTGTGGGTGCTGGTGATAGATATCACAAGCACATTTCTTTATGAGATAATTAATGACAGGAAACACAGGAACATAATTTTAATTCCTCTTTCAGGATCTTGGGGACCAAGTCCTCCTTTCCAGTGAGGTTGTCCAATCAGAGGAACGGCACTGGAAAGCAGCAGCAGATTTTTAATATTTTTCCTAATCACAACCCAGATACTTAAACTAGAACAGCAGACTGGCAGCCTCTCATATTTTTAAACCTCATTTGCTAGGTTTTTCAAAACAAGAATTAAATCTGTTTTCAGATTCGGTGTCTCTCCAGTTTGGGAACACAGAGCAGTAATATTTCTGCAAGGAAACAGCTTGTGCTCCCAAACTGTGCAAACATGTTGTTATCCTGGGAAGCAACACGACCTAATAAAAGGAGTGGAGGAGAGGGACCTCAGAACAGTCACATTCAAGGACTTGCCCTGCTGTTTCCTGACTGGGAGATGTTAGTAGGTCACTTGATCCCACTGTGCTTCAATTTCCCTAACTATAAAGTCAGTATTCTCCAGTTTAAATTACAGCTCTCTGGAGCTGGTTGCTTGGTTAACCCTTCCCTGCCCTTGGGGGAAGGTGCTGGGCACACCTGGCTGTGCTGGGGGAAGTTCTGGAGCTGATCCAGGCACAGGGCTTGGGGTGGGAGAGCCCCAGAGCTCCCACCCAAGCCCAGCCATTCACTGTGTGATTTAAACCTGGGAAGCTCACTGTTGCCTTGAACTCTTTATTTGATTTGCCACATTTATTTTCCTGTACAAATTGCCACTTGCTCTGACTGATAAATTATTGCAGCTCACTTCCTTGACCAGCATCCCAACTTCCTCAGTACCTGAAAGGAAAACTACCAGCCAGCCCAAACTGCAGTTCCCCCCTCACCTTCAACCTCCACCATCTGATATCTACAAATATCCCAATTTTTCTTCTTTCACCATCTAAAAGCCATGCCCACAAAGAGCAGGTGCCTGCAAGGCTGGGCTACCATTGCTGTCCCCTCCTTGACACAGGTTTAAAGCTCAGAAAACAGCACCAGGCTCCCAGGATCGCCCAAGCAGGAAGAGAAATATTTAGGCTCTTGCAACAATAACAAAAAATAAACCCAAAAAAATGAGGAAGAAGCATCAATTAGTCTGAGCTTCCCAGTAAAGCTCAAGTAAGTCTGGCTCACTGCCACAGCCTAAGCACAGCAATGACAGAGAAGCATCTCAGCAGCCTCCTCCAAAGGGATCTGCCCTGCAACATCTGACACTGCTAAACCCAAACCCACTGCTGAAATCAGCTTCTCAACAGCCCAAGACCGGCCTAAGGACACAAAACCTGTCTTATACCAGCACTCAACCCTCTTTCTGGCTTACAGACAGAACCTGCCCTCTCACATGCAGGTGAGAGGAAATATTTGTCGACACTCAGAACAAATCTGAGACCAACCCATAGAGTGGCCTGGCAAGAGCTTGGAAGAGCAACCTTGTGAGGGTGCCACAGCTTCTGGGGACTGTGGGCAGGCAGCAAAGGAATCCCTCCTTCATTCTGTGGGCATTTAAACCCCATAAACTGCCAGCTCCCAAAACAGAACGTGTGCCAACTGCCTTCCAGCATTAATGTGTTTACTTAACGTAATTCAGCGATACTGGCAGGGAGATTCCAGTCCTTTGTGGTTTCCACCACAGGAACTCCCTTCCCTGTGTTCTGGAAGGGAATTTTACTCTCCCCCTGCAGTTTCATATCACTGGTCCTGATGGAGAATAGAAATGTGAGCCAGAGTCAATTAAACTCAAATTATAGGATTGTGCAATTTACAGGGGTCACATCAGCTCCTATCAAACTGCAGATTTCAGACAACCTGACTGTGATGGGGGTTTTTTTGGGGTTATTATTTGTGATTGTGTTTGCAGGGGTCTCAGGATGAGGGAAGAGATGAGAAAGCTGATTCTATGTTCAGAAGGTTTGATTTATTATTTTATGATATATTGAAAACTATACTAAAAGAATAGAAGAAAGGATTTCATCAGAAGGTTTGCTAAGAATAGAAAAGGAATGAACAACAAAGGTTTGTCTCTGACTGAGACAGTCTGGACAGCTGGACTGGGATTGGTTATCAATTAAAAACAACTACATGAGACTAATTACAGATTTACTTGTTGCATTCTACAGCAGCAGATAATCATTGTTTACATTTTGTTCTTGAGGTTTCTCAGCTTCTCGGGAGGAAAAATCCTAAGGAAAGGATTTTTCATAAAACATGTCGGTGACACCTGACTCTGAAGGATGTTTGGAGATAGGGGTTAAACTTTGCACAAGTAGATGGGATCCCTCTACTGCATCAAAACTTCTCTCCCAGAAAAAACAGAGTCTGGAATCAGAATTTTGGTTCAGTACCTTCTTCTGACATCACTGATGCCAAATACCACCACAATGTTATAACAGCTGTTTTTCCTTCTTATTGGCGAAATTTCTGTGCAGGAAACCACTTCTCTTCCCTTTGGAAAGAACATCCCCAGCAGGACGGGTTTGAAGGAGCATCCTTTGCCATGAAACTGTGCTGGACTGTGGTGTAGATGTGAACCCCAAGTACCCCCTTCACACAGCCAGGTGACACCACGGCCTTGGACTGCACCTTAGAGAAGAAACCCACCATTGTCCTACTGAACTGCTCAACCCTTCCAGTCCTACCTCAGGTTGGACAGTAAGCAATAACAGCAGAGAATTCCATCACAAGCATGGACTGTTATTAATGTTATTAAGGAAATGCATGCTCCTTGGAGAACTTAAAGCTTTCATTCTTCAATAGATGGACTTTTCCTACATACCTGGGTCTCCTGACCATAAATCTCATTAACTGACACAGTAGCTCCCATTGTAGCATTTTTTGTCAAATAGCTCCAATTGGGGGCCTGGATCAGCCTTATTTATTACTCCAATAAAGGCAAATTATTGACACAAAGAGAAAGGACAAGGTTCAATCGCTCTCAACAATTCGAACGGGAGAACAGAATTTTAACAAACCATGCAAAAAGGACTTTGGATATCTCAGCAAACAATCCAACTCCCATGCACATTTCCTAGTAATTAATCACCTGCAGGGATTGCCTCCTGTTGAGGAGAGGGTTTCCCCAATCTAATGAGATAAAAGGCTATCTTTAGCTTAGTGGGCAAAGCAATCTGACCCGTTAAGCTTTGCTAAGCCCTGGGTCTCTGTGCCCTGCTGATCATCCTGCCTGAGGAACGTGCACGCACGGGCAGCTCCAGGGGGGCCAGAGCCCCATCCCGGGAATCTCGGGGCCACCCCAAAGCCACCTCCTCCAGAGGCTGTCCCCACAGCCCAGAGCTCCATCCTGGAAATTTTGGGGGTCATCCCAGAGCCACCTCCTCCAGAAAGTGTCCCCACAGCCCCATCCTGGGAATCTCAGGACCACCCGAGAGCCACCTCCTCCAGAGGCTGTCCCCACAGCCCCATCCTGGGAATCTCAGGGCCATCCCAGAGCCACCTCCTCCAGAGGCTGTCCCCAGAGCTCCATCCTGGAAATCTCGGGGCCACCCCAGAGCCACCTCCTCCAGAAAGTGTCCCCACAGCTCCATCCTGGGAATCTCAGGGCCACCCCAAAGCCACCTCCTCCAGAGGCTGTCCCCACAGCCCAGAGCTCCATCCTGGGAATTTTGGGGGTATTTTAGAGCCACCTCCTCCAGAGGCTGTCCCCAGAGCCCAGCACCAGGGGCTCTCCTCGCTGCAGGACCACAAAGCCACGCAGACCTTGGTGCTGCTCTGGGTGAAGGAGGAGCTGGAGCTCACCCACCCACCCATCACAAATCACTGAGAACCTCGGATGCCCTTCCCTGTGCCACAACCTCCAGCTCAGCAAAAGCTTTGTTTTCACTCTGTGCTGCTGATGTCACCGCGGCTGGCAGTGCCACCCCACTGGCTGTGGGAACTCAGCCTGGTCCCAGGGCCTTGGGAGGGTTCACTGGTGTTGGCTGGAACGTGCTGGTACAGCCCAAAATGTTTCACACCACTGCTGCCCCTTCCCTGCGTGGCAGGGTTTGACAGAATGGTTCCACCTCAGCCAAAACAAACAAAAAATGTGTGAACTTCAGGGAGCCAGCTCTTTCCATCCCACTGGAACAGCTGGGAAAAACTCTCACAGAAGCCAATGCAAGGGTTCAAGCAACCACGGAGTCAAACCTGATCTGAAATTATCACGATGGCTGTTGGTAGCTTTTAGATATAAATATTCTCCTGGAAGGACTCAGAATTTGTATTCACAATTACATCTAAATTTGAAATAAATGTTCAAATTCTTCAGCAAAGAATGAGGTTTACAATAAGAAAGCTTCAAGAATTATTGCTATAGAAAATTTGCCCGGAGGTGTAATGTATAATTTGCACAAAAATACCTCTTCCCATTATTAAATATTGAACTAAATACAAGACCCAAATGTTATTGCAATAAATATAGTCGGTATAGGAAATAAAAATACACTCTAAATGAAAATTAGGTGGGTGTCAGGCTTGGCTTCCAGACTGAGCCATGTCCTGAAGATCCATGAGCTGTTCCTTAACCCCAGATGCAGCACTATGAAGCAATAGTTATGAAAATGTTGCCAAAATATCAGAACTTTTTGAAGCAGCTGAGCTTATGGCTTGCCAAAATATTATTGTAGAATAAAAGAGTCTGCCCAGCACAGAATAGTGAACATGTGAACAAAAATGTTATTGGAGAAAAACCCCACCAATATCTAGTCCAGAATAATCGAACATCCAAACAAAATTGGCACATTTTATAGTATTTCCCTTTGCTAAATAACCCTTCAAACTGGCCAATATTTTAAAATTTTCCTTTCCCAACAACACTGCTGTGCTGCAGATTCCTCACTGAGAGGAAAGGTTCCATTCCTTCAGGAAGAGTTCAAAAAAAAAAAAAAAAGAGCAAAGAAAAAAACCCACCAAAACAACACAAAAAAACCCCCACAAAACTCATTTAGTTTGGTCAGAAACGTGTCAAGCAAGGATTTAGGGGCAAACAGTGCCCAGCAATACCTCTCCAACCCCCCATAAAGGAGCCAGGAAATACAAGAACCAAAAGACCAAGCAGAAGGAACCAGAACCAGAACCAGAACCATAACCAGTCACTACTTTGTAGAATCACAGAATATCCTGGGAAGGATCCTCAAGGAGCACTGACCCAACTCCTGGCCATGGTTGGGTCACAGCCAGGTTTAACCTAGCAGAGAGCACAGCCTGGGAGGTTTGAATGATATCCTAATTACATCCTGAGTGATTTATTGACTGCACTTTTACCTCCCTTTCTTCAGAGCCAGAATTGTTCTTTTCTGCACCAGCAACAATTTGTTTGGGGCGCTGAGAACAGGATGCAGCATTGTGCAGGGGAAATAAAAGTCTGGTTATTTATTTCACTGGGGGTCATTTGTCAGCTCCCATCCCAAACCCAGCCAAACTCCCCTCCACAGAGACCACCAGGAAGTGCTCCAGGACCAGCGGGCAAATTCCAGAGCCCAGAACTTGAGGCCTCATCCACAACTTCTCCATCTGGATGACCAACCTCATCCTCTCCCTTTTGCAGGGCTAACTCACAGACATGATCTCTTTGCAAGGCTTTTGCTCCAAATAAATCATTTGGATGTCTTAATGTCCAGTAATAAACCAGCAGATGATAGTGATAAAATCCCAACAGCCTCCTCCTGTCGGAGGCTGGCAGAAACCACCCCTCCTCCCTGCCCTCACCTGATCAACCACACACATCCTGATCTCCATAAACAGAATTAATGGGTGAAAATAATTAAGAGGAAAAAAAAAAAAAAGGTAATTTACTGGTGAATAAATACAAAAGCCTCGCTGGGAGGTTGAGAAAATAAATCTGCGAAGCTTGCTTAAATCACTCCAAAAAAGGGAAGATAAGAGGGAGAGTTTGAAGCACTTGTAAACGAGTAAAAGCCAGGAGAGCATCTTTTTTTTTTCCTCCTCTTTAAAGTGTTACAAGGTGGTTTATGCATGGGCTGATAATTTAATACCATTAAGAATTCATCTGCCATTTCAGCGCAGTAATTTTGGAAGCGTCCAGCACCATCAGATAAGCACAAATTCTACTTTAATCCACATTTCTTCTTGGAATTCCCATATTTAGAAGGATTCCTTCATTTCTTTAGACAAATGGCCTTTTTTTCTCTAACACAGCACTGTCCTACAAAGATCAGCTTCACAGCTCTGTTACATATCTTGGAGTTTTGCTCCCTCCAGTCAGACATTCCAGCTGCATGTAAAAATATACAGCTTTTCTTTTCAAAAGCCCAAGGAAAAAGATAATCAGCAATGCATATACTTGTGTTCATATGTAATGTATACAGGGAAATTCCTAACCTTGAAGGGAACCATATTTCTTGAACACTGATGTCAGTGCTCAAAGATGTTGCTTGACCTTGAGGATAAAAATAAATTGTGCAGTCCTGCATCGTGTCCTCGGCTTAGTTCACTAAAGACATCTAAATGTTCTGTGCTCACATACCATAAAACAGTTAAACACAGATATTCCATATTAATTATATTTAATACCCCTAACTTCGATTTGTGGAGAGGAAAATTGGGTTTCCCAGGAGCTGCTGCAGCTTCCAAACATCCTCTAATTCACCAGCAGCAGAGATGCTCACACTGTTATATTTAGATAAAGTAGTGATGAGAACCCTCAGCACATTATTCGCAAAATTAAATCCCACTGAGGTTTTTTTCCCTCTTGCCATTTCATTAATTCCAGCTCGGGAGCAACAATGGAAGATCATAATATGTGTGAGAGATAAAATAATAAAATACATAATGAAACATCAATCGGAATTCTATGTTTCCTGCTTTTAAAATAAGGGAATTTTTGGTAATTTCTGTGACTGGGAGAGAAGACTCACAGAGAAGCTTCCCCAAGCTGCTGGGATGATGTCTGCTAGCACTGATCTTCACGTAATTCATTCCCTAAAGAAACACCTGAATGGCAAGCTCAACTACCCTTCAGAAAGGCAATGGTTTCTCAAGGAACCATTTCAGAGAAGCTGTCAGCCCTCGAGCCCCCATTTTACAGAAATCCTTAAGGAATGATCCCCTGGTGCCCCAGCACTGGCACAGCCCCGGTGCCACCTGAAGTGTCCCCAGCTGGGGCTGCCTGGGGCCGTGGAGCTTTTTTTGGAGTTTTCCAACAAAAAAAAAAATTATAATTTGTTAGCAGGGGAATTAAAAAGAACCATTTCCTTTTGTCTATCCTCTAAAATAGCTGGGAAAACAAATTTGGGATGCCTCTTCTTCCTCCCTGCAGGATTATGAAAAAAACCTGACCAAACAGAACTTCATTTCACATCATTTGCTTTCCCTCAGCCTAAACTAAGTTAAATATAATTATGCAGAAATTAAGTCAATCACATTGTTAAGAAAAGAAGAAGTTAATTTCTCTTAGAGGATGTAATTTTGATGGGTGTAAAAGGAGGGACTTCTAAGCCAGCTGGGGAAAGAAACTCAGTGAATGCCCTGGAAGGAAGGATGGCCAGATTTTATGAAGGACCACCTAAAATCCTTCAAGATGGTATTTAAGGAACCCACTGGAAAAGCATGAATTATACAAATGAAATATGACAGCATTGGAGAGTATTTAATTTATACAAGTTTTGGATATTTAATTTATACAAGTTTTGGATCCTGTGTTTCCTGGAAGGCAAAAAACAATAATAAATGCTGAAATCACTGTCTGTAAAGAGCAAGATTACCTCACTTGTAAGAAACTCTGGCTTCTTTTCTCCTGGTTTATGAGAAAACCTAAACACGTGGTTTATTTGGGCACCATGAATAGGGAAAGTGATTGCACTGGTGTTCCAGCAGTGAAAGACTCTGGGTGTGTTTGCAGAATCAGCACGAGAGCAGCAAGGCAGGGATTTCAATCTCTAGGAAGGGAATGTTGAACCAGTACAAGGCAATAAACATTATTCTGGCACATTTTTTCCATCCCTCACAGAACCAATCCAAGTAATTATTTCAAAACACCATTTCTGACTTGTGCATCCAATAAGAGGAGCTAAAAATTTGCTGTTGGACAGCAAAACCAGCATCCAGTTAAGCTAAAGCAACAGAGTTTTACAAAGATTTAGTGATAACCTTAAAGAGCTCTGGAATTTTTTATTGTTTTTTAAGAGCTTGAAGCCTCAAGATTCAAAGTGACCTTAGAAATTTAATTTTCAAACCAACAGCCCATCTTTTATAAATATGGCACCCAATGAAATCAGGCAACAATTTTAGTTTATGCTGAGCAAATAGTGTGATACTGAGCACTTCTCTGGAGATCCTGCAGCAGTGAGATCCACACCCTTTAGCCCTTCCTCTCTCACCCCAGACTTGGGCTGTAAATAACTGATCCCACATTTGCAGGCTCTGATCTGTGGAGATCTCTCTCAGATCTCCTACACAAGCCTTACATAAAGCCTTGCCTCCCCATCACCACACAACCAGCCCGAGCTCCACCAGACTCCAGAGATGTATATTTAGCTGGAAGAGAAGGAGAGCTAGCAGAGCTTTTGCTGGGTTATTTCATCCTGGAAAGCCCTGGAGGGAGGAGCTGAGCAGTCTGTCTGTGCTTCTGGGATCAGCTCTCAAGGCACACGCTCAAAAACCAAATCTGAGACCTCTGCAGGTTTCTCCTCCCCTCTGGTGGCACTGCCTGGCACTGAGGTCTGGGCCAGCACCTCCAGCTCCCACTCCTCCTGCTCCAAGACACTTTCTGGGAATGCCACCTGGAACGTGGCATTCCTCCCACCCAAATCAGCCATCAACTGAGGCTCTCCTGAGCTCTCAGCTTGCAGAACAGCTGGGAATTCCTCCAGGAGGAGCTGCCCAGCAGCTGGGGTGGGGGGACAGGGGCTGCTTGCTCTGCAGGGTCCCCACTTGGCTTCCACAGACACTTTGTGGCTGCAGCAAACTCGGCCAAAACAAGCCCGTGATGACAGAAGAGATTTCAAATAGAGGGTGACCAGGCTGCAACAGGATTAGCTCAGGGCTAGGAAGATCCAGGCTTAATTTCAACATCCATCTCAAATTCTCCCTGTAACCTTGACCAAGTGATTTAATTTCACCGTGTCCGCTTCCTAAATATATCCGCGATAGATCACCTCCCAAATGTGCAGTGAGGACAAACAGAAGATTGCTAAATACTCTGATAAACTCTCAGTACTGAGGGCCTTCCACAGGCAGATAAAACCTACTGGGTAAACACAAAGTAAATATTAAGTAGCCAAATCGCTGGGGAATTTATTGCACTCTATTACACCGCAGCAGAAATTCAGAGTAAATTCAATATTCCGTGTTTTGCTGAACATAACGCAGAGCTGAGGAGGACTACAGACTTTTTCCTGTGAGTTCTTAAAAATGTTGAATACTTTCTCTTATTTTCATGGACTAAAGATCCTCAACCCTGTTCAGGGGACCTTCCTCCCAGTTTTTAACCTCCATACTGTCAAATCTCAGAACACTGATTTATCAAGCATAAAAGTGAGCACAAGACTGAGCTCGGAAGGAATCCCAGCCCCAGCTCTTCTGGCTGATCTCAGGAACCAGCTCCTCTTTTTCTGGCTTGCTTTCCACACCCCATATCCTTTGCTCCTTGCATTAAAATGACACCTGTTAATTTAATTGTACTTCCAGATCTCTTCAGATATAAGACTGAATTCCTCCTTCCTCAGCCTTCAACTGGGTTATCTTATAAAAAAACCCAAACCAAACAACAAAAACCCGACAGTCTTCAGACCACACACATCATTTTGTGTGATGTGGATGTAAAACTTCTGTGTGCACACCTAGGGCAGCTCCTCAAAGCCTCACATGGAGAATGATTTAGGTTGGAAAAGACCTTTAGGAGCAGTGCTTCCTGAATGCCATAAACCCCTCCAGTATCAGGGGTTTTTTGCTAATTGTGCCTCTTTTTGTCATCTATGAGCTCCTAGTAACGAGCACTCTCTGGAGAGTTGGTTTTATCCATGTTGAAATGTTTGAAATCTGAAAAACAGCAGCAATGCTGCCAGCCCTGCTTTCTGCAGGGAGAACTTCCAAACTTCCTTTCCTTATCCATGAGCACTGGCAGAGGGACCTCTCCCTCTGCACCTCCAGAACCTTTCCCCATTTCCTCCACAAATCCCAAACCCCAGAGCAGCTCCTGCATCTCTGCCCAAGGGCTCCCTGGCCTGCCTGGAGGAGCTGCCCACAACCAAGAACTGGTGGCTTTCCTACCAGCAGGATAAAGGGGGAAAACAGGGATCCTGCTGAGGGACAGCACCAAAGCAGGCAGAGCCACCAGGCAGGGGCACAGCCTGCACACAGGCACCAACTCACACCAGCACTGCCACAGCTGGAAAACCTCTGCTCCAAAAACATGAAATCCTCCAGAAAAAGGGAGTGGGAGAAATCGATTAAACATTCTGGCATGGAAGCTCCATGGGAAAGGCTGAAATGCCACTGCCCAGGCTGCTGGTGTCACTGCATTTCTCCACAGAATTTGAATTTGCAGCCTAAGGAACGCAGCCTTTAATTTATCAGGATGAATTATCCAAACAAAACCTCTCACAATCCTGGCTGCAGGAGCCTGCTTAAAGCAGAAATAGAAGCAGAGATGCTCAATCCCAGTCAAAGGATTAAGGAATGCTAAAGTGTCCAAGGAACAGCTGGACATGGAACTCAGGCCATGGTCTGGCTGACAAGGTGGTGCTCAAGGTTTGGGCTCCGTGATCTTGGAGATCTTTCCCAACCTTAATGATCCTGTGATTCTACACAGGAAGGAGAAACAAGGTAAAAGCTTTCAGAGCTGTGCCAGTGCAGACTCCAGCAGGAGGATCCAGACCCAGGCTGAGGGCTCAGCGGGCACAGATTGAAAAAAAAAAAAAAAAAAGATTGGAAAGAAAATGCTCCTCCTCCTCCTCCTGCTCCCTGCACTTTCCCAGTGTGGCAGCTTGTCCTATTTCCCAAGAGCTCATTCTGTTGTCTCTCTTTCACCTCTGTAAGCAGAGTTGAAATTAAAGAACGCTGCTATTCTTCCTGTTCTACAAAAGCAGGCATCACAGTTACAGGTGTGTTCTGCTCAGAATGGTTTCCTTCACTGTTTTCCATTTCCTTTCTCATTCTGGGTATCCTCACTGCAAGCACAGGGAGCGTCCAAGGGAATATCAACTGTGGAAAAAGAATTTTTCCTCCTTTTTCTTTTTTCTCCTGCTTAACCTGCATTTGTCTGGTTTTGTTTTGGTGTCCTGGCAAAGGACACCAAATTCCTGCCCTTAGAGAGAGGTGTGAGTGGTTCTTTCCAGGTGGTTGGCAAAAAACAGATAAGGGCCCAAGTAGCCAAACCTTCTCACAGGTGTAGGTGTATCACAGAACCACAAAGGAAAATAGGAAAAAAAATTGCTCAGTGGTTCAAGATCCCCTTTGATGAGGATTTGATTTTATCATTACTGCCATTGCTGTTTTGCTTCCCTTCCCTGTCCCAGAGAGAGGAAATACCTGGGTTTGCCTGCCTGCTGCACCTACTGCACCTAATGTTTCCCTGATGAAGCACCCCGGGCGTGCAGAGAGGCTTTGGAAGCCTCAAAGCCCTGCCCAAAGCTCAGCCCTAAACAAAGCTCAGCTCTACCCAAAGCCCATCCCTACCCAAAGCCCATCCCTACCCAAAGCCCAGCCGTATCCAAAGCGCAGCTCTAACCAAAGCTCAGCCCTAAGCAAAGCTCAGCCCTACCCAAAGCTCAGCCCTACCCAAAGCTCAGCCCTACCCAAAGCTCAGCCCTAAACAAAGCTCAGCTCTACCCAAAGCCCATCCCTACCCAAAGCTCAGCTCTACC
>JANIJU010003057.1:17482427-17494502 GCA_025504685.1 Leucosticte australis | reverse complement strand
AAAGAAGAAAGAAAGAAGAAAGAAAGAAGAAGGCCCCCAACTCAATTGAGTGTAGCAAGTAGCAAATAAATAGGAATCAAATTGAAAATGAATCACAGGATGAACATTCCCCAGCCCCCCACACATCTCTCTCTGGCAATTAAGCCACAACTGTCCTTACAGAGGGAAAGAAGGATTCAATAGCTTTATTTACATATAAACAATAATTGAGCTGTAAAGAGAACTCACACCCACAGGAGTTAATGGAGAAATCATCAACACAGCTATGGACTACACCTAGATCTCCTCTTCAGGTGCCAGGTAGCAATTACAGACTCCTTCACCTCGGGAATCCTTAAATATTCCCCTCTTTATCTGGACTAACCTGTGCCACTCCTCTTTCAAACACACTAAAGACTGGCTCAGGTTGGAGTTTGGGGATCTGAGCCTCTATCAAAGCCTATTTGCACAAAGTGTGTCTGAGCCACAGGACAGAACTAAAAATTAACCAGGCGCATGTAACTTTATAGAGCCTACCCTAAAGTGCCACCAAAGGCCCGGAGATACTGCCTGAACCGTGGCCTCTTTGGAAATCCACAAATGTTTGCTGGGGAATTGGGCACGTCTCGCCACAGCAAATCTCAGTTTACCACTCAAAATCCCCATGCAAGACTTGTTTTGAGGCAAAATTTCCACCTACTCCTGCATATTTTCCTGTCCAAACACTGCTTTTGCCCCAGACACTGGCCTCCATTCCCTGCTCCCAACATCCAAGCTTTTGTTGTACAGTTGTGTTATTTGGAACGCGGAGAATGAGGTTGAGTGGTAAATTATTACTTTATCTTTGCGAGATGAATTAGGGCTGGACACAAAGGTGCCAAAGGTAATTATCACACTGATGAGGCCCGGCCAGAGCCACAAAGTGAACCTCTGCACAGCTCTGCCCTGTGGAGCTGAGAGTCTGCTCCTTCTCTGGACTCTCTGACCACACAGATTTCATTTCTCACCCAGAGGTGACAAAGGAACCTCGTGATCCACATTAATGTCTCTGTGAGAGCCACGCTGCTCCCTCCTCCAGAACCATCTCACAGCAGAACTGTGAATTTCTGTCTCATTCAGTCTTTCTGCTTGGGTACAGATTCTACAGGTTCTTTTCAACGCTCTTTGACAATGCAGCATTCCAGTTTGGAAGGTGAGCATCTCTTGGAGGCAGAATGGAGCACACCCAAGCAGATCCAGGAGCTGTGGCACATCCTCATCCTCCTCCTCAGAGCAGCCTCTCCCTGCTCCCCGTGTGCTTGGAGTTTGTTTTCACCTCAGACACACTCATTTCAGAGAGCTGGGTTTACAGAAATTTCACTTGGCTTCTGCTTCATTCCTGCTTTTGTTCCCTTCCCAAGCTCTCTGCAGGGTTACCTGCAGGAAAGGGATGCTCACAAGGAGAAGGGAATGGGATTCTTTTTCTGCTTTTGTCAACTAATATTCCTCCAAGGATCTTAATTTCAGCTACTACTCCATTGGGGCCATTGTCACTGCCCAAGCAAAGTGTGCTGGGATTCCATCAGCTCCAGGAACAAGAAAATCCTCATTGGAAGCCAACTGGTGCAACAGCTCAAACACAAATTTAAGTTCACAGACACACAAGTTTTGATTTTGCTTTCTGCAATAACGACTCCTCTTAAAAAAAAAAAATTAAAACAGGATGAGAGAAGTTATATGAAGAGCTAAAGCTTTTCCTTTTAATGCAAATGTAGCTGAAAGTGCATTAACCACAGAACCTCCACTGGGTATTAATCCCATGGCTAAAATGACCCGTGATCCTATGGAATGTCTGCTGTGCCTGGGAAGGATGGAGCACAGCTGCTGCACTGAGGAGCTTTGACAGAACCAGCTCCATCCTAGTTTTTAAAGAATGAAACTCTTCTCTAGGTGCTTTTCCTTCAGCTGCAGAGCTTTAGGTGTTGGGGAGGCTGTTCCCACCATGGGCTCCTTGAAGGACTTGGATCAGCTCCAGGGTGAGTGCAGGAGCCAGGGCAGGGCAGGGCTGGGCCCATGGAGGTGAAACCAAAAGGGCCAAACCCCAATTTTCCATCAGCTGAAGCTGTGCTGCAACAACCACGTGTCCCACCCTCAGCAAACCTCACAAAGGTCAACAATCCCCTTCCAGAAACAGGCAATTGTGCCAAGGAGGATGATTCCTCACTGACCACAAAGTGGCTCTGATTTCAAGCTGTTAAACTCAGCTGAAGTGCCCAGTGGAGAGCATCTATGTGTAGTGTTCATACTCACTGTGCAAAACCAAACATAAAGCCCTTCTGCCCAGGAAACTCCATAGTGTGCACAAAAAGAGAATTCTCTGCATCCCTCAGAAGTTACAGCTTCTTTTTGCAGTTTTGCAGCTTCTTTCTCACAGCTTTCCACTAATATTTCCCACAATTACAAATAGAACAGGCATGGGCACAGTCACAACTGCAAAGTTAATCCTTCATGTGCTCCCAGTTATTAATATGCTCTTCTCTGCATCTTATGGACCATGTACTCATAGCAACCATATGGATCAGCTAAAAACAAACAAACAAACAAACCCAAACGAAAACAGGTTGGCTGCAAACTCCAGAGTGCTTTTCATCAGGGCTGTGAAAATCTTTACAAATTTCCCTAAATTCCATTCTGAAAATCCCAATTTAAAATGGCCACGTTCATCAGCGGCAGTGAAGCAGTTTCCCAGGAGCCATTTTCATTAAAATCAAGGCAGTTAAGCTGTCACTGAGATTTTGGGGAGGAGGCAGGAGGACTGAAGGTGTTGTGCCTGCTTTTCTAAGAGCAGCTGCTGAAGGAACTTGCTGGAGTTCTGGCTGCTGAGGATTTCAGACTTTCTGTGCTGACAGACTCTGGCCACGAAGAGAACACTGCATTAGACCTGAGGCCGTGGAGAAGCTTCCAGAATGGAATGATAGCACTGGGAGATGGTGGGTGTGGAGCTGATTAGAAGTGTGTGATGTCACAGGGTGGAAAACTTAGAATTTAAGGTTTTAGAAGATAGTGACATGTAGAGAGCAAGGTAGAAGTGCCTGTCCCAGAGGTGCCTGGAGAGCCCAGTCCCACTGCCCTGAAATGAGGCTCCTCGCTCTGGGCAGCTCCTCCCCACAGGTGACATCAACAATTTGATATTTGAGCCCCACAGACTCATTCACTGTGAGATTTGTGACACATTTGGTGTGGATCTTGCATCCAGGCACTGTAAGAATTCTGTGAATGCTTCCTTGTGCCACTGAACAGACTGCAGGTAAAGGATTTTCAGGTGGCAGGAGGGACTTAAGAGCAGGAAAAAAAAAAAGGATGAGTTTTTGAAGCTTCTTTTGTGCTTGAGTTTGGGTTGGACAGAGTTAAAGTGCTTTAATGAATTAAAGAATATTGTATTTTGTATACACATATTGTGAAGGAGCAGCCTGCACGAATTCCCAGGCACTGAAATTAATCTGTCATCTTGCAAGGTCACCATCACCAGGGAGCAGCTCTGGCAAAATGATGGGTGATGGAAAGGCAGAGTGAGTAACTAAATCAATGACTCAATATTGCTCTCTAGGAAATGATATTTTGGGTTGGAGGATGCTCTGCTGTGAGATCTCTCTTCAGCAGGGAACAAGGTCAGGAATAATATTGCACTAACCAGGAGCAAATAAACATGGGGATCTGGCATTGTAGATGGAAAAAATTCACTAAAAATGGTTTTCCTACATCACTCACTAATTATTACTCATAATTAAAGTTTATAAACATTTCCTCATACCACATCCCTCCGAGTCCAAATCTTTTCCAATATGCATCTTCCATCCTAAAAATATTTTCTGTTTCACCACTCGGCCATCAGCTGAATCCTTCCCCCTAATCCTTTCCAGGTATAAAATTAAAATCCAAATGAAAAATGCAATTTCTACAAAGCCCCAAGAGCCCTTCTGAAATGTGCTGTGCTGACAGGTGGATTGCCAAACCACATTAGGACATTTTTGACCTTTTGCACTTTCAAATCAGTGGCAGTAAAGATATCAGGCATTTTGCAATAGAGAGTTCCATACGGAGTTGCTTGGAGGAAAATTTCCTTCTATTTCAGAATATGAGTGACAGGACTACGTTAGAAAAAGGTAAAAATCACAAAGATGCAATTTTAGTGATCTGTTGAAGGAGCTGTTAAATCCTGGATGGCAGAGTTACTCCAGACATATAAATGATATTATGGTGAATAGTGTCTTGCCTATCAAAATTCACACAACCAGAGGACTCCAGCACCAAACAATGTCCAGTCTAATGTACAGCACCACCTTACAAATTCATTTACCAAACAATCAGAGGTAGGAAATTAGCAGAATAATTCCAGGGAATGTAGTTCAGGCATGGAAAGAATCATTAAGGTCTCATGGCAGAGTCGTTTTTTCTTCATTCTGAGTTCCCTTGGTTCCCTGTCCTCAATTTGAGGGGGAATTAACAGGTGTGATGTTTAATGAAGTTCTATAAATACTGTGGATTGCCTTGCCTTAGAGCTCCATGGGACTGGCACTGTAAAATTACTGGCAAGAATTCCTCGGCTTTATTAAAGCTTTACGAGGATCAAACCTTCCTTTTACAGCAGTGCAGGATTTACGTGGGAATAACTCACTTCTTGGTGGTAAAGCTGAGCACAAAGCTGCTCCTCAATGACCAGTCCCTGCTTTCCACCCAGCAAACCTTCATCCCTGCCCACCCAGATGCTGAGGAGTTCAAACTTCCCTTTGTCCAGGTGGGAATCCCCACCCAGAGCACACCCAGAACGTGTCAGGCATTCTCAGAGAGTGGAGAAGACAAACCTCTGCCACTCCCTCTTTGTTCACCTCTCAATATTTTGTCAGAACACAGATTTCCCACACCAAACACGTCCCAAGTGGAAGGAGAGCTGTGAAAAGAGCTGGAACAGAGGAAGTACAGAAGGAAATACTTCTGACAGGGTTTCTGCACAGACTTGGAATCCCATCTGCTCACAAAACCAGGGGATATCCATCACTCACTGGTCAAACTGGGCACGTGTAACACTGCAGGACTTTTGCCTGGGTTAAATTACAGCTCCAGCCTATAAACAAAGAATAAAAACCACTTCCAGCCTATTAAAAAGAAAAACAGGCTGGAAAAATAGGCTGGTTTTGGTTTGAAAAACAAAACCCACCAAAAAACACTGCGCAGAAAACAAAACCCTTAAACTATAATATTCACAGCTTGAAAAATATGATTAAGATTGTATTTTTTATACATGATTGCTTCCTGCATTGAGAAATATGGATTATTTCTCATTAATCTACGAGGAACCAAGCCCAGTGTAACAAAGTTTCATTAAATTTACTGCTCATTCAAAGCTGCAATAAACCTTTTTCAATACACTAGTGCATTTTGATTGTGTATGAGCAAGAGTGCATTTTGTTTCTGTACCTCAGAAATAGTCATAGAAACGCTGTCACAGTGTTTCATTTGCTCATAATACTGAATTTCACAGGCTACAGAATAGGCTGGCAGCAACTTCAAGCCAGGAGCCACTGAAAAGCCATGAAGATGACACGGCTGTTACTCCGTGCAAAAGTTTGATCTCTTTTTTTTAAAACCCCACTTCAGAAACCATCTGACTCCTCTCTTTGGGAAGGGACCTTCTCTGGTTATCTTTTAGAGCTCCAGTGGCAGACCTGTGCTCTCCCTTCCTCCTCCATCCTTCCCAAACAACCCCAAGCCCCTTTTGGGAGCAGATCCTTCTGCCTCAACGTGTGAGAGCACAAGCAGAGCCTCTCCCCTGCCTGGCTGCAGCTTTAATTTCATTGGAGCTGCTCTGGCTGATTTTCTCTGCAAACATCTGTGACTTCAAGCCAAGTGTGACTTTGGATCCTGCCCACAGGATTTCCTCCATTTCCCACCACCCCTCATCCCTGGGATCCTGCCTTGTTTTTTCCCTGCTGTATTTTTAAAGCATGTTCTTCCCAAAAAGATCCCAATGACAGTCTCCTGCTCAAGTGTTATGGATTTTCATTTAAATTGCCAGATGGAGGAGGGAGATCAACTCCCATTTTCCCATCCATTTCATGTGGAGCTGCATCCAAGATGATGTGAGTACCCCCAAAATAGCTGCTCAAAATGAATCATTCAAACCAGTTTCCAGCTCCTAACAGACGAGGACTGAGCCACCATCACAAAAACTTAAAATGTCGGGTAATGAGAGAGTGTTTTGTGAGCAAAACAGGCATTTTGTAAGCAAAGTGAAGAATCAAAATCTAAATTACGTGCTTTTTAAATTTGTAGTATGAAAATTACCCATTTCACTCAAATTTGACCACAGAAATAACAAAAGTCTCGTCGCGTCCAAAACGGATGGAAAAACAAACAACACCATCACAAGGGTCAAGGCTTCTGCAGCAAAATCCAAGGAGTCAGATGAGCCTCCAGATGGGGAACAACAGAACCTTTTCACAGGTTTAAATCTTGCTGTGCCTTGGGGCTGCTGCTGAACTCCAGCAGTGCATGTGTGAGCAGGCACACCAGCCCCCTGTGCATTCATTCACACACAGCTGCAAAAACCCCAGGGCATTACAGCTCTCCCTGTACCCTCAGTATTCAAAGTGTAATGGTGATTTGGAGGGGTTTTCTGTCTCTGCCATTTTTCTTTCAGATGCAGATTACAATAAAATGGTTTTTCTCAGGTCCTCCTTTTTTTAATTTTACTCTTTACCCATCCATACCGTACCAAAATTAACTTAAACTCCATGAAGACAAGACAGAAAACTCTCTGATCCTTAATAACCTCATTTTTGAGCTCTTGCAGTCTCCTTCTTTAGCCTTTGCAATCCCAATTTGCTCTCCTTTAGTCTGAAACCCTACAACAGCTGGGCTGGGGCTGTAATTTCATTGCCTCAGGTTGGTTTGTTCCTTTCCTTTCCTGAAATTTCCTTTCCTTGGACCCTGCCATGGGCTGTTGAGCAGGAGCACTCACCCTTTGTTCTGACAGGACCTCACTGGCTGCCCAGTCACCAGATTTCCCAAAAATCATGACCTGGTCTGCTCAGTTCACACAAAGCAACCCCACTACCCTGCAAAATCCACCAACCAACCTCTCTCCACAATTCCCTGAATCATCCCTACAAAGGACCCACTCTTAGTGGTTCCAAGCTCTGGTTCAGAAGCCACTTCTGATCCAGAAAGTCTGAAACTGGATATGGAAAAAGAAGTTTCCTTGTTAAACTCTCACCATAAAGAAAGAACCTGCTGCTAGTTCTCCTCTAACTGTACATTTTTCATTTTCAAGAGTGCTTATTGATGGGATTTAGGCAAAATTTGAAAGGCTTGTGAGGAAATGAGGATTCAGCAGCTCCCTGAGTCTCCCATGCTCCATGGCCAGGTCATTTCCTAGGAATCTCACTGAGGGGAGAAATGCCTGCAGGCCAAAAAGAAGAGCTCAGTTGGGATGGGCACGGATTAAATCCCCATTTTGGTGCTGTTTCTCCAGCACCACTGACAGAGAGGTTCACAGGGGAGAACCACCTGCTCCAGCAGGACTGGGCACTCTGGGGACCTGGGGGATGATGGGGAAAGGAAGGATTCCTCAGCAGTGAGGTTTGGGAAAAAACCCCAAACCAACCAAACAACAACAAACCCAAAACAAAACCCAAAGGAAACAACTAAACACGCCCAAAGGCCATCAGCCAGAGCAGCCCAGAAGGTGACAGCAGTACTTGGGAGAAGGATGACACACATTGGGGCCATCCTCACAGCTTTTCCAGCAGTGCCAGGGGTCACTTCATGGCCAGGCTTTTAGGGTTCTCCTGTCTAATTTTCCACAGGCTAACACGGACTCATCTCCCTCCAAGCTGGAATTTCTATCCAGCGGCTTGGCAAGGTTAGAAAGCGTAAAGATAGAAATGCCAATAAAGATGACAGGGGATGATCCTTCTCCTTTCCCCTCAGCACTCCCCCAGGGCAGTGCTTCCCCAGCAGAATCTGCTGGATCATTGCATCCCAGACAGAGCAGCAGCTTCACCTACGGCGCCGCCCCGGCTCTGCTGCGGAGCTCGCGGCAGCTGCTCCAGCAGAGCTCAGCACAAAGAAACAAAACCCTTCCTTCCCTCTCCTCCTACAGCGTTTAAGGCACACATCTGCAGTTGCCAAGTTCTCTTTTTGATGCTGGCAATTTACATTTGCCTTCATACACACACATGCTCCTTTTATCACACTCTGAGAAGCTCAGTTTTTATCCTCGTGCCGGATGATGCTGGTGGAGAGAAGAAGCTACCTGCTACAGAGGAGAGGCTGGACAGCTGTTCCTGCAATAAAAAGTGTTGGTCTTTTAAACTGAGTCCATAAAGACCCATTTTAATGGGCAAAAGCAAGATCCATGTTTGCATTTGTAAAGCCAGGAGCTCGTGTAATTTATGCTCTCTTCTTTTTGGGTCTGGGCAGAAGGATTCCCAGCACATTCCCAGAAGATTTTACAGCGAGTGGCAAAACCTCTGCTAAACCTTGTCATTTACAAAGAGATACTTGAAATTATACCAGATTCTAAACCAGAGGTGTGAAGTTGCTGCAAATAAGATTAAGAAAAAGTTCACCAAATTCAAACTATAAAGTTGTGATCTCTGCCATATTCCAGCCCAGCTCAGGTAAGTCACTGGTCCCAGCCTTGCTCTTTCACTTTTAAGGAAAGGGGGAAAAAACACGACCACAAATCCCAAAAAAACCCTACAAAATCCAGCCTTCCACCACATTCTCTCACTCTGGATTTAGCATCAGCCCTGGCTCCAGAACTGGCACTAAATGAACTGGGCCAACAGAAGCTGGAAGCAGCAATTTTCATATTTATCAGATAATCAAGTTTTGCAGGACAAGTGATGATGATGTGCAAAAGTTCCATAGCAGCTAATCAAAGACAAAACTTGAGGAAGCAGCAAAAAGCTCATAATGAAGAAATATATTCCACCACAGGTGGCAGGAAATTGTAGCTACTGATAACAAGTGCTAAGGGGCCCTGGCAAAGAAAGACAATCAGCATAAGCATGAAGGCAAAGTAGTGATAGCACCAATAAAAAAAAGCCTCAGAGCTTTTTACTCTCCAGAAATCTATGGTGAGAATCAAGTGACAAGTAATAAATTTGCATTTTCTGTAAGACCTTGCATTTAAACACATTCTTAAATACTTTGTGAGTCTCAGGAGCTGGCTGCAGACCATGTGTTGCTTGAGAACATAAAAAGCAAAGCATCACTTCACTGAGCAGTGAAGCACCAACATCTGCAGGGAGAGATTATGGGGAGATCTCAAACGAGATTCAGGAACAAGCTGCTCAATCCATCCAAATGGTGCAAAGGCTGGGAGAAGCCAAAGAATTCAAGGTTTTGGCTTTTAAAAACCTGATTTTATTCCGTAAAGATTCCACTAATTTTTGTTGCTCTTGTGTTTCCACGTTGCATTTTAATCTGTGCCTGGGATGTGACAGGGACAAGTGAGGGACAAAGCAGGAGCCTGAAGTCAGGGCCCAGCCTGAAGCTGGCCAAGGTGTCCCATCCTGGAGCAGTCACCATCTCCTCTCCAGCTGCATTTGAAGGGATTTCCAGCTCAGGGAAAGCCATGCAGGAAGAGCACTGCATCAGAGAACCCTGCAAAAGCTGGGCGGTAGCAAATACCCGTTCAGGATAGGCATCCATGGCCCTGGCTCAGATGAATTCTCCAGGGGAAAAATGGATTGCAATGGGAAATGATTGGCTCAGCAAACAGGGAATTCACCCCCTGTGCTGCTGGGAGAGAACACAGCTCCTGAATTCAAGGGAATTCCAACAGCCACGACCAAGAGCAGGCAAACCACAGAGCTCAAAGGTGCTGAGCAGCAGCTGTGAGCTCAGTGCACATTCTGATAAGGACCAGGTGGAAAAAGGAACTGGTGTTTTGTCTGAAAGGAGCTCAGGCTGATTTCCTGGCAGGGTAAATTGGAAAAGAGAGGAAGGAACACCAAAGTCAAGGAGAGACTTCCCAGCACCCAGGAAAGCAATAAAATCAGCTAAGGGGGGAAAAAAAATCCCCTATCCAGACTCTGCTGGATATGTGCAGCTCAGTTTCTCCCTTAGAAAGGGAAATTTAACACTGAAATGCCAGAGAAAGTGGAGGAATCAGCAAAGCAGGCTCAGGTGGGGTCATGGAAGGAAAAATTCACTTTTCCATGGGATCAAAAGATTTAAGCTATGCAAAAAGGAAATGCTTCTCTCTGCCTTTCAGGGGTGAACTTGTACAGTGGAGAATGCTCTGAGTGTCAAGGAAGGCTTGGCAGATATCCTTTGAAATAGAGTGTGAATAAAGGCAAATGTTAGCACACTCCTTTGTGAGATTTGATTTCTACATATTAGCATTTGAATTGTACTCAGCCCTCTGTGTGTGTCCCGTTAAGAAAATCCCCATTTCTGCATTAGGAGAAACCTGCAGAAATGTGGGCTCCAGGAAGAGCCAGAAGGCAGCACAAAGCCAGGAGCACTCCCACAAACCCTGTACCATCCCAGAGCCTGCCAAGGAAAACCCTGAAGCACCAAGAGCACACAGGAATTTCCCTCTGTGGGCAGCAGCTCCTCAGTGATCACCAGCAATTGATTGATATCACCAAGGGTTGCTCCAGAGTCAGGAGGAATTTCTCCTTTGCAGCTGCTCCCTGGAGCACTGTGTGTTTCCTCAGCCTCCAGAGGTGGCCAGTGCAGAAATTCTGAAAATGCCTTTTTTCAAAAAATTACTGAGCAACCCCCCAGAGAAACACTCAGAACATGCAATTAACCACTTCCTGGCAATCCTCAAAGCAGCTCTTTTTGGTGACAGTGAAGCAAATCCACTAAAAAAGCAGGAAAAATAAATATCCCCAACATGCAAAACTAAAATATATACATTTTTTAAAATACTATAACAAAATTAATACTATAAAAGTACTTTCATTACTATGAGCTCTTATCTTTTGAGTTACATTCAATATTTCTAAAGATTTTTAATTCAGAAAGGTGTTTCAAAAGTAGTAAAAAAGAAAAAAAAATGACACAGTAATTAGTAAGAGAGTATTAAAATGTGATATAAAAAATAAAATCTTTCAAACTTTTCTTAATGTGCAAGAAAATTCCACAGAAACTTGACTTGCTGGACATGGCAGGAATTATCCTGCCTGGCTCCCAGAGCCACACAGAACTCAAACCAGGGCCAGGCTGTCATTTATAAACTGATCTAAATCAAATACATTTCCTCCTGTCCCTCGAGCAGGCACTGAAGTCTCACCTGATTTCCCCTCCCAGAACTGCTCAATTCCTTGGAATCCCGGGGAGCACAACCACCCTGCTCTCCCTGCCAGAGAGGACAGGGAAAAGCAGCCCCTGACACTGAGGCTCTTTGCCATTTTTAACAGTCAGGTCACACCAAGACAGGTGAGAATTGCTTAAATCCCACAGTAACTCTCCTTAATCAGAAAATTACCTGACATTACAGAATAACTTCATGTTAATCCATCCAAGAGATGATTTGAACCAAACACACAACACAGAATTCGGCAGGAATATGTTCCATTTTTTCAGGTTTGGGGTTTTTTTTTTTTTTTTTTAAATCTTAATTTGATTCCATTAAGATTCCATTAATTTTTTTTTTTGCTCTCGTGTTCCCACATTGCATTTTAATCTATTGCCTGTCAGGAGTCTGATGGGATGTTTAGGCAATAAAACACATGGAGAGGTTTGCACAGCCATGCTGGGCAGCCTCAGAGGGCCACAGTTCCCATCACCTTTAAAACAGGGATACAAATCCATATTTTTCTAATGCACTTCAAGATCTACTGATGAGAACCCCATGCAAGAACTCCTGTCAGCTGTGACCCTCTCCCTGAGGATGGTGATGTTGGGATATTACCCTTCCTGACCTCTGGAAATAACATAAAATTGAAATTAAGCAGTAATTGTATGATCATAAATGTCAGTAACACCAGACAGTAGGGAAAGACTAATTAAAGGAAGTTTGCTCTTCAAAGGAGGAAGAGTTCAGATTCATTCACAGATATTTATATATTTAATTTATTTGTGCAAAGAGAAAAT
>JANIJU010003057.1:17418305-17477427 GCA_025504685.1 Leucosticte australis | reverse complement strand
ATGGAGGGATGGATGGAGGGATGCAGGGAGGGATGGATGGAGGGATGCAGGGAGGGATGCAGGGAGGGATGGATGGAGGGATGGATGGAGGGATGCAGGGAGGGATGCAGGGAGGGATGAGGCTGTCTCTGACACCCCACCTGCAAACCAGGCTTTGCTGACATCTCTCATTGTTTGGGATGAGCTGCTGGGTAATCTGTGCTGGGAATTGCAGTGGAGGGAGCCCCCTGCTCGGCTGTTTGCCTCCAGTGGAGGTGGCAGAAGTGACAAAAGCTGTTTGCCAAAGGTTTCCTCACTACTGGAAAAGTTTCAGTGGCTTCCCAGGGCCCTGCAATTACAGGCCAGGAGGGGAAAGCAGGTGCAGCCACACAAGATAAAACCATTCCTTCAGCTTTCCATCCCCAGTTCCAGCTGGCATTTCAGGGCTGAGCAGCACAGAAATAACAGCACAGCCCAAAGTATCTCCTTAATAACTCCAATAAATCACAGGGATGACAAACAAAACCAGGAAGGATTTCACAGGGGAACAGCTTTGGGAGAGGACAACACCTGCAGCTGCCTTTGAGAAGAGCAAATCCTTGTGAGCTCCTGGGCTCAGCAGACACGTTCCCAGAGCATTCCCAGAGCATTCCCAGAGCACTGGGACCTCCTGGCTCTTGTCTCCAGCTCCTGCCAAGGTCTGACCACAGCAGGTGCTTCGTGTTCATCAGTGCAAGCAGCAGCACCTTCCATGTGTGCAGCCTCAGCTCTGGCTGGGAGGGAGGTTAAACTGAGCAATCCAGGGATTCAGCCCATTTTACCCTGGAATGGGATGGGAGAGGCTGAAGGCTCTAGGAAGGTTTGTTTTGGAGGGTTACAGGTTTTTTACCTCTGCAAGCTCACTGAACTGTGTGGTTGTGCCTGGCAGCTTGCCTTCCACAACAGGAATTGAAACTATTATACTGAGAAATAGAGAAAATTACAGTATTTCAAACACCGTTTTTTTTTCTAAAAAAAAAAAAAAAAAAAAAAAAGGGACAAAAACCTCAGGAGGCTTTTCTTTTTTTAATAGCTGAATGACTAAGAAAGTTCCCTCTCTAGTAAGTCTGGCTTCGCTTTTCAGTCTCCAACAGACATTTAAATGTCTGACAAATAGATTATAGACTACTTGTTTTAAGAGTTTGGGGGGAAAAAAACGAAGCTGAAATCTGTATTCCTTTGAAAGACAAGCACAATATTTGGTCTGCACAGCTTGTGGCACCTATTAAAACCTTCATTAAAGCACCAGTGACAAACTGCTGCTGTCAGGCAGAAGTGATGCTGAGCACTCTGCAATATTTGATGGCACAGTTGCCCACACAGTCATTATGACCATGTTTTCATCCTGCTCTAGACTGGAAAAATATTGGCACCCACTAGAACATTTTGATAGAGGTTGGGTTGGTTTTAGCTACAAGAGCCCATCAAACATTTCCATGGAGGTGAGAGCTGTAGGTGCACTCATCACCTGAGTGGAAATCCATCTGGAAATCAGCAGTGGAAAAAGGGAGCAAACCTTTGAGTAATTTCTCTCCACATTTACATTACATAATATTTTGAGGGCATTAAATCTGTGCAAGTGCCACTTGGTATAATATAATTATTTTTATCAACTTCCTAACACAACAGTTATTTTAGGTTTTCCAATACAGAATACAGAAAAATTAATCTAAAACAAGTTTGTGCAGCACTCTGCATAGCAGCTACCCAGAACCTAGAGCTCTAATCTATGGAGAGCTTCCTTCATTACCCACAGAAAGCCAGCAAAGCCTTTGAGTCTGAGTTTTTCATTCCTTTGTGCTTCTCCTGTTGAGCTTTAAGTCTGTTCCACACACACCACAGGAGAGGGAGAGTTCTGTGAGCAGACACCCAAAGCAACAGGGTGCTCTTGTTATCTTTCTGTTCTCCTTGTTTACTTGCTGAAAAAAGAGTGATTCTCTCTCTTCCCTGATAACCTGCTAATAATCTCAATATTTTTGGAATATATTTATTGTTGTCATTAAGCAAATTTGCTCAGACATCTCCTTGCAATCATAAAAATGAATACTAAGCTTATACGTCACTCTACAAAATTCTATTTCACACTTAACACTTACTAATTTTTCTTTATTGGTTCTACTATTTCAGAAGCCCAAAACTTACTTGCTGGTGAGTGCTATTTTCCCCTTTTTTCCCTAACAGTTTGAATTTTATACCTCATTTTCCCTCCTTGGTTAAAGAACCTTCAGCAGCAAGAGAGGTAACAAATGAAAATCCAGATTGTACATGCATTGTATCACCACTTGCAAGTCGAGAGAAAATTCAGAATAAATACCAGCTTGCACAAACAGTGGGATTTTCATACAATCAGTGGCAGTTGGGCAATGCCATTTTAACAAAATTATCGAGCCCAGCCAAGCCAGCCTGCCTGGCTTTCAGTGCAGCTAAAACTAAAGAAAAGCTGGAGGCAATGTGGTGCTGCCCCACACCTAACAGCCCTGCCTGGAATCCTGCTCGTCTGAGTGGAACATCCTGTAAGTGGATGGCTTCCAAAATTTCATCATTAAACCCCCCTCCACCTGGTTACAGGCATTAAAGTCTCATCCCTGCTAAGGCAGAGCATTTTCACACAAGTGAAAAATGATAAATGAGATTCACACCACACCAAACACAAATGTATCAGCACTCCACCTGGATCTAATCATTTTATTAAGCTGAGCTTATAAAACAGGGCTCGTGATATAGATTTAAAAAAGAAATAATTAAGCCATGCACTATTACTGCTGGAACTTTCATTTCTGCATCCCAGACCGTGACTGATACTTGACCAGAGAAATTCTGGTTTGTGAGTAAAATTGAGGGTTTGCCTTATTAAAAATTTATAATTGTGGGGAAAAACCCCTGTCTACATCAAGTACAGAGGAAGCATCATTTAGTCCAGAAGGCCAGGGTCTGGGGGCAGTGGGAGAATGCAGAACTCTGCCAGAGAGCTCCTCCTGCACCACTTCCATGCTGGGATTCAGCATCTCCTCCCTCCAAGCAGGTTTGTCCCATTCCCTGATCCCACATGTCACACAGCACAAGGTGCAGAGGCAGCAGGCTGATCCTCCTAGCCAGGGGAACCTCCCCAAAACAATGTAAAACATGGGAAAAATATCTCTGGTAAAGTAAACAGAGCACGTCTGGTGCTTGGCTGGCATCACCAAGCCAAAATTCAAGATTGTCTTTACCAATTAAAGGGAATTCCTCAAGAATGTTCCAGAATTTCTGCGAAGTTACAACAGTAGATTTTTCATTTGAGGGAGGAAAAGAAAAAGAAGCAACTTACAGTTGTCTTGTAAAAACAAGCAAGTGCCTCATGAACAGGGCTCTGAGTCACATAACCAGCTGGGTCTTCTCCTGTTGGCCAATCAATCTTGATTTCAAAACTGGAAGAAAGAAAGAAGATAATGAGACTTGACAAACCCCAGAGAATTAAGGAAATTAATAGAACAAACAAGGAGTGATCTGAAGGATGCCCCACAGGAGGAACAGATCCAAGAGCAAACATCCAGTGTCATAAAGAGTTAGGGACGTTTTGCAGTAAAATCAAGGGATTAAAAAGTTCCAACTCTGTGACCAAAGATGTGAATTAAAAGCTTGAAAACACAGTCCCAATGATATCTCTTTCACCCATTGATCAGAGCTCTAACACTCTGGCCTCTCATATTTGTAAATAAATGTGATTTTTATTGTTTTTGGAGGCTGCAAACCCCACGTGTGCCGTGCCTGTGTGAGAGGGAAAGGCCAGCAGAGAGGGCAGGAGCAGAGGGGAGACATTCCCCTACTTTTCCTTGCATGACATAAGAACTTGGAAGGGAATAATTGAGAGGCCTTGAGGTCCCCACAGAGATGTCATGGGGAAGAAGTGACATCCTGGCTGCTTTCCTAAAAGATGCTCAGAAGGATGCAGGGAATGACAGGCAAGGAGAGGCCCTCCTTGGACAGGATGAGGGAACACATCCTTACACTGTGAGGACAGACAGAAAGAAATCCATTTTTCATGTTTTGGTGCTAAAAAGGGATTGCTGTGCTCCAGCACGATGCCATGGCTGACCCAAGCACAGAATTCCACTGGGTTCCTCTGGTGTCACACCCAGCACTCCTGGGAGAGCAAACACCCACTCCTGGCTGGTGAGTTCCAGCCAATGATCAATTCATCTCACCCCTCAGCACATCATCTTTGGATTCAGCCTGCAAAAACTGGATTGTTTCAGGCCCTTGGAGCACCACGGGAAAACATCTTTCATGATAAATGAGGATTTCCCTGCAGACTCCAGTGGGATCACATCTGCTTCATCCTGGATTAGCACAAAGCAGTGACTGTCCCCATGCTCCTGCCACCGTGCCAGCTCTGCCAGGTTTGGCACATCAGGGGCTCTCTTCAGTCTCCACCTCGTGCCCAAATGAACATTCCAGCTATCCAAACACATTTCAGCTCCATATTGCTGGCACTTGTTTGAGATAGAGCAATATGGATATTAATATTAAATATTCTCACTCTAACTTAGGTCAGTTTGTATAATGCCCCTGGGACTCCCAGGACGTGGACACCATTCCTTTCTAAACCACATTTCCAATGTATTGTGAAGGTTCACGCCCAGCACAGAGTTCCAGCCCCACACAGCATCCCCAGGCTTCCTCTCCCCTCGTGGCTGGAAAGCAGTGGGAGCTGATTTTGGGGGATGCAAAGATGGAGCAGCCCAGGGGAAAGCACTGGGGGGTGCTGGTGGCTGAGAGGGTGGGCATGTCCCAGCCGTGTCTGGGAGCCCAAATCCCCTGGGCTGGGCTGAGCAGGGCAGGGGGGATCCTGCAGAGCTGCCCCAGCCTGGGCCAGCACAGGAGGAACCTGGAGGAGCCCAGAGGAGGCTCCAGGATGGGCAGGGGATGGAGCAGCTCTGCTGGGAGGAGAGGCTGGCACAGCTGGCACTGCTCACCTGCACAGGAGGAGCTTTGGGTGAGCTCAGGGTGGCCTGAAGGAGCCACCAAGAAGGATGGAGAGAGGTGATTTACAAGTGACAGGACACAGGGAATGGCTCCCACTGCCAGAGGGCAGGGTTAGATGGGACATTAGGAAAAAAATATCCATCCAGCAAGGGTGTTGAAGCCCTGGCACAGGTGCCCAGAGCAGCTGGGGCTGCCCCTGGATCCCTGGCAGTGCCCAAGGCCAGGTTGAATGGGGCTTGGAGCAGCCTGGGACAGTGGAAGGGGTCCCTACCATGGCAGGGGTGGGATGGGATGATCTTTAAGGTCCCTTCCCAGCCAAGGCAGCCTCTGATGTGACTCTGTGCTGTTTAATGCCAAGGGATGCACAGCCTTGCACTGCCAGTGAGGGAGGAGCACACTGAACCTGCCTGCTACAAACAGAACCTGTGCAGCATCCAGTCTGAAATCCCAGACCCAAGACCCTGTCTACCAAAGAAAACAGGACTTTTGGAACAGGTTTCTAACCAAATATTTGTTATCAGGCTGTACCACCAGGTGGCAAGATTGCAAAATAAAGGGATTTTTTAAATTGTTCCTAAAGCCCATTCAGTCAGGGCTGCTCCAAGGACCCCTGGCTGGGCCGTGGGGATTGTTTTGGGAGGACTTGGGCAAGTATTTAAATGCACCCACATGGGTCTGTAAAATAAAGTACTTGAAGTTTTCTCTCCTCATGCAGTCAACAGCCAAATGCAACACGAGATTCCCAGTACATGAAAAAGGAAATTGTGGCCACCAGCTGCACTCCTGTGAAGAACTTGGTTCTCCCACTGTTTCCAGCCTGCTCCCTCTTTCCCTGATAACCAGTTCAACCTTTTCAAAAGAGCCTAAAACCTGACATGACTGCAGGGAACCACATAACAAAGGGGAACACAACTCAAAAAGATGAATAAAATTACTTTGCAAAGGGAGAGTAAGGACTTTACACAGAGTGTTTCTTACAACCCTTTGGGTAATTTTTTCCCCATCTACTTTCATTTATCTGGTTATATCCCAATTATCCATAAACCAGGACACAGCTCTAAGTTCTACCCTAAAGGTGTGCCACGGACACATGAGCTCAGTTTAAAGGGCTGAATTTTATAATGTGTTATTTTATTCCAAATTTAAGGAATAAATAAATCTCCAGTAACAACGTGGGAAGCTCTCTCTCTAATGCCTGGCCCCTAGATCACAAAGGGCACCATGTGAGCACCCAGTCCACGTTATGTGAGTTATTTCTATCTACACACACACAGGCACATGGCTAAAAAACAGCATATAAAATATTAGTAAAGCTAATACTGGTAGCCACACCAAGCTGGTGAGGAACTCTACCTGACCCTGAGATATGCAACACAAAAGAAACAATGATTCCAGAAATAGTTTAGGGACTTTTTCCTTCCCTTTGTAGCCTTGCACCTGCTCCATAACACACAGTTACACTTCACAGATGCTTAAAATATTGTCATTATCCCTGGAGCTAGAAGAAATTAGGTAGGTGTAAAATAATCAGAATGCCAAGCACATTAAATGTCAAGCATAAATAAGAACCAAAATTGGAATCTTTCAAAGATGCTGGTACTCCCACAGTTGGGCAAAAAGTGTTAACTTCAATAACTGCCACCATTTGGGACTTGTATTATTACACAAACCACAAAATTCTCTGCCTTAATGGCACCAGCTTGAAAGATGATTTGGCATTAGAAAGAAGAAGTAAATGTTATCCAAAACATCAAGAAAACTTCCTGCCCCAAAATAGATTTTTATTTGAGACTCTTCAATTCAAACACTCCAGGGTATTGAAATTAAAAAGAGAAATAAAAAAAATCCCAAAGGCTTTGCAGGAGAAGGGAGGGATGAGTAATACACGAGCCTGTGTTACATGAGATGGCACCAAAAATACAAACTGCAAAATAAACTGCCGAGTTGTGTTCCTTCAACCAATAGAACAAAATAACTTGTTCAATCAACTTTTAATTCCATAATCCAATCATCATGGAAATTAAAATCAAGCACTCTTTCCCTAGTGAATATAGACTAACTAAATATTTCAAAGTGAAGACACCTAAACACTAAATTAGATTGGAAATTCTTTCAAGAGAGATTTGCTTTCATCTAAGTTCATCCCATCCCAGCATAGAGACAAGTCCAGAAATCTAAACTGTAGTTAACTAAAATTCAAGCTTGAAAAAAAAATAATTAAAACCCACCAAGCACATGAGGCCATGCTTAGAGAGTAGCACCTGTTGGGAATTGTCCAATGAAATCCACACAGGTGTTTTGGGGTTTTTTTTGTCTGGCACCAACATCTCCTTTTCCTTCCACATTTCCTGTTTAACTTTCTATTTGAACCACACGACCAAAGCAGCTTTACAGGAGATTCAGAGCTTGGGAATGGCTTTGCTTAGAGGGCTTCAGATGGGAAATCCCCTGGACAAGTCTGTGGCCCTGGAGAAGAAGCCCCCTGGAGAAGAAGCCATGACCCCATCACAGAGACATTCCCATGGCCAGAACACACCACAAAATCCTGAGTATTTCAATGTTCAGGTGGGAGAGATCCACACTCTTGGACAGAGGCAGGAGAGGAACTTTTCTCATCCTTTCAGCCTTGGGGCAAGAGCTCTTCTCTTTCTGGGGAGAGCTGGAGCAGAATCAATGGACTGCCAAGAGGATCAAGAGGAGCATTTGGCCTCAGCTAGAGGAACCTGCCAGCCCAGGGGAGCAAGGACATGGAGCTGATTTGCAGCAAGAGAGCATCGAGGTGACAACACCTCCACAGAACCTGAGGAGGGAAAACATCCCGGGGAGCTGAGCTTTAACATCCCAACCACCCTGTAAAGCTCCAGGACACCCCCCACACGTCATACCTCAGCACAGGTGCTGTGCTGGGCTTCACATTTCTGGAGCCTGAGAGAAAACACTCAAACTCACAAACTCCTCCAATTTTACAGTGAATTGATAGAATTAGGGCAATTCAGGGGTGCTCCCCTGCTCTGAGGAATCAAGGCTCTCTGCTCTGTTCAGGACCTGCCAAGGTGCACTGCTAGGATTGCCACGCCAGCTTAAGCCTCTGCTTCAAATCCCAAACTAACAAGAAAATACAAAGTATAAAGGTATTAATAACTGGAGTTTAAATTACATTAAAGGCTTTGCTGGCTTTCTTCTTTGCCTTATTAAATAGTAAGAAAATAGAAAAAAAACAATCCAAAATTTTAGAAGTAAAATGAGGCAGTGCCATGTAGGGGAGCACTCTTCCTTAAGGTCTTCATGAAAATAACATTTTCTCTTCCTGGAGAGTACTGTGATCCAGCCACAGACTCAGGCAACTGAAGGACGTGTTCACATTTAAAAAAAATAATAAAATCAAATCCTCTTCGTGTTCAAGATCACTCTCTAAAGCACTTACTCTATAAAAAGACATCTGAGAGAGCACACACACCTGATTTATTTCAGGAGCCAAACAAAAATAACAAGAGTGCCACCTATCCTTCATTAGGAATAACAGAACTTCCTGTGGACTGACCTTGCTGCTAAAAACCCTGACAGCTGAGAACACACAAAACTCTCCTGGGCAGAAACCTGGGGGGAAAATGCAAAGGAGTGTTGCATGGAAAAGCAGGATCAAAAAGAAATACAGGAGGAGGACTTGGGAAAAATAAATCTGTAAGGTATCAAAAGTATAAAATCCAAAAGATTAAAGCCAGGAAGACTCAGGATGTTTTACAGCTTGAGGCCACATTTAGGGTTCCAGTAATGACTTTATGAAAATCAGTTTGTGTGCAACAGGCAAGGAGGAGCAAACCTGGTCTAGAAGAAGCTGCTGTGCAGAGGCAGCAGCTGCCACTGAACAGGAGACAGGGAATATTTATCCAGTGCAGACAACTGGAGCAGCAGAGAGAGGTGGGAGGGTCATTATTTTCTCTTTTTTTGAAGTTATAGCAGATATAGAAGTATTATGTACTGTATTATCTAGTAATATATTCTATATATTGCTCATACAGATGGGCAATTCCTACACCAAGAAAATAAAAAGAAATTATTTCACCTAGCGATAAACATATATATATATTTATTATATAAAATAATGATGAACAAATATAAATTTATATGTCTATAAATATATTTTCTCTATTATTTTTGATGTTTTATTTATTTATAGTTATATAAATAATTATAAAATATTTAGGCATTCTATATAAATTTATTAATAAAAAAGGAGAAAAGTTTTCCTTTTTGGTAAAGGGAAGTCATGGCTCACAACCTGCTCCATGTGACGAGGGAAAATCCATATATTTGCATCTATTAAAATCCAATAGATATTTGTAGGCTTTCCAAACTGCCTCCCACAAAGGGAGTCACATGAAAAGTGAGCCCCTGTGAGATCATGCAGAAGGCCTTTGCTTTTCAGAAAAACCTGGGGAAGCTATCTGGGGAAGCAGAGCTCAGCTCTCCCTGCAGAGCTCTCCAGGGAATGCGACATGGAAAAGGGAAGAGCAGCAGAGCCCAGGGAAGCTCAAAGCTCTCCCTGTAAAGAGAGGAGGGGCAGCCATGGAGAGGAGTGAAAAGACCTTTCCAGCTGCAGCTGGACATTGAGGCAGGAGATGAATTTCAGCACAAGTCCCCACAATAGAATAAACACCTGAAAAAACAAATTTACTACATTTACTGCTCAGATAGGGGAGCTCTGAGCTGATCCCCTCCCCTGAGAAGTCAGGCTGGGATAAAACAGTGACATAAAATGTGGCCTTCCATGGAACAACCCCTCCCATTTTCACACAACCAAAGCAAAACCAGTCAAACATTTGTCACCTCTCCCATGGACACCGCCTGGAGAAGGCTCCAGGGAGACTTCAGAGCCACTTCCAGTGCCTAAAGGGGCTCCAGGAGAGCTGGAGAGGGGCTGGGGACAAGAGGGAAGGGCTGCAAACTGACAGAGGGCAAAGGGAGATGGGACATTGGGAAGGAATTCCTGGCTGGCAGGGTGGGCAGGCCCTGGCACAGATGCCCAGAGCTGCTGTGGCTGCCCCTGCACCCCTGGCAGTGCCCAAGGCCAGGCTGGTCACTGGGTCTTGGAGCCCCCTTGGAAGGTGAATGCTGGTGTGAGATGATCCTTAAGGTCCCTCCTGACCCCAGGCATTCCTAATCCACAATCCACTGCCTGTAGGCTGCCCAGAAACCTCTCCAGGATGAAGCAGTATTTTTAAAATCAAGTGGACAGCCAATGCTGACAGCTAAACAATCATCTGCACTAAATTTCCCAGGAAATTGAGGTGTGAGACACCAAGCTGCAGGAAGCATTGCTTGCCAAGCAGATCTTCCTCAGAGACACGATTTACAGGATAAACAAAATGCAGTGTCGTGTTGGAAAGTAATGGAGGTTACCTCAAACCTGTCAAAATTCACAACTTCAACCTCCCCTCAAGTATTGCAAGTGCCTCACCGTAGGAAAAAGGTGGGAAGGAGCCCAAATGAGAACTGCAACCTCTCCAAAGAGCACAATGTGGACTCAAATAAAAATCATTCCATCAAGCCCCTCAGTGAGGAGTCCTTATGGATTGATTTACACATAAAACAGCAAGTGATGGTTTATCTGTGGAGGGAGCTTTGCTCCAGTGGTTTACAGAATATCAGTCCCTAAGTATAATTACAGCTTTATAATCAATCAGGGACTGCATGTTATTTCACTCTCTTAAAGCTCTGTTTGGAATCACATCCAAGACATTTAAAATTGTACTCCAGTTACAGCTTAAAAAAAATCTGCTGTATGGTCTCATCAGAGGAGTTTCAGAAGGATGCTATTAATAAGCATTGAGACAAATACAAAGAATGGCAAAAAAGCAGAAGTGTGAAAAATATTTCCCATTAACATGTGCATATGGTTTCACTCAAAACAAATTTTCTTGCAGGAAACATGTTTATATAACAATATTAAGTTGTTACATTACCAAACTGGCTGTAAGTTTATAATGGGGCCATTTTGATTTAGGCACTGTAAAAATTTCAGCTGGAAGGCAAGAGTCTCAAATGTATATGGAAATATTGGAAGCAAACTGGGGGAAAACTATTTGAGAGAAAAATGATAAAGACAAAAGAAACCAAGTGTTGTTTCTGAGCCCCTAAAGGATGCCAAAACCCCAAGGAAAGAGGAGGGAGATTGGGATTCCGCCTCTACCTCACACAGAGATGTTTAAAACAGTTCCATTCATTGCTGCCAGTGCAGGTAATCTTAAATTCTTTCTGCAAACTTTGTTTTAAGTGATTTGAAGAAGCCCATCAAGCAGCAGGGGCCACCTGTCCCCAGGCACTGTTTGAGCACCCAGGTCCTTGTCAGCCTTACCCAAGCATCATTTGAGTAGCCAGCTGCAACAGGATTTTTAAGCAATTTTTAATCCAGCTCCATGCTTGGGTGAAACAAACAATTTGCATAGAAGATTCTGTTGTAAATGTCAATCTTTTTTTCTTGGCATGGACTTGCTTTTGGGATCTGGATTAGCTTTCATGCCCGGCAGGACTGATGTGGAACTGATACGCGATAATGCTAAAAACGAAATAATGCAGGAATTTCTGTGTGTGAGCACTGACAGGAGAGACTCACCCAGGAAAAAAAAAATTACCCAAACTCTGAGTTTAACACTTCTCACACACCAAAGGAGAGACCAACAGAGCCTGGTACGAGTCTCCCCATCCTGTGAAAGCTGGGAGTTACTTCTGATGGAGGAACAAAACTCCCAACAAAACTTGGTGGGGAGCCCTGGCACAGGGTGCCCAGTGAAGCTGTGGCTGCCCCTGGATCCCTGGAAGTGTCCAAGGCCAGGCTGGATGGGGCTTGGAGCACCCTGGAATAGTGGGAGTTGTCCCTGCCCATGGATGGGGTGGCACTGGATGAGCTTTAATGTCCCTCCCAAGCCAGGGAAGCTCAGGGGTTTTAAAGGCACCTCCCTGCTGGGACAGGTAAAGCCCAGAAGGGCACATGCTGCTGTTTAAAGCCCTGCCCTGAGGTGCTAACCCAGCTTTGCAGCAGAGCAGTTCTGCAGTTTAAGGAGCAGGAGGGAAAATGAGGCAGTGGCTGGGTAGCTGGAATGCTCTTGGAGCTGTGGATTGGAGGAAGCACAATGGCACACCCACACTGCTCAGGGCAGAGGGATGCTCTCTTTGGGGAGGCAGGGATGCTGAGAAAATGTCAGAGAGAGAAAACTCTTCAGGAGGAAAAGCTGATGCATGAGCCCTCCCAGCAGGTGCTCAGTGGTGGGAGAAAGACAGGTGCTCTCAGCATTGTCATGGGTAAGGGAGATTGCAGAGTATTCTGCATTATTTTCAGAGATTGAGAGGATAAACATGAAACCAGTGTAACAACTTGTTACTCTGGGAAAAAAAAGGGGCACATTTGTCAGCAGCTCCACGTGTCCATTATCATTTCAGAAGTGACACCTTAAATATGGATTATTATGCTGGGAAGGAGCAGCACCATCCTGCAGCACCATCCACACTGAAACCTTGCAGGAGGGCCTCTCTGAGTAACTGCAGTCAAAAAATCACTAGGAAAAATCCAAACCCATTATATTCAGTATTTATCCTTGTTTATCACATTAAATATTTACTCTTTGCTCTCAGATTTGAAAACATCAGATGCAATGCTTGTTGCTTCTTATCTAGCAAATACATAAGAATAAAAATAGATAAGATAAATCCCTCAACAGCACCCAGAGCAGCTGAAGAAAGAGGACAGACTGCCCATATATATAAGAAGAAGCAGGCACAGAGTTCAAAACTCCTCATCTCCCTCCAACTCCAGCCAAGTGAACTGAAAAGGCCACTTGGAGGAGGGAACCCAACGAGAGCTGATTGCTCTGTGGATTGCAGGAAGGCTTTGACACCATTTCCCCTGGAAAAGCAGGGCCCTCTCCCAGCCCTGAGCAGCAGCATCCTCCCAGAGAGCTGAGAGCTCACCCATCCTCACAGAGCCAGCCCAGAGCCACCCTGGCCCTGGTGCTTTTCCAGACTTTGTCACCCTGGGTGTCTAAAGCAGCACATCCCGGACACTGCAGCACCAGCAGTGTGTGAATAAATGTGACAGAGGAGTTTAAAAGGTTCTCTGCAAAGCTTCCTGGAGACCAAGGCAGCTTCCACTGTCTCCTCCCTCTTTGCAGCCATTTCTGTGTGCTCTGCAACCCTTCTTTCCCTCACACAATCACCCCAAGCCACCAATAAAGCACCGACTGCTCAGTGAGCTGCTGCAGATTGCTAAATGATGGCCTGACTTGGATATTGCAATCACCAATAATAACTTAGGTATTTCATGCAAAATGCCATCCTATTCCTCTCTCAGAATTACCAACCTTCAAAATATCCTTCCTAAGCCCATCTGAATCAGTCAGAAATAATGGGTTCGTTTCTTTCCAATTAATTCAACCTGGCTTAGGAAAAAAAAAAAAACCCAAATTTTATTTGCCTCTGAAACAGTTCCAGATTTCTTGTGCTTGAAAGAGTCTCTGTACAAGTAATAATACTTGCCCAAATGTCTATTCCTTTAAAATTAGCACCTAAAATTTAAAAAAAAAATTCTTCCATATCCTGCAGGATTTCCTTATCTGCTTAACTCCTCAAGGGTTTGCTGTAAATGAGGTGAAGAAATCTAATAATGGGCCACATGAAAAAAAATAACCCTCCTGACCTTGTTCCAGGAGGAAAAGATGTTTAAAAGGTACATGCAAGGCACAAAGAGGCACACTGAGAGCAGCAGTGGGAGGGTGTCAGCTCCCCCAGAGCTGTGCAGGGAGCAGACAGGAAGATCCCCAAAGCATCAGGATGAGTTTATCCCCAACTTGGTCCAGCCAAACCAGTGAGAAACAGGCTGTGGCTTTGCCCTGTCCCTTGCAGCCTGCTGGGAAGAAGCTGCAGCTCTGTCTGGTGGTTCCTGTGGCTATCAGCCCAGCGTGGCTGGAGAGCAGGGGGAGCCCCAGACAGCAGCTCCAGGTGCTACAAACTGGGGCTCCCTGCCTTGCCCGGGGTGTCCATCCCTGCCACACAGCAGGGGGACATCGAGCCTCTCACAGGCAGCTCCAGCAGCAGCTCAAGGACTTGCTCTTGGAGCTGTTCTTGAAGGCATCCCATTTTTTTTACAGGGGAATTTTGACTGGAGTTGTCAGGCCAACATTTCCCTGCAAAGGATTTATAGCTGGGAAGGAAAGGCAGGAAGGTCAGGAAGAAATTCTTCTCTGGTGAAGGTAGCCAGACACCAAGCAGCCATTTGGGAAGCAGAGAAAACTGAAATTAAATTGAAATTCCTCCCAGTGAGGGTGGGGAGGCCCTGGCACGGGGTGCCCAGAGAAGCTGTGGCTGTCCCTGGATCCCTGGAAGTGTCCAAGGCCAGGCTGGACATTGGGGCAGGGACACCTTCCACTGTCCACCTTCATTCTAGCCTTCTATATACTCTGTCTATTGAATTCTATAGACTCCCCTCCTGAGCAGGAACATCTCAATGCCAAGATTTGCCCTAGGAAGGAAAATTCTGTTCAGGAGAAACCTTCTCTCATCACCATTTATTGTCCCTAACTCCATTCTGCTCTCAAAGTTTGGAGCCAGAGAAGATGGATTTCACATCAGAGTGAAAGCTGGAATGGAAATGGCCCTTTGGAAATGATGGATGTGCTTTACACCCTGAAAATTCTTCTTGGAAAATGACAGACAGCTCCAGCTACGGTCTGAGGCATTGGATGGATTGTGTGAATGCTGCCAAGGTGCAGAGAACTCAAAAGGTCAGGACAAAGACCTGGAAGGAAGAGGAGGAGGCAATCACATTGCTCCCCAATTTTCAACAAAATGAGAATTTCTAAAGTACATATGCTACTTTATTAATTTTCAGCCATGCAAAGACTCAGGAAAACAGACATAGTAATAAAAACCCCTTTGCTCTTCAGACCATTAAAGCAACCAAACACTGGAGTCCTCCTTCACTGCTGCCCCCAAGGAGCCCTGGGCTCAGCTTTGCTGGCAGAGCTGTGTGGGTTTAGTCCTCACTGCTTAAGCCCTGCTCAGCCAAGCCCTGCTCAGCCAAGTGCAGCCCAACAGCCCCGTGCTGGCAGCTCTGACCACCCAGAGCCACGAGCCAGGCTCTGTCCTAACCCTAACACTCACCAGGAGAGCAACCTGAAACTGTCATCATTTTATTCACAAGATTGTCTTAAAATCACTGCTAAACTCACTTAATGCAAAGATTATTTTTTAATGTGCTCCTAATTTTCCCTTATCGAGGTCCTAGAGAATGATTTCAAACAATTGTACAAATAGAAACATGGCTTATTTATTTTACAAAATTGACAAAAACATTCCCATCTAACTGCAAGTGGCAGGAATAACCATCATGGAAAGAAAGCAAGGCTTGGTTTTATTCACAAGATTGTCTTAAAATCACTGCTAAATTCACTTAATGCAAAGATTATTTTTTAATGTGCTCCTAATTTTCCCTTATCAAGATCCTGGAGAATGATTTCAAACAATTGTACAAATAAAAGCATAGCTTATTTAAAACCAGAACAAAATTGACAAAAACATTCCCATCTAACTGCAAGTGGCAGGAATAACCATCATGGAAAGAAAGCAAGGCTTGGTTTGCTTATCAGTAAACAAAGCAACTCACCAAACATCTGAAAACACAAAAATGCATTGGGAATGATACCAAAAAAAAAAATCTTAATTGAAAAATAAGAGAATTTTGTCTGAATTTTATTTTTTTTTGCATCTCTTAAAAGAAAATTCAGACAGCTCTGCCCTCACATTGAATCTGAATAGAATTGCAGCAGATCATGATGGCTCTCACAGCAGAGATGAGATATCAGTGGCAAGCAGACCCTGATGTGGATTGGGATAAGGAGGAAGAGCAGGGCTCTCTCCTGCCCAGCACTTTCCATGCACACTGCACATCCCCACAATCAAACAGCACAGTCACCTTGCTGAATAATGAATGGCAAAAATGAAAAGAAAATTAGGGAGCAGCAAGCACAGGAGAGAAGATTGAAGCTGACATTTGCAAGGAGAGGAAGTCACTGAGAGGTTCCCAGTGGCTGCTCCAGATGGCTGCAGCTATTTTGGCCAGACTACCTGAGCTAAGCACAGGGGGACACAGGAAGGAAAGGAACAAAGGGACAAAAACAAGCCCTGAAAATGGGATGTGGAGCCTGCAGGCCACCTAACTCTGGAGCTTGTGAATAAGAGAAAGCTACAAAATAAAATAGTCACCATTTAGGAAAAGGAAACCAATTACCACTCGGGATCAGACAGAAATTTCTTTTGGCCACTGTGTGGATTCATTATCTCTCCCATGCCTGGCTTTCTCTAAACATAATTAAATTGACTATTTCTTATGAGTAAATCTTACATGTGCTTTAGGCCACATAAAGCATCTTGCCATCTAATTGTATTTTTCATCTGCACTTTCCCCCTTACAGAACTGGGAAGAAAGGAAAAGCCCTTCTGTATAGCTTCATCTCTTTTTTTGTTTGTTTGCCTCGAGGTCCAATGCATATTCTAGCTGTCAAAAGTGATTTCCCTGCTCACTGAGCAAGTATTCTCAACAAGGATTTTCTTTTTTTATTTCCTACGATTAAACAATGATTTTACAGACACAGGTAATAGAAATGCAGGCAGGTCAGAGTGCATCAAAGATTTATCTCTGGGCAGGGAGTCAAGTTTCATTAAATATAAAAATGAAGTTTATGTAAGTGGAACACAGGGTTGCTGTGAGTTGGCTTTGGGACATAGGTGACAAAGTTGCAGCGAAATGATGAAAAACATGAAAGCCTGTAGGAACCTCACATGACCCCAACTTGGATGGTAGGTGACTATTCCACTTCCAGAAGACTGTTTTAAACAATATATCAAAATATATTTAAAGACCTGAAACTGGATTAAGTCTTAAGTCCTGATGCCTGATAAAACCAAATCTTTTGTACTCTCTAACACTGGGCATAAGATGAGAAATAAAGGAAAAAAAAAGCAAAGCGAGTGCAGAAGTGGTGCAAACCAGGTTTGGGGCTGTGTGCCAGTGCAGAAGGGAGCCCAGGGCAGAGCTGGCAGCCAGAGCCAGGGGTTTGTCCCCAGAGTGCCCAACTCAACCCAAGACCCTTCCCCAGGGCTGTGTTTGGGGGCCTGAGTGGAAATGGTGCCAGGGTTCTCACAAACCTGCTGGAGCCCAAACACAACCTGGCACAAAAAGAGGATAAAGCCTTGGGTAGCTCCTGCCAGAGCAGCTGATGTCCTGCTAAGAGGTCTCCTGGTGAGCAGGCTGATGGTGGAACAGCATTTACAGAGCTGAAAAACCCAGCACATCAGAGTTTTAAATTATCAAAGCAGATAACAAGGGCCAGAGGATTGCTGCAGAGGCGAAACTGAGCTGGAGGATATTCCTGCAAACGCAGCCAGGAGAAGCTCAGTCACGTTTTCATTTAGGAATTCAAACACCCGTGGCCTTCAGGAGTCCTTAGGAACCCAATCCTGGGTACTGGAGCTATTTAGGTCCAAATAAGCACTGATTACCACTTCAAAAAATCCCTGTATTTCTTATTCTGAACACCAGGTATCAGCATCTGATGTAGCTGAACTCCATTACTGGCCACAGTGTGGGGTCCCCAGTGCAAAACCCCCCTAAACTTGATGTATTTTACAAAGGCTAAATGTACATGAAAGTTAATCAAGAGAGAGGTCTCTGCAAAAATGTCTAAAGCTTCTTTAAAATCCTTGCAATGTCTGAACAGTTGTTGTGAATGAACTGCTAAACAGAATTAAAATTCAAGCAAGGCCAGATACCCGGAAGGATTATATTCCCTAAAAAGCTGGAATAGAAAACTCTGAAATATTTCAGGCGACTGTTTCCATGTTCAAAGCACCATGACAAAACAATAAACCAGAATATGGAAAGCAAAGCATCAGGAGAGTTTAGGAAATTGGGGATGGAACATGAAGACAAACAACTCATCAAGCAACAGACATTTCCCTCGTGAGAACAAACCTCCAAACTCCACGATGTGATGCCATTTGGAAAAATTTGTTTGGATGTCAAAAGATAGCAATAAGTAGGAAATTGGGTGGTGTTTGTTTAGCACCCAATGGACATAAGACAAATGCAGGCAATGCCATCCCATCACTGGGAAAACAATGGTCTAAATACAAAAACAAGGAAAGCACACATCAAACATGGATAATTCATGGCTGCTGCCAGTGTGTCAGAAATGTGAGTATAAAAACATGGCTGTTTTTTTAAACTAGTTAAAAATAATTAATCCATAAACAAAAGCCTGAGGGGTTTTTTTTTGTTTTTTTTAATTAAGCCATGTCTTGGGGTTAAACAATTTTAAACACAAAACAAAATCAAATCAGGTTCGTCAAAAGAATTATAAGATATCTGTGTTAAATAATGAAAAATAACAAGGCTTCACTTTTTTCACTATTATCAGAAGACATTAAGTGGAAATTACAGAAGAAAAAGTTGCTCCCTGATAGACAAAAGAACTATCAGGATTATTAAAGGAATCCAAATTTGTACAGAAAACAGGCTTTTGCAATTAAAGGCCAGTACTGTTATCTTATCCATGCACTCTAGAGCCCATGGATAAGATAACAGAAGATCTGGAATAAGAAAAAGATATAGGAGAATACAAGACAAAGTCCAAGCTTTCAATGCAAAAACAAGTAAAATTCTGATGTCCAATATTGTCAAGATTTTTCTGATTATTAGGGAAGCTCCAGACCTCGCATGGCTCTTGCTCCTGAGGACACACAGCTCTGCACTCTGCTGCCACAGCAGCAAGAGCCCAAATAAATCAAGGCAAGCAAAGTTAAAAGTTCAGCCAGACAGGAGTGCCAGTAACGAGAAGGGACCATGAATGGAGAATGGTTGCACAACAGAGAGGGGAAGAAATCAAGAAACCCCCTCTGTGAGTGGCTGAGCTAATGAAGCCTCCCTCGCTTCTCTGCTGTCTAATTGTATGCAAGATGAAAATGGAGCTTTCTTCCCCAATTAGTGACGTCTCAGGAGATCTTATTCCCCAGCAGCTCTTTGGTATTCAGCAGGGATCATCAGCCTTTTTTCTTAGGGCTTTCTTTCCCCTCAGCCTGGTCACCTGCTTTCCCTGCTGGCAGGAGCTCCCTGTTTTCTGTCTCTACCTGCCTGCCAAACAGACTCACACTGGCCCAAGGACTCAGGAATTATTGAACTGTAGGGGGAGGAAAAAAAAAAAGGATGAATGCAGAGGCACACCAAGAGATTTGGTCTGAATGTTTCCAAGGGGAGCTGCTGCCAAATCTTGGCAGCTCCTCCTCAGTCACTTCAGCTCCTCAGGTTTGCATTTTCCCCTCTCCTACCCCCACACAGAAGCACCAAGTCAGGAGAAGGAATCTGGGGTTGGGGAATGAATCACCTTCTCAACACTTCTCTTCATGAGACTCTTTCCTCTTCGGAAACTCAGCAAGAAATCATACATATGCAACAGAAAACCCAACCAAGTCAATTTATTTTAAGCCCAGGAAAAGGGAATTAAAAGGCAAACACCTTGCAGGAGTTCAAGCCCAGCCATTTTGCTGGTTATTAGCAATGAGGACAAAGAAGGCAAATGGTCACAATGAACTTGTCAAGCCTTCCCTGCACCTCCTCGTGGGGGAAGCTACCCTACTTTCCAGAGCAGTTTTCCTCAGACTCATCACTTTCTGCTAACAGATGGGGAGCTGAAGATAGAAAGAGGCATAGTTTATGCCTAGCACCAAGGGGAGGGAAAAAATTATCTCAGCAGGAGATTCTTTAAAAAAAATCAGCAACTGTCCTTCTCTTTAGAAACCAGGGAAGGGGGAAGTGTTGAAGACAAAGGATCCCAGACTTTTCCTGGTGCTGCCCATGTTCTGAATGCCAAGCCCAGCTCCTCCAGCCTCTTCTGCTCTCCTTGCTCCTTTTCCTAATCACCCATCAGTGCTCACATAAGAGCAGTAGGAGGAAAAAAAAGCTCCTTCAGAAGTCTAACATAGAGAGTTCTATGATCAAAAAGGTTTCCCCATACTCTCTAAATTGGAAATACATTTTTTCTGTAAAACCCAGAACACTTCAGCTCATCCTTAATCCTCAATTCCTACCTGGATTAGTTTCCTCACCAAGCAGTCAGGATTTCCCTAACTCAGAGATGGCAAAACCCTCTGTAATGATCCAGCAGCAGGGCAAATCCTGGGATTCACACTGAAATATTGTGCAGCAAAATGCTGGGATGAACACTAAAATAGACTCTCTGCAGACTGGAGTTTATAATTTGCCATTGAGACCCACAGATTTCCTGAAATTGTGATGATACAATAAAAATGTCACTGGTCTTAAGTCACTTAACATTTTCTTCCTTTCCACCACTATGGAATTGTGAGAACATTCATCAATAGTGGCATTAAGGAGGAAAAATACCCTCAAACACCATCCCACAACAAACTAAGCTGAACTAAACCCCTTCAGATTGTGATACCTTAATACTCAAGGGGGGAAAGACCCTCTGCTAATTCAGCAAGCTTTCCTAGGGCTGGAAAGGACGAAGTGCCAACAATTTTTAGCATCATTTGTCATCATCTTCTAGATGCCAGCACACACTCCACTTACATTTGCACGTGTTTGTGCCCTTTGTGTGGTTACATAAAAATGCATACTCCTTTGGGGGACCATGGCACCAGAAGCATTAACACCACATTATCCTCACACAGCTTTCAATTCAGATTGGAACCCAAACCAAGGGATTTGGGAGTGATTATTTCATTTTCCTGTCAGTGATTTACCAACTAAATGGAGCAGGAAAGGGCTGGTTTGCTCCAGGGCTAACAGTCATTGAGGAACATGAAGGCAGAAGGAACAGCATTTGCACAATACTGATTTTAGATTTTTTTTTAGATTTCTCCCCTGTGAGGGTGGGGAGGCCCTGGCACAGGTGCCCAGGGAAGCTGTGGCAGCCCCTGGATCCCTGGCAGTGCCCAAGGCCAGGCTGGACAGGGCTTGGAGCAGCCTGGGACAGTGGGAGGTGTCCCTGCCCATAGCAGCATGTAGAATGAGATGATCCTTAAGGCCCTTCCAATCCAAACCATTCTGTGATTTCTCTTTAGTTCCAATTTCCAGAGGGATTAAAAAAATTATTGTGTGCATAGTTCTTCAAGGGAAAAGCTTCCATTTCTGTCTTCCCTAAGAGAAAAGAGGTCACCAGAATCAGGGTGAGAACGTTTCCAAGGAGGTTTGCCTTTGACAGGGCAGGCATGGAATTGCATGAGTGATTCTTACACAGGAGTGTGAAGATAATAATCAAGCTCTAAGAAGGCTGAAATTCACAGGAGGTCTATACACACCTGTGTAAACCCTGAAATAATGAGAGATAAAGGTTTGGTGAAAGTATCAATGGCTCTGTTATTTCTGAGCAGATCCCAGGTGAAAAACAGGACACAAATATAGAGTCCCACACACCCAGTCACACACGGAACCAGAAGGGTTTACAAGAGACATCAGAATACCATCAACTAAGTGCATCTTCTCCCTTTTGGGAAGATAACTGCAGCCTCTGTAGACTTGAGAAATCTAGGTGGATTTGGGCAAATATGGAAAATGGAAGTTGAGCTGCCTCTTTAAATGCTGAGTGATTATAGGAGGGTACTTCTTTGGGGTGTTTTGGGTCCATAATGTGACCATGGAAGAAACTGCACCACAGCAAGTGCCCTGCCATGGGCACCAAGCACTATTTTATCTTGGAATTTCATTAGACCATCAATTGAGACAAGCACTGACTGAACAAATCAAAGTGAGCTATTTATCTACAAGAAACACAACAGATCAGGTTGCCAATAATTACAGATATAAAATAATGCAGACTAGTCTACACTGTGGTTTTGTGAGCTTCTATTTTGTTGGAGTTCAATTTTGTACCATTCTTATAGACTGTTCTGTAGTGTCATCATAAAGAAAATTTAAACCAGTTTCTGTCATTTCCCTAAACCTTTCTGACTAGCCTGATACATGCCTTGATTTATAAAGTCTGTGGTTATTTACACATTTGCCCTCCATCATTCTGAAATGAATTTTGCTTGAACGTTCCTTTCCTGGCTGAAATCTAAGAGAAAGTAATACAGGGAGAACTTTCAAGGGTAACCTTGGCTATGGAATAGGTTAGGGAGCCTTTAGTCTAGAGGATCCTTGTTCAGAAGCTACTACAGCTGGCAGAGTGATGAAAGGAGTGAAAGAACTCTGGACAGGTCATCAAGAAAAAGCTAAATGAGGCTCAGGACGAGCATCCTCATAGTGGAGACAGGTCTCTCACCCCAGATTTCCTTTGGTTCCCCTGAAAGTCTCTGATTTCTGACTGCCACTATCACAGCCTGTGATTGCAAGGATTTTGTGGGTGGCTGGAACTTCCCCAGAAATGTTTCCAGACCCAGCTGAGCTCCCCTGGTGTGTTGCCATCTAATTGCAAAAGTTCCACACCTTCTCAGTGATTTCTCACGGGCAGCTCCTCACAGCACAGCCAACAAACCCCAGCTCTCTCCCCACCCAGCTAACCCACTCTTTTATAGCCCTCATCCTCACTGGACACAGCTGTGGCCTGGTAAGGGCAGGTCTGTTCCTGATCTTGGGTGATGAGCACAGCTGCAGCTCCTCAGGGCTGAGATTGCCTCCTGCACCCTCTTTATTTTCTTACATTCTCTCCCCCACACCGGTGCACAGTGAGTGTTGACAGCAGGGATTACCAGGGGGGAACCCACGTGCTGGGCTATCAGAGAGAGCCCTGCAAGCAGCACAGCTGCCCCAGCCCTGGCTCTGCTCCCTTGGGCACCCGGGGCTGGCACAGCAGAGCTGGCACCCCCAGGCTCTGCTCGCTGACACCTCCTCACTCCAACCTGCCTTGTGAAACATGGCCAAAAACCTCTGGCTTCCCTTTTTCACTTTCTGCTGGGCATTCAGAACAAGCCCAAAAACTGAGGGTGTTCCGTTCTCACTTGTTAAACACAGGAATGGGCACCACACAGATTTTTCCTCTCCCAAACCAACCCTCAGCTCGTGACAACTTGGTGCTGCCTGGGTGGCAGGACTGTCACAGACATTGGGGGTCAAGCTCCAGCAGCACCATGATTAAGTTTACAAAATTATTTCTTATTAAAATTATTAAATTATTTCTTATTTTTTTAAAAAAGTGAGAAAAGCCTGAAGTGATTTCATTTGACCAAAATAGGATGCTTGATGTGCAGATGTTGTTTCATTTCTGATTAAATGAAAATTGAACTCTGTTAAGCTGGGAGTTGGAAGATAAAGTTAACCTGAGTTAGCAGCACCACCAACCTGAGATGATTCCACATAAAGCTCGAGGAAATTTTATCAAAACCATGAAAAGATTTAAATATTGAAAACAAAAAAAAAACCCTCTTGTTAGCTAGTCTGCCATACCTTATGTTCCAGTGCTTAGTTTATATTTTAGCAAAACAGAGGTAATTAGGTTGGCATTAAATTCCAGTACATAAAAGCTGCTGAAATTTTCATTTGCAGAGATGTTTAACCATCATTTTCTTCACACTTTGAAAGTGAACATAGACAGTCTGCCTAATGTCCTCTTATGTAACATGCACCAAATACAACAGAAAGTTATATGGAATAAAACATATCTGGGCATTTTCAATTTTACTTGTATTTCATACATAACACATTTAACCTGACAAGAAGAAAGGTAATAAGAATAAAAGTCATCAATTTGAAATAGTATTTTTTGGTTCTAATCCTTAAGCTATGAAAGAAAGACTAAGTTTCCATGGAAAATGTTCTATTGCTAAAAAACAGACAAATAATATTCAGATAATAAATCTTGAGCAATACACTTTTTAGCTGCTAGTAGGTGAAAAAATACTGCTGTCAAGTGACTAAAACAAGCATTCAATTCTCTAACAGCCTGAAATGTAACAGATTTCACCACAATACCAAAGTGCACTCAGGTAATGAAATACACGACACAAAGGACATCCACAATCACTTTAGAAAGATTTTTAAAATTTACAGTCCCAACAATAAACTTCCTTTTTCATGTACTTGATAGAGCGGGCAGATATCTGGAACTGCTGCTCTTCTGGGCTTGGCACCAGCCATTCCCAAGTGGGAGAAAAAGCAGGATATTGGGAAGTGCTCTATAGAGTTCTGGTGAGAGGCATTTTTGTCTGTAATGTAGTGACCCTGCATCACCAGAGGCACATGAAAAACCCTAACACCTCTGTTCCCTTAAATAAATGAGAATAGTCAATATAGCAATACAATAAAAAGGCTTTTTCCACCACTGAACTTGGATGTCCAGTTCTGGGGGGTGTAAGAGAAACCATTAAAACAGCCAGCAGATTTGGCTGCTGCTCCTGGACTGGGAAATTTCCTTTTCTGTGAGGAAGGTGGGTGCCCATTTCACCTGGCCAGGACAGACTCAAGAGGAACCACAGCAAACTTCCACACTGGTACCCCTGTAGCAACATCACCCCCACCTGGATCTCCTTAAGTCAAAGCCTGTCCTGGAAAATGGATGTTCTTTAGGACATGATGCATAAACAGCCATTTTTGGCCCATTCTACACTGCAGAAACACCTGCATTGTCCAAAGATACTTCCATAGATTTACTAGCAGCCATCACACCTGGATTTGACTTATTTTAATTACCAGCCTCAAAACCAAACCATAATAAAATAGCTGTTGGACCAGTCACAGCCTGAACACAGCAAGAACTAAATGCCATGTTTTCAGCTAGTCAGAAAATTATCTTTCAATAGAGAGATGATGATCATACCAGAAGACATCAGCAGCTCTCATAATTCAAAATTCCTTTGTGTTGGTTGCAGCATATTACATGGCAAAACAGGGGGGGATAAGTATAAAAATATAGAAATAGAAATAGAAATAGAAATAGAAATAACTATAACTATAACTATAACTATAACTAAACTATAACTATAACTATAACTATAACTATAACTATAACTATAACTATAACTATAAATTAATTATTTTTTATATATATATATATATATATATATATATGAGTTAGGTCTGGAATAGAGTAGCCAAGGAAAATTCAGGAAGACCTAGAAGCAAAAGGAAGCCCAGGTGTGTGTTAATTTACTATTGTCTATTATTTTACACACTCTCCTCCCAGGTCATCCTGTCTGAAAAGTAAGGTGGCCTCAGGACCACACTTCCAAAGCTGTCGCAGACTAAAGATAACTTGACAGCTGACAATTTACTGCCACTAATTTTAAAAATATCACACAGATCAGCTCCAAGAAGAGTACCATGACCCACTAGAGGAATGCAAAAGGAGGCATGAAAAAAAAAAAAATCTAAATTCTCTCAGAATATATCTCAAAGTTCCTTTTTCTATACAATAAAAAAGCTGCCAACTTGTTTCTTCCTAATTTTTTTTTCTTCTTCCTTTTGTTTCTCCTTTTTTTTCTTTCTTGGCTTTGGATATTCAAGAATCACAAAGACGAAAAGAAAAAATATTAAACTACGTATAAAAATATAATAAATAAAACATAATAATGATTTTGAAAATATAATTTTAAAGTCAACTTAACGACATTTACAATCACACTCGCAATATTCATTTTCCATGCTGGATCTCCCAGCATTTGGATCTTAACACCACTGCAGGTCCATGCAGGCATCTGCAGAGAGTATTTTGAAAAGAACAAATATTTGATTCTGTTTGTTTCCTCAAGATGGAGAAGACAGGAAGGTGATAATAATTCCATTAGAAACACCAAACTTCCTTGTCGCCACAAGAGAAAAGCAAGGCACAACTCTTCCCAAGAATATTTCTGGGTTTCACATTCTCTGAACCTCAGAGAAAGGAAAAACAATTCTGGTTTTATTTGCTGTGCCAAAGCAGAATGCAATGTGGAGATTGTTCCCCCACGGTGATGGGGTTTTGTTTCCTTGGCCCATCAGGGCCAGGTGTGTGAGTGTGTGTCAGGACTGAGGGTGACAGTCACAAGATTCTGGGCAGTGTGTGCAGAGTTGGGTGCTTGGCAGATTCAGTGTAGATGTAATGTAATATAGTAGAGAATAATATAGCATAACAAAGTCATTAATTAGCCTCCTGATAAGATGGAGTCAGATGCATCACTCTCTCTCCCCCTCATCGGGGGCAAAAATATCCGCTATACTTCCTCGTGTGAAAACCTAATTTTTGTCCCTAAAACCTTGAAAACTTACCTAAAAAAGAAGTTGAGGCATGCGTGAAATGCTGTTGCTCATCTCAAGGCCTGCCATGTACAAGCTCGTTTGCCAGTCCCCCCTCAGGGAGAGGGAAATGCAATGCAAGAGGTGCCAAAACATTTTCTTGCGCTCCTCAGAGTGGTGGCCAACGCATTTGGGCCAGCTCCCTTCCCCGGGTGACTGGCAAGGACCTGGTTGAGCTGTAATTACTGCTGGCAGCAGGAGCTTTTGGAGAGGCAATTCCTTTCTTCCCCATGGTTCAGGCCATAAAAGTGAATTCCAAGTGTCCCACCTCCCGTTTAATGCTCGCTGTCCGTGCGCGCGGACGCTGCTCCGGACAAACCCCTGGCGTCCCGTAAAGGATCTGTGCCTGAGTCACAAGGCACAGCAAGAGGCTTTAGAGGGACTGCTTCGTCCCTGGGCTCTTCCCCCAAGAATTTATGACAAAAGCAAGCTGCTAAAATGGTGATGGAAAAGGGAGGAATTTAATGTGGGACGTAACCTGGGCAGCGCTATAACCGCGCTGTAAAAATTTCAGCAGGAACCTTTCCTGCGCAGACATTTCGAGGAGCCCTTTTTGGGTTCAGATATTTGCTCCAGCTGAAATATCAGGCACATAAAACATCGAGGCAATGCCACCACCAGAAGCATAATTAGAGATCTGGAAGAAGAGCTTCATCAGTTGTCCATTTAATTCTCTCTCCTGGCTCCAAGAGTGGCAGTACCAAATGCTTTGGAGCAAAAATGCTCCAAATAAAAGGAATGAGAGCTCTCTGCAATCTGGTAAAACCCTTCCCCGTGGAAAGGTTCCCTGAACTCCTCTCTAGCTCTTCTTATAGAATATAAACAAGTCAAACTTTAATTACTGTAAGCTTTCACATACTAATGGAATATGGGGAGATTTAAAGAAATTTGGAAAGCAGCAATTTGCTTTGGAGTGATGTAATTTTACTTAATTGCTTCTAATTAAAATTATTCTACAAATGTAAAACAAAAATGTCTATTAATTCTCTGCATAAACTAAATTTAGGTATCAACTGAGTAGCTTATTCACAGTATTTACTATAATTACTGCAAGACTTTTGTAACTTTGATGATTTAAAAGTTTGGAGGCTTGATACCAAATAATGGTTTCTGCTGCATAAAGCAAAATAATCTTTCAAACTCCCAGTGCCTTTGTACTTTGGCTGTGACTCACTAAATTTACATTGTGTGAAAGTACATGTAGGAGTAAAAGCACTTATGTATTATCAAGAAATATGACATTATAATCCCATGAAGTTACTACTTATAGAAAAAAATAAAACTGTTCCCATTCTCTTCCACACCTAAGTGTAAAGTGAATACTTTCCATTAACTTTACCTTGGATTAACTTTAGAAAGAAAAAGGACACTTAATATTTCTGCATGTATTTTAAACTTCACTTTTAACACAAAGTTTTAAAATCAGCCATGAAACATAAAAATTGGAAATATCTTTCCAAAAAATTTCACTCATCTGAAAATAATTATTGTATTTTAAACTATCTTGTGATTCCTGTCAAATCTGACAAAAAGCTGCGGCCAAAGTTGGGGTGGAAAATTAAACAAATAAAATGTGAGATCATTCTGTAAACTTTTATATTTTAAAAATGGATCAAATTAAGTCCAAAGACAGTTATTTTTGATATTTTTTTCTCTTCTTTTATCTTTCTTATTTTCCCTCCACATTTTTGCAACCTAGATTTTCATTTGGTTCTTCAAACAGCCCAACAAAGCAAACACAACAGGGTCAATGTGCCATTTTGAGGTGAAATTTGCTAACTTGAGTAAAACCAGTTTCTTCCTACAGATAAGCCATTTTCTTCTCCAAATTCCTTAATACTCCAAAGCCAGTGCATCACAAGAGAGCCATGCCTGATTTATTCCGTGGGGAGATGGCATTGCCACCCTATGGAGTTCACCCCACTAACAGCTGAGCATGGACCTCTAACAGCACACAGAGAATCAGGAGGAAGCAACCACCCTCAGAGCTCCTCTTGCTGTTGGGAATCATGGAATGGCTTGGGTTGGAAGGGATCTTAAAGCCATCCAGTGCCACCCCTGCCATGGGCAGGGACACCTTCCACTCTCCTAGGGTGCTCCAAGCCTGTCCAACCTGGCCTTGGATACTGCCAGGGATCCAGGGGCAGCCACAGCTGCTCTGGGCACCCTGTGCCTCACAGGGAAGAATTTCATCCTAATGGCCAACCTAAATTTCTCCTCTTTCAATCTGTATCCATTCCTCCCTGTCCTGTCACTCCAGTTCCTGACAAAGAGCCCCTCCCTCTCCGGTTCCCTGTAGCTCCTTCAGACCCTGGGAAGTGCTGGGAGGTGTCCACACAAGCTTCTCTTCTCCAGGCTTCACAGCCCCAGCTCTCCCAGCCTGTCTCCTCAGGGGAGGTGCCCCACACCCTTATCAACACCCTGGCCTTCCCTGGACTCACTCCAACAGTTTTTGTGTTGGAGGCACCATCTGAAAACTTCCAGAACCTGGCAAACCGTGGAGCGTGGAAATCCAGACCCTGGCTTTGTTTTTAAATTTGAGGGGGAAGAAAACAGATTTCTCTTAGCCAACAATTTTGGCACTGTGTTGGTATTGTTTTCCTCCAAAAAATCCAGTTCCAAGAGGCTCCTAAGGAAGTCACAGGCTGCCACCTTTGGGCCCAGCTGTGTCACAGAAACATCTGTGCAGTGCAGGATCAGGCACTTCACCATCTCAGCAGGGTGGAATCTCTCCATCAGTGTTCCCTCTGCCTAATGAAGTTCAAACCAAATTACCACCAAAGCCCAGAAGGAGATTGCTGATGTCATGGCAAAGCAACAAGCAAAATAAAATGAAATTGTAGAGGCAGCAGCACCCAGGAAACAATTCCTCACAGTAATTTACTTCTCGCATCACTGTGTGGCACTGACTGCATCCCTTCACTGCATGGATGCCCTGGGAAGCAGATGGTTACACATTTTTAACCCCAAGCTCACCAAGCCTAATGACAGGCTCTTAATTAAGGAAAAATCAGGGAAAATAGGCTTTAATAAACAAAGGGGTTGCATGAATACAAAATGCAGAGGGCATGTTTAAAAATTGGCCAAGATCAAGAGGAGGAACAATGAGTTAAATTACAAAACCAGTTATTAAAATGTCTGGTTTAAATATCTGAAAACAAAAACCTTGAAAATGCACTGTTCCAGGGAAAATTCTGCAGTGGCAGGAAGAGATTCCCAGTGCAACTTGAAGTTTTTTCTCAAATTCAGCAATTCACTAACAAATCATCATTAAAGCCTTGATCCCCAGGGCATCCTAAAAGCACTTTTGCAGCATTAGTAATAGGCCATTTAATTCCCCCACTTTATTTCTAATTTCTAATTAGGCTTTAATTCATCATATATCTTATCCTCTCATTGTGATAGCCTGTGTTCTTAAGGAAATGGGAATTTGTCTTTCTGAGCTAAAAGTTTTTACACTCAGGATTGCTGGATCATGCTGTTCCTTCTGCTTGTTTGCCATCTCCCTCAAACTATCCTAAAATAAATCCAAGTGTTTGTTATTGAAATATCCTGCTTTCCCTTATCTGCTTATGCTGCTCAGCTGGCATTTTGGAAATGCAAGAATTGGTGACATTCCATGTATCACCACCTCAAACCACATTAAAAAGTCCTCTGTACCAGCAGCCCTGTCTTCAAATAACCTTGAAGAGCTTCACCGTGGAACACTGATTAAACATCTGGTCCCACTGCAGGTCACCCAGACAAGGGGTGGTGCCAGGGGCTCCCTGTCCTGCTTGGACTTCTCCTACCTATGGATTGCTGCACTACTTGACTCTCTAAAAGTTTCTACAGGACAGCTTCTTTTATTGCCAAACTGAAAAAATAAACAAACAAACAAAGAAAAAAAGAACCAGAAGAAAAAAAAACACCAACCAAAAAAAAAACAACAACAACAAAAAAAAAGCCATCCCCAAATCTGCTGCTTTTCCTTGTGACTCTTACTCCATTTCCTCCTGCCCTAGGTATAAGGTTACCAGTATGGTACATCTAACTCCAAGATTTCTTTGTGATCTTAGGCAGAATGGAAGAGCTGGAATGAGGGTAGAGCAAGTGGAGTAGAGCAGAACAAGGGGAGAATTGGGGTGAGCTGGGCTTAGAGCCGAGCAGACCCAAATCCCTGCACCTGCAATGCAGCACAGCCCAGCTCTGCCTCCGAGACTCCAGCAGCAGCAGGAATCTGCTCAGGGCAGAGTGACCAGCTGCACCTCAGCAATCACTCCTGCACCCACAAATTCTGTCACTGGGGAGACATTTCAGGACCTCCCCAGTGCCTGTGCTGGGGACAGGAGAGAGACCCCAGGAAATGCTGTTCCTCTGGTTCTCTGCCAGTGGGAAGCCTGAGTTTGTACCTGACACCCAGCAGATTTTCCTGTCGTGGTTCAGTTTAATTTATTTGTTTCTAAATATCAGCAAAAGATAGAGTTGAGGGGAAAAAAAAAAAATTGTGTCCCTGACGTGCAGCAGAGCCTGGGTGGGGCTGCCAGGTGATCCCACAGTCAGACACTCATCCGAGGTTGAAAAGCACTGCTGCACTGCAGGGTTTGCATTTCCAACCCTCAGAGCAGCACCAGCACCCAAAATCAATCCAGTTCCCTCTGCTGATCCCTTCTGAACGAGCAGCATGCACAGATCATGCTGAGACAGAGGCTGCTTTTCTTTAGCCTGCTGATCTCATTCGAACAAATACGAGGGCAGTCTGATTTTATCGGCCACAAAACGAAGAGCGTGTTTAAATTTTAACATCCAGCCAAAACCTCTTCTGCTTACAATTTGAGTTTAAACTTATACAGCATGTTCATTACCATAAACAATCTGCAAAATGGCCAGAAAACAAACTCCCCCCTTGTAATCTGCGCTCAGAAAACCGCAAAGAAATAAACATTGGCATCTCGGCTTTGCTTTCACTTTGCTCTCAAGGCTTTGGAAAGACCAGCTGAGAAGGTTCCCTTCCAAATAAACTGAAGGTTTTAAACAAAGCAAAGAATGCTTCCAGATGTTTTCCTTTCAAGCATACCTTAATAAATGATCCTGAATAAAGAAAACTTCAAGGTAGATAAATAGTGTCTTGGAGGATAATGAATTAGGGAAGGGCTCTAAGTATTACAAAATTATACTCATGTTTCATCTCAATTGACTTTGTCCACCTAATCAGTAAAATCAACAATGACAATTTGACTTTCTTCATTGTGAAAGGGAACAAAAAACTATTTTAAAATATGAGATAATTTCAATTTAATAAATACTACATGTGCAGATAATGGGATTTCCATGAAAAATTCAAAGAGCATTGCTCTTCGTCATTAAATTCAAGTTAATCAGCATATTCTGCTGCAGATTCAATTAAAAACCAATATTCTAAATTTATTACTCAGTTGTAAATATCAATTCGGTTTCCAAGCAAAATAATATGAATCTGCAGTAAACAGCTCAATCATTCTGGAAGTTGTCTAAACACCAACCCCAATAGCAACAGAGAAAATAAACAAGAGAAAAGCCACAACAGCAACTTCTCCAAAATCCAGAATACGTGGTACCACATATTGTACCTTAACAAACCGAGAGAAGTGACAAAAAGTGGTGATAACCCACAGGAACAAAGGCTGCTATTTGCTTATCAAATGTTACAAATTATTGTTTTAAGCAGATGTTCGTTTGGAATGCCATCTGGGAGATGGGAAGGGTCTGTCAAAGCACAATCCTGATGGAAATCCCCTAATCAAACCTGACAGAAAACCAAATCGACAGATCGACAGCCAGGAGCTGCAGATGCCTCGTTTCCTTTGGAAAACCAGCCCGAGAGGAAGGGCTCACTAACAACAACCACAGCATCCCCTCCAGAGGGGCTGGCAGCACCCACAAACCCCAGCACGACAATATTTGATGGGAAAACAATGAATCCAGAGAGCACGACCCCTGGAGAAGCCACAGGGATGGATCCAAGAGGAGCATCTGCCTCCCCTCCCCGTGTGACCCCCCAAATCCATACAGGGGGTCCTGCCTGCTCGGGAGAGGAGCCCCCACAGCTCTGGGGGAGTGAGTGACCTCCCTGGACAGAAGCACAAGGATGGGCACAGCGAGGGCACGGAACGAAGGCAGGCTGGTAAAACCTGGTCAGCTTAGTCCTGGCTTTCCAAAGCCAAGCCCAACAGCAGCTCTGAAACTCTGCCATGGGGAACAGCCAGGTTGGGCCAAGCTGGAGAGAGCAGGAGCTGAGGGAATGTTGGAGAGAGTAGAGCTCAGGGAACGAGAGAGAATGTTGAAGAGAGTAGAGCTGAGGGAATGTTGGAGAAAGCAGGAGCTGAGGGAACATTGGAAAAAGGGAACACTGAGCTCCACAGCCTGAGGAGACACTCAGAACCATCAGGAATGTCACTTCCAGGTCTGAAAGGTGCCCTAAGCAGTTACAGACTCCACTTTAATGTTTCCCTCTCCTCTCCCGTAAGTTCCTGTTCATTATTTTCATATTTTCTGTTTGGCATATAGAAATAGGATAATATCAAGTTTGAACTAAATTTCTCCATGACTATAAAAATATATTTGATTAAACAGATGTCAGCAAAATTTTATGGAGTGAAAATTGAGTAACAGATGGTGAGGTCTGTGGAGTTCAAAGAGGCTGTATTTTATTAAATAGGAAATTTGAGGAAAAGAATTATTTTGCTGGAAATATTGATGCAGTGTTTAGACAAATGTAAAAGCATTCTTCCTTGATAGAAAACAGTAAGTTTAAAAAAACTTAGAATAGATATATTCATAACATGAACCTCACTCAGATCATTAAAAAATGGGATTTTATTCTACGTTCTTTTTACTGACTAGAGCATATCAAGATTCTCAAAGAAAAATAATGGAGAAGACAAAAATTCAGCTACCAAACCAAAAACAACAATGACCTTGATTAAGCATCCTGAGCAAAACACATCCTTTGTATGATACACAAATATTGGAAAACAACAAGTTTAGAAGTACAAGACCACGGGATAATAAACAATTATACCAAACTTACATTACAAGCATTGAACAAAATTGCAAATAATGGCTCATGTGCTGTGGGAAATGAGAGAGAAGGATTATAACTCCTGACTGCCATTAATGTACCACCCCTATTCCAGCTTTACTGCTTGGAATGGTGGAAGAACATTGCCACCAGTGGAACATAGACAGAGAGTCAATGAAATGAAAAGAACATCATAAATGTAATTATTATTGCACAAAATGATTTCTCTCCCTATTCCTATGGCTCTCAAGTCTTTTCTTCAAGCTGATATTTTAAACATTTTATTACATCATTGGGGAAAAAAAAAAATTCAAAGGGCAGAAGGAGTTTCAAATTCATGACCAGGCTCCTTCTGCATCAAAGAGAAAGCTGCAGTACCCTGTGGAATAGCAGTCAGGGAGCTGCCTCAGATGTCCAGGGGGAAGAACTGGAGAAATCCAATAGTTCCAGAGCACTCAACCATGCTGAGAGCTGCCTGTTGTCCAGAGCAGCCTTGTGTTGGATCACAGGCAGGAGACCCCTCTGAGTCCCCCACGGGGAGGAATCCTGAGGAGGAGATAATTGGAGCTTCCTGAGCTGACAGAGCCTCTCTGACCTGCAAGAGGCACCAGGCCTGCACAGCCCAGCTCCATCAGAGAGCTCTGCTCCCTCCCCTTCCCAAAAGGCTGCTGGGAGCTGCTTCTCTCTGATCTCACCCAGCAGAGCTCGGGGCTTGGTGGATCAGAGCTGTAAGTGCTGCTGCCACCAGCAGTGAAACCATCCCCAACACATCACAGACATTTCTGAGCTGGTGTCTCCATTTCTCAGAGGCATTTCCCATCAGGTGCTCGGCTGTGCTGTCGGGGCTCCTGATGTGTGCAGCCCCAGAGCTGTGGGAGCTGCTCCGTGCTCCCAGGGAGAAATCCTGCTGCTTGTTCACAGAGTGGGGCAAGGAGCTGAGCCTCCCCAGGCTGGGAATGCAGGAACAGAGCTTACAGCACACCAGTGTTTATGGTTTATTAGCTAAGATCATGTCTTATTAGTGGGTCTAAACCTTGACACCAGCACCACAAGAAACATTTTCCCACAAAGACTGTATTTTAGGAGAGAGACAGTCAGATAATGTTTGACAGACTGGTAAAAGAACCAACCAATTCAAGCCTCCACAAAGCAAAATGCCCTCCTCGAGTTTGCACTCCAGGGTTTTGAACAAGAACAAGCTCTTCAGGAGCAATGCTTAGCTTTACAACCCCTCCATCCTTCCTCCCTCTCTATTGATCCATTTATCAGTCACATCCAGGGATCTGGGCTGCTTCACAGGCTCCAGATAAACACATGAGATCCTTCCTGGGTTTATAGCACCACCAGAATAATTTACATCACATTTAGCACAGCTCTGCAGCCTTCCCAAGGAAGAACTGATGGGATTCAAGCATGCTGAAAGCACATATATGTTGTCTGAACTATCTTCACATGCTTTTAGACCTAGAAATTTAAATTAGCAGAAAAAGGAAACACTGGAGGTGGGTGTTAATTACTGCTATTTACAGGCTTTTTAGCAGTTTCCCATATTGGTTAAAACAGAAGCTGTATCTTATTTTCAGTGATTCAAAAATCAAGGCAAGAGACAGAAATTCATCAGAAAAATCAGAGACTACTTTTCCAGAGATATAAAAGAAAATGCAGCTTACACATCTCAGGCATCAGCCTTTAGATCTGTCCTTTATCTTCCTAAGGCAAACATGATGATCAATCTATAAAAAAATCCTGAAATAGTCACCAAAAAACCTCCTCTTAATCTTCAGCCATTCAAGGATTCTGCAGTTTCCAAAAGAACTCTTAAGCCCAGGACATTTTGGGGTTTGAAGTATTCAGTGTTAAGGGCATGAAAAATATCACTCAAAATGTTTAAAGGAGATTTCAAAGCTTGACCCAAGTTGATAACCCTGGTTAAGATTTTCATTTCTGGATATTTCAGATAAAATGGCTGAGGACTTACAGAGAGCAGAAACCAGATTTACAGCAGCATTTTAAGTTGTGATAAGATTCCTAAATATAAATGCCCAAAGCTGATGTGCCAGAATGTTCATTGGGTATTTTTGAAAGGAAGGCACAAGGAATGATCTTAAACCTATATTTAACCTCTACACAAGAGGCAGTTTAGCATTTAGAGAGATCTGAAGGAAGGCCTTGCTCTCATCAGATCATCTTTCTTCAGCTTTGGAGGAAGAAGTGCTAATTTCCATTCTTCCCCATTTTCTGACGTGCTTTAGGACTCATTGTGGATGTGGGAAAAGAAATTATTTGACCTCTTGAATAGAAGGAAAAGGGAAGTGGGAGGATCATGTCTGGAGAGAGATCTCTGCCCCCCATTCCATGTCAGCGTTCTGGGCCCTCAGGGAAATTGCTCAGGGCCAAATCTGACAGCTACCAGAGAGGTTTATTGTGAAATGAAACGAGGAAAAGCACTCTTGGGATAATCTTATGGAACCCTCTTTAAACTCCTGCAGTGAAAGGAAGGAAAAGTCCATCTAAAAATACCAAATCATTGACAAATGGAGTCAGAAAAACAAAAAAAAATTTGTGCCAATATGCAAAATGCTCCCCAAACTGGATAAACTCAATTAGAATAAAAACAACTTGTTGGAATCATCATTCTAAGGTGCTTTTAAATACCTTGAAGATAATTGTTACCACAATGCAGCCAGGAGTTCTGAGGAGCTGCCTATTGACCCCTTTCACAGACAAGTCACTGTTTAGATAAAACCTCATGCCCACTCTTGGTGCTTCTCTGTTGGTGTTTTCACAGAGAAGGCTGAACACTTTTTTTAAAATTATTTGGCTGACAGGAGGCTGCTCTGTGCCTTGGGAATGCCAATGGATCCCTGAGTGGTGCCAGGTTACTGACACAGGGGGGACAAGGACACAAGGAGGGAAGGGTCTCCCCGAGCACAGCCTTGCACTCAGTGTCTTCTTTAATGCAAGCTGAAAGCAAACTGCTCCAGCTGATAACCAAAAAATAGAAACCAAACAGTTAAGGCCTGTCTGATTAATTGCTCTACTTAGCTAATTTGATAAGCCCTCCATCAGTTTTCCATGCCTCCTTCATTGGCTTGATCTACTCTGTAAATTAATCTAATTATGAACACCTGCAATCCAAAGCCCATCTCTGCAGAAGTTCAACAACTCCCATTGACACCCAGCATTTCTCTAAAGGTCACTTCTGAGCCCCATCCTGCCACAAGAAGCCAAGGAAGGGGCACAGCGAGGGGAATATGCAGTGGAGGAGTCCCTCTGCCTCAGCAATGCTTCATTCCCTCTGCATTCTACAAGGAAAACCTGAGAACAATTTACAGCAGGCAAAAGATGACAAACGAGTCAAAGTCATCACAGTCCCCACGTTGCTCAGATCAGCCACCCACCAGGAGGGGAGTGATAATGCCAGCTCCAGTTCAGGGTGCCATGGGGTCCCCAGAGAAACCAGGGACTGCACAAGGAAAGGCTGTGGGCTCAAACCACGCTGCAAGCTGCAACCTGATAAAATTATTTCAAAAAGCTCAGCATCACCTAGAGTGAAGATATAATAAAAAATAGATAATAAAAAATTAGCTGTGTGTTTATGGTGTAGATGTGTGGCTTTCCCTTGGTTCCCTGAAAAGCCCTTTCTGTTTGCCCCAGTTCTCCACACAGGACATAGAATCCAATCACAAAACTTGGGCTGCAGTGTTTTCAAAAGTATGGATTGGTAACTGATTTAAAACCAATTGTATTGATAGCTTTAATTTATATCTCTGCTGCTTTATGCTCATTAATTATTGTGAATATAAATTAGAAACAAAAGGAAGCCCCAAGCAGTTTTATCTGACTATAAAGATTTCTTGCCACTGAATTTGCAATTCCTTTTCACAAATTATTTTGTGGGCAGAATTTTTAATACTCTGTTTTAATCATAATTTTCTCCCTCTCAACATCATTACAGAAAGACTGAACATCATAAAATGTTTTTTTCCATCAAAATCAGAAAAAGTTATAGTTCAATTCATCTGGGGGTTCGTGCTAGCCTTGATAAAATGTATTTTTAAAAGACAAACAAAAACACTGTCAGACTTGCCTGACTCAAAAGTAATTTGCATTAGTAAAATTTAACTGTAAGCCCTTGAGATGCCAATGGCTTATTGTATTTGTTGTAAAAAATATTTTAGCCGAGCAATGCCAAGCTTGGGGCCTTCTGCAGTAACTGTGGCAGGAAAAATGGGGAGGTTGTGCTTCAGAGAACATCTGCAGAGCTTGCAGGGGATCCCTGCTAGATGCACCCCAAAATGAAGGACACTCCCATCCTACCTCAAAATACTGGTCCAATATTTTAAACCTGAGAGCATGAGGAAGTTATTGATGGAGCCATTAACTGGCTCTCTGGGGCTCCCAGATGAATTAAATTCAGAGCCAGTGCTAGACCCTCACAGCCTTTCCAAACCTCCAGCAAGCACCTGCAGAGCTGCTCCCAAATATCACCATGGACAGCACAATGTGGGGAAAAAGTCATGAATTACATGGAAAAGCTGCTAGAATGTCAGAAAAGTGTAGAAAACTACACCAAAAAGGAAAAAAACAGAAAGGAAAATGTTGGCATTGAAAGCCCTGACAGATGTTAAGCTTTTGTTCTTGCATCATCTCCCTTTGCAGAGCACTGAGTAATTAAATGTGATGAGCTGCAATGTATTTGCAAGGGTGAGGCCACAGTGTGCAGCAGCCAGCCTGCTCCTGAGTTTGTTATCAAAGCCTCAAGAATCCATCAAGCCTATTAGAACATAAATTGCACTAAATTAAGGAAGAAGAGGCTGAGAAACTGAATACCAAGACCACCAGAACTAGCTAGCAGAGGACTGTGAAACACCTGGGCTGTAACCAATCATTACTCTGAGAAATGCAGGCAGAAAATGAGTAAAAAAGACAAAAGCACCAATCAAAAAGTGTGTACTTAGTAGTTTGCAGAATCTATAAATATGTGCATAATGGAAACAATGAACAACTTCTACCTAATCCCATTAGGCAGCTCTTCAAACACCCTAAATCTCCCATGAGAGGGTGTGTAACTGAGCAAGGGCTTGTCCTTGCCACGACCCCAAAGCTGCCCAGAGCCCCAACACCTTAATGAGGCAGAGCCCAAGGCTGGCTCAGCTGAGGTGAACTGGGGAAGCAGATTAAAAAATCTGTGTCCCATCCCTAATCCCATCAGCAAGGGAAAGCTGTTTATTAACTTCTGCTCTCGGAGGTGGAGGTCATCAAGCAGCCCAAACATCCTGAGGCAAATGGAAGGGAGGACTTGGGAGGAAAAAAAATAATTTAAATGGAGAAAAAAGGAAAAAAAGAACACTGGAGACACATGAGGATCACTTACTTCCAGTTAAAAGCATGAGGGAAAAACAATCAATTTAAAAATATGTATCAGTAAACCCAGAAATACAGAAGGTGTTTGCTACTTAACCCCTCAAAAAGAGAGGGAAAAAATAAAAAAAAAGAAAGCAGAACACAGTAGGAAACCATTTGATAAATGTGAGGCCTAATCCCAAAAGCTGGTTTATTTTCATATCATTATAAAAGGGACAATTTGCAAATATTTGGAGGAGCAGGGAGAGAGAAGGAACATGTGCTGCTGAGGAGCAGCACAGGGGCTTCTTTTCCCTATACAAAACCAGTTTATGAAATATATTTAACGGAGTTATTTTAAGAAGTGCCAAAAAGTTGGCAGCCACAGAGAATTCCTTAGCATAGCTCAAGAGCCTGAGGGTTTGGAGCCAGGACAGAATGGGATTCACTGGAGCCAGGACAAAATGGGATTCACTGGAGCCAGGACAGAATGGGATGCACTGGACCCAGGACAGAATGGGATGCACTGGACCCAGGCTGGGCCTGTTGTGTTGCAGATCTCCTCATGGAGAGGAGATCTGCAGGAATTCTGATTCCTGTCAGGAATTCTAATGTCACTGATTACTTGAAACTACAAAACTGGCCCCATCCTGCCTTCTCTGCAGTTTTGACCACGACCACTGGAACTCTGAGGGCATTATCAGATCCTCCACAGGTTCTTAAAACTCATTTTGCACCGGATGGAGTTGTAGGAAACTGGAGATTTGTCACTAATTCAGCAAAAACCAAAGACCACACTCATTTCCATGTGTTTCTGATGGTTTCAAATGACTGGTTGCTAAAATCCCATGATACCCCTTTGATATAATAATCCCTGGAATGACAACGTGGACAACAGGAGGAGATCAGGCTCACCATGAACACAGAGCACCAGGAGAGGAGATCTTTGTGTCACAGCATGCAAGGCCTGATGAAAACAAAGAAAAAAGCAGTTTATGTTTTGGAAATTTAAATAATAATCATTATACTGAATGTGAAATCAAAGAGGAAGGCTGTTCAATCATTGAAAAGCAGCTGGTTTCATTTAAATCCAAATGTGTTTATTGCACAATTAATAAAATCAAGCTCATCTCTTTCGTGTTATTCCATAACAGAAAATTTAAAAGGGACTCAAAAAAATGAAATATTACACACCTTCAAAAAATAAAATATTACACACCTTCCAATAGAACTGAAGCATTAAATATTGCCTAATTCCAGAAAAATCCAACTAACCATGCACACAAAAGCTGTCATGCTTGCTGCCATTTATAATTATTTTGTGGTAGCATTCAGGTCTACAAGTATTCCACAAAACTGATAACCTCCATTTTTCTCAGAATCAAATAACTTGAGGGGAAAATGTTGACTAAATAAACACAAGCATGAATCAGGGCTCACAAAAGCTTTCCTCCCTTCCTGTTGGAGATGAAAACAAACATCTCTCCCAAGAATTACACCAGGACAAACTCGCAGGTGTCACAAATCTGATGCCAGGACGAAATTTTCAACAAAGAATCTATTTCAAGCCCTTCTGGGGGTGATTTCACGTCAGCAGAGACAGAATCCTGTGTGCAGCACATTTGTCAAGACACAACTTGCCAAGCCATCAGTTCAGCAGAGCCCCTCGTGCTGCTCAGGGAATGTCTCCCTCCTAAAATTGATGCAGGAACACAGCAGTGCCAGCCCTCCCAGAGCTTCAGGACACAGGGATTCAACAGCAATTTCTCTCCTAACCCCTCAAAGCCCTTCAGAGCATCAGAGGGATGCACAAACAGGATGGACCTCATGCTATTAAGAGCCAAAAAGGAACTCCTGGAGTCTCTGGGTTCTGCTGCGCGACTGCTCGGCCAGAAATTAAAAGGACAACACGAATTCTTTGGGAGCCAAAGCTGACTTAGGGAGGTGATACACCATGAATTAAATTGAAATCTGGCCAAAAAAAAAAAAAAAAAAGAAATAAACCAAGCCTAACCCACTTGATGGAAGTGCCATGTAAGCACTACAAGTGATAAAAATACCTCTCTGCCACCCTAAGCTGACAGAAGTGCTTGCAGGAGTTCCAAGCCAAACATCTTGTTCCACCACCTGGGCTACCAACATCTCTTTAGCACATTTATCCCAGAGATTCCCCATTGTGGGAATCCATGAGAACAGCTAAAAAGCAGAGCTGTCTCGCTCTGGATTGCACACACAGTGCTGGAGCTGAGCAAACAGCCAGTCCTTCTTGTCCAGGAGCTGGCAGTGCAATCCCTCTACTGGATACCAGTCCCAAAAATCAGCAGGTGACTCCGGGAATCAAACAGCCAACAAGGAGACACAGCAGGGGGAAATACCCAGATACCCAAAGGCTTTGGAGTACAGCAAGTCAGAGCATCTCTGCCAGAGGGGAGGGAAATGGTACCAAGCTGATTAAATGAGTGAGAAGGGGACTCCCAGCAGGATGCAGGGATGGGAACACTTGGCTCTGTCCTGACTAAATCCACTCCCAACACCCACCCTTGGAGGCCTGAGCTGTAAAAGCTGTTTGGTGTGTCCTTAAACCTCCTGCCTGCCTTTGTTCAGCACTAAAGTTGTCCCACTTCTGTGAGATTGATTTTGAGTATAAATTCAGAGGATAACATAAAAGTGCTCAAACACTGGGGTGATAAATTAAAATAAATGTCTCATTGGTATTCTCAATATATTTCTCTGACTCTGTAAAGACTCAACATTTTCAGCCTGGGAAGGATAACAAAACTGGAGTCCAGGAGTAATCAATGCTACTTTTAAAATGCATTTTTACTTTAATCAGGGATTACTTAAACCCCAGCCAGATCAATATTTATTTATTCTTTCATCTGGCTTTCCCTGAGTTTTAGAAAATTATAGTTGTCAAAGGTACTGCCTATTGCTGTAAAATTCCCTGTGAAGGAGTTTGATGTAAGAAAGCCAGTCACTCATGAAAAAAAATTAAAGTCATACAAAATTTATAGTTAAATAAAAACCTTTGTGCTTCATTCATTTCCCTAAATAGCTTAAACCCTTGCTGGAGCAGAAATTCAGTGTGCCTGCAAATCAGTCATTTGCTGCAGCTGCCTAAAAATATGAATAACCATAAAGAAATGGATAATCAAAGAATTTGCTAGAAAGAAAAGAATCTTAGTGATTTTTAAGACTGGTTTTGATGAGGGAAAGGTTCCACCTCCCCAAAGTGAAGATGGAATTACAACAAAAACTTGCAACAAAATTATAATAAAATAGATGAGTTCCCATTTCTCCAATATCCAGAAATCTGGAGGAGTCACACAGGTGGCAATGGTGGGCTCTTCATCAAGAAACCCATTTCCTATGAAAATTAAAACAGATTCTCTCTGGGATACAAAGGCATGGGGGAAACTTGATTAAGCATTAAAAGAAACTTCTAAAAGGGGAGGGAAACTAAAGGATCATTTCTCTGTCTGTCAGTCAGCTCTGGGATGCTCAGCTGCTGCCAAACATCCTGAGAACTTTTTATTTACTTTAAAAACAAATTCACAGGTCCTTTTCTTTATATTTGGGGCTGCTGGAGTGGCTTACAAGGTTAGGCAGAGCAGTTGCAGCCTCTCCCAGCCCAGAGCTGCAGCCCTGCCAGGCGTTTTCACACAACCAGAACCCAGAGGGAGACCAGGACAGAGCTACAACAGCTCCAAGCGGAATCTGATGGTCATCTTTTAAATGCTGATGACCAAGGTCTAGCAAATATTTCACCATCTCTTGAGAACCCACGTGTAATGCTGCAGTCAAACATTTAAAGTCAATGCTGCGCTGCTGAAATGGGATCATTTCCCCAGGATTCTGTGGCAATTAGGAGCAGCACTCAGTAGGGTTATTTTTAGCAAGTGCACCTCATTCACACGTTTCCCAGTGCTGCTCAGGGATCGCTGATCTATGTGCATGACTGCAGTGATAAAATCTGGCAACACTCTTTAATAACTGTTTAAACTGTTCGAGGCGTGTTTCGAGCTATGTGCAATTATTCCAACACCTAAAAAAGAGCTTTTCCACTGGCAGGATTTTCCACTGCTCAGTATGTGCACCCTTGCAGTTGGATAGTTAAGATTTTCCATTATTTCCTTGGTTTGATTTGCACCTTTCCAGCCAGTGGACAAAGAAGGTGTCCCTGCCCATGGAAGGGGGCTGGAACTGGATGGTCTTAAAGGTCCCCTCCATCCCAAACTATTCTGCTCACAAAAGGTACCCAAGATGGGATTTGAAAAGGCTGGAAGGAGAGATTCTGATTCTGATGCACAAATTCATGAGGGTACAGCTGAAAAATATGTCATTCATCAACACACCTTTATATAAATATTTAGAATAATCACTGTAAGACCTGTATGATTTTGTCAGATTTTAGTGAGCATAATGTATTTGGCATGACACTGAACAAAGCCAAAATTAAAACTGCAGCTTGGTCAGTTTTGCTGGGTTTTTCAATTTACAACAAATTCCAAAAACATGTTCACTGCATCGCCACTGAATTTCTTTCTGTTTTCTAAGTGCCCTCAAATGCTGCTGCTGTACAGTACCATTTCTTAAGATAAACAAAACAAATTGAATTTATTGAAATGAGCATGGATGGAGATTTTGAATCGAGCACAACACTTTTGTTAATATAAACGTGGCAGAGCTTTGGGTGAAGCGGGGATAAATAAAAGGCAGCTGTGTTAGGACATCTCCAGGAGGAAAAGTTTCCTGCTGGCCATGCTTCCATCCTGTGCAGTGGAAGAGACCTCAAAACCCTGCTCCACTCGGCCCTGGCTTCCCAGGACCAAGTTTACTCGTGTTTGAAGATGGAATGAGTGTGGCATTAGCAAACAGCCCACCATGAACTGCCCAGCTGCAGTTCAAGCTGGTGGAGAAATGGAGTCACAAGGGTTGGAAGCCAGAGACAGAACAGGAGAGAAACCACAGTGATACTTGGAAAATGCATCCCAAATGATGCATGGCAGGAGGAGAAATCACTGCTTTTAAATTAAATGGCCATTTTGAGGGCTTTGTCTTCCCCTGAACCCCCCTGCAATAGTGGCACACACCCTCACCTGCTCCCACCTTTCACAAGGGCAGCATCATTCCAAGTTTAGCTCCCAGTGTGAAATGCATCTCATTCTCCCTAGAGTTCCCCAGGACCTCAGAATCTGTAATTACAGCACAACAAAACAAAGCTGACAGCCACTGTGGCAGCTCTTTTTGTCAGACAGAAAGGCAGCAAAGCCTCTCAGGGGCTGTGCCACATCCACTGTCAGCTCTCATCGGGTGGAGAGCTGAAAATCAGCAAGGGATGGCTCCCCTTGTTCTACCAAATGAATCAAAGAAGTTCTTCTGAAGGGCTCTTCTGACTCTCAGTCAAGTCCTCACTGGAAATGGGAGCTGAAAACACTGCCCCACAGTGCTCAGATTTTGGAACATGCAAACCTTTTATCAAACCTACTGACACTAAAATAAAAGTGACATCCCAGGCACCTTGAGTCACTCATGGAGCTAGAAAAGGGTTGTAGGCACCAAGCAGGAAACACAGCTTTTCTGCTTGGTGATAGAAGTTCTGGATGGTTATTTTAAACCATCCCATGTGTTCTGTTTGCAGACTGAGGTGACTGATGCCCCTCCTTCCACCACTGGCCTGAGCTGGTGGGAACGAGGGAACAGCAGAGCTGCAGATAAAAGTGTCCTGTGCAATGTCCCAGCAGTGCCTGTGTCACACAGGAGTCCTGACTGACACATCTCAATGTGCTGGGGACTTTCTCTGGGGAGCTCTGCTCTATGAAAGTGTTACTCTGATGGGGGAAAGGGGCAAAAAGATTTGGGGATTGGGTTTTGCCTTGGGGTTTTCTGTTGGGTGGGGTTTCCCCTCTTTTTGTATTTCTTTACCTTGTCTTTATTTTAGAGGTGCAGAGTTTGAATGATAAAAAAAGGTACTCATCACCTAAGAAACTTCAGTGACTTCAGTCCTCAAGCATTTCATACAATGACTATTCTGTATGTTAATTTAACATAAAATACATGAATGAGCAACTCTACCAAAATCATACAATAGATCCAGACAAATTTGGTTCAAATTCCTTTAGGTACAGTGTGATTTAGATGTTGATCTGCACTGTCTTTGGTGTGGTTGGTGGTTTAAGATGTGCTGGTGCATCTATTTTATCCTAAGGCCACCTATTATAGATTTATAACAGGAAAAAAACCAGTAAGGGTCTTTCAGACAATAAACTTTTTTTCCCCTAGAGGTATTCAGCTTCAAAATAAGCAATGAAACAGGGATTTAAGATTTTAAGTGCTGGAATCAAAGCTATGTATTTCAAAGGGCTCTGGGTGATGTCCAGCCTTCATTTGCCTGCACACTGCTCATATCCCAGGAGATGGGACTTTTGTTCTTCTGAAATTGTTTCGGTTATAAGAAAATGCAGCAGCTCAAAAGGCACAGTAATAGCTTGCCCTCAGTCATATTAGACATATATTTTCTCAATATTCCCTTTATTTCTAACAAATGGGGCTGGATTTGTAGCAGAAGTTGACTGTCAAAGACCGTGATACAATTATGACCCAGCTTATCTGCAAACTCCTTCATGGTTTGTATTTACCAGCTCTTCACAAACTGCAGGTATTGCCAATTCCTTTCATAATTTCTGATTCCAGGAGATTATCTGGGCCAGAAGAATCCTCAGATAAGAACTCTGTGATGTTACAGAGCCTTACAGCTGTATTCAGTATGTGTGAATGTCTTCTCCCAGAGATCAGTTCAGGGATCCAATAACACTTTTGGACAGTTTAAGGCTGTGCAATAAACACCCCATAAAAACTGATTCAAAACCAAATCATCCTTTAAAATCTGAGAAAACATAAATCATGTTTGAGAAACAGGGGGGTTATTTCACATCTTTTCCTAGATCTGAGAGCAGGAGTCAAGAGCTAACACAATGCTGCTTTTCCAGCACTCCCAGCAGCGATCCCCCACTGCTGTCCCCGCAGAGTCCCAGGAAATGGGATTTGTGTGCCCTGCTTTAGGAACAGCAGTGCCTCCGAGGCAGAGGCTCCTCCTGGGGGATGAGCAAGCCCACAAAGCAAAGAACTTGACTTAGCCCAAAATACAAGTTGCTCACTTGTCCCAGCAAATGACGGGTTTAGTGAGCAGAGGCACCAACAGGTATTTGCTTTTAGGCAGCTTTTTGAAATGAACCTGGCTCTGGCAAGGAGGAGTCCATCATTCTCCCTCAGTGGCCCTAAACTCAGCAGCCAGGAACAGTTCCATTATCCCAACCCTGTGGAGAAGCTGTTTCAACTCATTTATAGCCCTTCAACACCTTCCCAAAAGAGCAGAAGAATCACGCCAGAGTCCAAACACTCTTTCCACTGTAGCCATTATGAAATAGCAAATATTTCTCCCAACTTCCTTCCTGTACCCCCTTCCACTGGTACTGCTGAGCTTTAATTCCTCAACTCTCTAATGAACACGGCCCCATTCTCTCCCTAATATATGCAAATGCACTACAAGAATTTTCAAAGCACCGAACAAAACTTGATATCAATTTCTAATTAGAAATCTCTGCAGCAGCTCTGGAAATCTCAGCCTCCTCTCTGTGATTTTGTTAAAAAAAAAAAATAAATAAAAATCCACGTAAGTGGTCATAGAAATGTGTATTGTATGAATGTATTTTTTTAATTTATTCATGAAGAAATATTTTTAAAGGCTGCTCGGTGACAGAGGATTTAACACCGTGTTATGCAATAACTGGTTCAACAGCTTCCCCCACCATGTACTTTTCTCTGCATGTAAATTTTTTGAAGTTATTTCTAAGGCAATAACTCGATATCAAAAGTTTAATTTCAGAGTGTGACAGATGACAAATATCTTCTCCCTATTTAAGTGCTCCCCCCACAGCACTATTCTAGTCTGTGCAGAATATAAATGACCGACTGAAGGCAAAATAAAAAAAAAGCCAAAAGCTTTTCTCAAGGTTTTTCATTAAAATCCACGTTTAAGAGAGAATTAATGAGGGGGAAAGAAGTTACCCTCCCTGAATGATGCTGATTAAAGTACATTTCTTCAGAAGCTTCAAAGATTTGCTGAGCAATGCATCACTCATGTCCCCTCCCAAGGAAAAACCAAATTATGTATTGAAAATTTGGGTTATGCTACAGTTCACTGTAAATACATTTATGACACTGCAACAAAGGAACGCTGCCGTGTGCACAGGAAGGGAAATTCCTGCAGCATTCTTCTTGTGAAAAGGACTGCACTGACTGTAACAGCACAGCTCAGTGTGGGCTTGGGTGCTGAACTTGGCCACATCTCAAAAGCTCGCAGAGCTGCAAGGCTTTGTGTAAGAAAGATGAATCAGCCTTAAATGAACCCCAGAGTGGGCAGTGAGGCTGTGAACCTTCCCAGAAATGCAGAGAGAGAGGTTCCAGCTCCAGCCCCAGCTCACACAGCCATCCTGTGCCACCAGGGACTTGTGCTGGTGCTTTCCCAGGTGTTAAAAAAAAAACAGGAATTTTCCTCTTTGTGCCTCTTTCTGCTCCTTCATTCTCAGGTGATGCACCCAGGAAAATAACTTCATTCCAGAGAGAATCTCCCTGAAGCACCAGAGACAGCCGTGTGTGTGCTCTGAGCCAAGGCCAGGAAGGAAAAGGGCTCTGGGTGTGCTCCCATCCCATTTTGGGTAGCAGAGCGTGCATCCTGCAGGGGAAAGGGCACATCCACGGGCAAGGCCTGCCAAGGGCTGACTGCAGCTCAGCTCAACAGCCTCTCCCAGGAAAAGAGCCATAAAAGCACAGATTACAGCAGTTTGCCAGATCCCTGCCACAACCCTGAGCCCCTCGCTGGGAATTCGGAGCATGAGCAGCATTCCCAGCATTTCCCACAAAGCTTTAACACTTCTGCTTTTGATTTTATCCATATCCCTTCCTTCAGGGGTGGGTACACGTGCATCCAAACATCCTGGATCTGAGGGAGGGTTTAACACCTCCCTGGTCACACAGCTGTGGTTAAACTGCTTTTCTGACAAACTTCTACCTGCTAATTCATTCATTTTCTCTGATGAGGTCTTCCAAAGCATCAGCAAAGTGCAGGGACAGCACTGCCAGGCAAGGTGACTCATGCAAGGATGCTTTCCAACTAACTAATTTTCCCAAACTAACTTCAGTGTAGTTGTCATGGCTGGTTTGCCCATCCATGCAAACACACACATTAATTATTCATTACAAATTGTTATCAATTACACACGTTACAACTTGAACTGTTGCAAGATATCTTGCCAGGATAGTCCAGTTAGTTCCACGAGTTAAAAAAAAAAAAAAAAAGGTCAATTTAAATTTTCTCTGATTAAATAACATACTGAAATTATTTCCATGGCACATCCAGAAGTGGTTCAAGGTGAATTCTTTTGACCCAAAAGCAATTAGGACTTTTTTTCAAATTCAGTAAATTCAATAAATTCAAATCCAGTGAAAAACCTTCCTGGTGGTTGGCAGGTGACTCCATTCCTAAACTCTTCCTTTTACCTTCAGTGGATGGACCTATGAAAAAATGCTTACAAGCATTTTTGGAATAAATATTGCTTTGCTCCTGGCATTTTAAGTTGTGTCAAACTATCTCCTGCAAGACTGCCCTAAAAGAATTCCCTGGAGCACACCAGGGAATGTGCAGAGCAGGTGATGAGAGCCTGTCTAAAGGCACAGTGTGAAGGAGAAGTATTTTAAACCATGCCTCAGCTCCGGAGCCTTCTCCTGCACAGCTTTCCCCCACAGCATTGTCACTAAAAGGCAGCACTGACAGCTCTGCAGGCTCCAGCAGGAAGCCACCCACACACAGCTCAGGAAAAGCTCTGCCTGGGTAAGCCAGGCTCTCCTGGCCAGGCCCAGGTGACATCTCTGGTGGCACTGGCAGGATCCCCTCTGGGCACCCAGCGGCTGCCCCGTCTCTTTGGGGTCAGGATGGCCCCGAGATTGCCAGAGATTTTCTCTTCTCAGCTTGGCAACTGAAGAAGGAGTCAGGATTCTTCTGTTCTGGTTTTCAAGGTTGTTTATTTTCTGTTATCTACACCATTCTTGTTTTGACCTGCTGAGGTCTGTCCAGCAGGTCAGTCCATGGCACACTGCCTCCCTCCAGGGAGGTGTTGGTTTTTTACACTAAAATCTACATGTACTTTATTTACAATTATTTTCCAATACCTATCACCTGTGTTAGACAGTGTGTTTCTACTCCAAACTAATCCAAAAGTGCCACCATCACCCAGAAATTGGAGGCCAGGAAGAAGGAGAAAGAAGGACAAGGCACACCCAAATTTTTCCATTTTGGGACTCAGAGTTCCTATTCTAAAAACTCTAAAACTCCACTTTTCACCCTGTGACTAACTAACTATCATTCTACTTAAACTTTCATGCCTTGTAATTCTTCATATGAGGTTGGTAATTTTTTCCATGGGTCAGAATCAAAGGCACAGGGGTCTGGGGCTCTGTGCCAAGGTCTCTGAGCCCCCTGGCAGGGGCTGGAGCCCTCCAGGGCAGCCAGAGGGATGCCCTGGGTTCTGACAGCCCTGGAGCTGCCCCTGAGCCCAGGATGCAGGAGCAGAGTGGCTGTAGCTCCTCCCTGGCTGCCCCAAAACACATCCTGCTCTCTGGAGGTGTTCCCAACCTGTCCCAGCAGCCAAAAGTAGGACAGCTGTGCTGCCTCCCCTCTGGTGGGGGTTTGCTATAGGTGAAAAATGGGTGTTTTCTGATGGGCTTTTTGCAAATATTCAAATGAACATTATATGTGTTGTGTTACAAAGTGATGCTGTATTAATTCTCTTAAGTAGTGTGGTAAATAGAATTTTAGGTTATAAATAATGTTAAAATAGAAACTATGCTGTGTAAGATACTTTTTATAAAGAAAGGACTGGCAGTGAGAGAGCAGCCACAGGACACCTCAATCTTTCAGAGAAAGAGAATTTATTGCCCCATTATCAGGAGAAATTAACTTCTTCCTGCCTCACTCGGGACTGGAGATGCCTTTAGGATTCAGAGGAAGAAGCTGGCACTGCCCAGACAGAATCCTGTGTGTGAATGGAATTTATGCACCGTGTATGAGATGTGTGAATGTGCAACAGGATATTGTTTGTAAGGGTAAATCCTCTGTTAACCTGTGTCCTTTTTCAGACTTATTTTGCCCAGAAAGAGGTACCAGGACCATCCATAACTCTTTGTTTTTATTGTCTCATATTGTCCTAAATCCTCATTGTCCAAATGTTTATTACTCTAATTATATTACTATTTTTCTAACCATTTCATTACTATTAAACATTTAAAATTTTAAAAACAAGCAATTGGCATTTTTCTCACTATACTAAAAAAGAGAGGAAAATGGGAAAAAACAACTTTATTCCTTAGTGTAGTAGCACAAAAGATGATTATGCTACCTTAGAGTTTGCCAAAAATCACCTTATCTCAAGATACCCATCAGGCACCACTATTTTCACAACCATTAGGATATATTTCAGCTTAAATTTCCTCTGACAAGGGGGTTTTACCTCTGTAAAATGTCTTGGTTTAAAAGAAAAGTTCCATTATTATAGATTAGGGGAAAAAACCACACACACACACCAAAAAAAACCCAAAACCACAAACAGAAAAACACAAAACTACTCAAGCTGTTTAAGAGAAAACCATAAGTGCAAATTGCCATGGCCAAAAGCCACTAAATTTGTAAAATTTTCAATCTTAGCAGAATTTCATAAACAGTCACTATTTTCACAACCATAAGACATTTCAGCTTAAATTTCCTCTGAGAAGGCCTTTTTTACGTCTGCAAAACACCTTGTTTCTTAAAAAAAGTTCCCTTATTATTAGAGACTCTTGGCTTTACTGGCAGAGGAAGCAGCACTAGAATTCCCTGCTATGGATTAGAGATTTTGGGGTTTAGTGAATGCCTTTCTGTGCAGACAAAACTCCAGTTTAGGGCACACAGCAGCATAAACCATTGCTCAAGATAATTTCCAACCACATGAACAAGTGCTTGAGGAAATACAGGCATAAAATGATCCTGGTTTAAATGTTCTAACTCTGTAAGATATTTGTCTTCTTGTTCTGATAAAGTATGCATGTTGACAAGAGAAAAATGGAAGAGAGATCCAAGGGAATAAAACCCCTGCCATCAGCTACAGAAAATGTAACATGATTTCTGTTGTACCAGAGATTAGAGATATTAAATGCAAATACATGCAAAAATGCTACTCATAAAGTGGTTTGGAGGCCTTGAATAACCTTTTTTTGGTAAAATGTGTCATTCACAGAATAAATGCAGATATATCACACTGTGAGATGTGATATAAAGAATTGTGACATATTACATTTTTGAGGGATTTCTGGCCCTCATTTGAGACCATCAACATCCAGATCCTCAGAGGCTTCAGCATTCACAGAATCTTAGAAAGGCTTGCACAGGGTGCTCAGAGAAATTTATCAGTGATGATTAAATGAAAATGCTTTAAGATTCCTGCAAATTCCACTTGATGGCAAATATTTAACTTTACACAACAAGCACCCACATACCAAATTAAAGAAGCTGCAAACCAAGACAAAACTTCATTATTAATCCTCACAACATGGAGAAATGAGACAACAACTACAAGCTGGCAAACCATCAGAGCTATTTTTCAGCAACTGCAGGCAAAGGTGGAAATGCATCAGGCTTGCAGCAAGTGAGATAAACTGGAAGCAAAGCTGCCTCCAAAACTAAACCCCTGCACGTGCTGCTTGTGCTGATATGAGTGGGCATTACCTATTATTTAGAAGTAATGGCATCATTATTTTCCCAGGTTTCCCCCCATGGATCCCTCCAGACAGCAATTTCCCCACTGCTGTCACCTTTCCTGCAGTTCATGAGCCCTGGGAAAAGCCCCACTCCCAGGATTGGGGACCTCCAACCCCTGGAATGTGCAACACAAGCAAGGTTTGGTTGAGGATGACTCCTCAGGCACCTGCAGCACTCCCAGAAAAGCCATTTCTGAGCCTCTAACAGGGCTGCAAAGAGACCCCAAAGAGCTGCTTCTCCACTGCAAGCTGTGCCTGAAAAGCAAGCACAGCCCTTCTTCCCCTCCACCAAAAGTCATTTACTCCTCCCTAACTCTGCCCTCATTTCCATCTGGGAGCTGGGAGATGTCTCTGTGCACCCCCCTTGGCTGGGAGCAGTGTCACAGAATAAAAGCTGCCCAAGAGCAGGGTGCTGCTGGTGGGTTCTGCTCCCCCAGCCAGGCCAGGGCAGCCCTGACCAGCCATGGTCTGTGCTCAGGGAGCTCAGATAGCAGCAGGATGGAATCACAGAAAGGCTTGGGTCGGAAAGGACCTTAAAAATCACAAAGTTCCAACAAGTCCCAGCCCCTGCCCTGGGCAAGGACACCTTCCACTGTCCCAGGCTGCTCCAAGCCCCAGTGTCCAGCCTGGCCTTGGGCACTGCCAGGGATCCAGGGCACCCCGTGCCAGGGCCTGCCCACCCTCCCAGGGAGGGATTCCTTCCCAATCTCCCATCCATCCCTGCCCTCTGGCAGTGGGAAGCCATTCCCTGGGTCCTGTCCTTCCATCCCTTGTGAAAAGTCTCTCTCCATCTCCCTTGTGGGCTCCTTCAGGCACTGGAAGAGCCCAATTAGGTCTCCTGGCAGTTTCTCTGTTTGGTTTGGGGTACAACTTTTAAACCAAAAAGAAAAACCAAAGCACAAAACTGCTCGAGTTGTTTAAGGGAAAACCAGAAGTACAAATTGCCATGGCAAAAAGCAACAAAATTTTTAATATTTTCAATCTTAGCAGACTTTCATAATTACTTGTTCCCTTAGCAGTAAATCTCACTCTCAAACAGCACCTCCTGTATTGTGCTAAGTGCCAGGGGCTCCAAGGAACATATTCCCCCAAATATTTCTCATGTGAATAGCACATTCTATTTACTATTTGATACATTCCTAGTGGCACACTAAATGTACACTTATGAAACAGGCTGGATTTATTTCCAGCATTTAAAAGGCCATAAAGTTTTCCATCCATAGGGGACCAAGCTAATCATAGCCCATTCAACCATTGGACTCAAAACATTTCTGTCAGACAGTTTGATTATTTCCCACTGAGGACACATGGCCCTTGTCTCCAGATAAATCTCCAACCCGAGTTTAAGGAGTAAAAGGGTTAACAAGGAGCCAGCTATTCTGACACAAAGACATATTTCTTCACCAGCCCTATTTCCACGAGCCAAAGGAATATATCAGATTTCCCACTGGGGTCAGACATAACAGCATGCCCCACATTTCAAAGCAAGGATACATTATCTTCATTTAAAATTTCCCTGGTCCCATTTTAGGTACCCACGTGTTCAGCCCAAGAGTGGACATTTTGTCTTGCCACACACTCCACTCTCACTGCTTGAGATTGAGCTTCACTCATAAATGAGCCAAATGGCCAATTTTTGGGTGAGCAGGGGAGAAGGTGATTGTTTGGGGTTTTTAAGCAAGTCCATTTTCAACTGTCTCCAAATGACCATTTCGAATCAGTAACAAGCTTTACAGCAGCCTTGGTCTTCAGCTTTTCATTTACTTGCTTTCATTCCCCTTAAACTAGCAAAATAAAAAGCTCTCAGGGATTTCCAGAGTGACCCATGCTCATTGCTGCCAAATGGAAAATGTGGATTTTATTGCACTATCCTATCAGCAGGATCCCATTGCAGAGGAATGCTCTGTATGAAGCAGACATTTTCCCTTGGAAGTGGAAAAAGGATTCCTCTTTTTTTTTCTTCCTTCTTTTTAAATGAAGTCTGCTTCCTTACAGTTCACACACCTAATTTGTGTGATGTAATAATTAATGTTGCCTTCTCAGAGAGCAAGTTTATAGCCAAAATAAACTGTTCTGGAGCATCTGAAGATGCTTTTTATCACTCATTACAATATGCTGTGGTTTTAGAACCTATGTAAATATGATATAACCAAACCCAGCCCCCAGGTTTTCACCCCCAGTGGAACACAGGAGCTGTGACAGGGGACACAAAAGCTCTCCCTCGAGTGGCAGCCCAGCTTCCTCAACACCTGAAATTTGGGACAGGAAATGTTCACTGAGAGGGTGTGGACATGAATAGTCTGGCTTTTCTAGACATGGAGATTAGGTACAAGAAACCAACAGGACTCATGGAATGGTTGGAAAACACCCCAAGGTCATTGGATCCAGCTGTTCATGCAGCACTGCCACGTTCACCACCGAGCCCTGTCCCCAAGTGCCACATCCATAGGGCTTGATGGAATGATGGATGATCCAGCCAGAGCCCTGGGCAGCCTGTTCCAGTGCCTGGCTGCTCTTTCAGTGAAGAAATCTATCCAACAGAAACTTCCCCTGGTGCAACCTGAGGCCGTTTATCCCTTGTTTATCCCTTGTTATCTGGGAGAAGAGACTGACCCCCACCTGGCTGCCAGCTCCTGGCAGGGAGCTGTGGAAGGGAACTCTCATTTATCATGGGAAGACTTTAGCACTGCACACAAAGACAAAGCAGGGATTCTCAGGGCAGCAAACTGTTCTCCAAGCCAGTAATTTCTAATTCTACAGGACACAGATCAATACTCCTCAGCTTTACGAGCTGATTCGCTCGAGTTATTGTTCCTGCTGCACCTTTAGAGCACAGCAGAGAGGTTTAAATCAAAGCCAGGGAACAAAGGAGGGCTGATGTGGCCCTGGGGAGGTGTGGATGAGATGCAGGCTCTGCTGTGAGCCTGCAGCCCCCTGCTCAGGAGAGCTCAGCACCACAATGGAGCAATCAGCCACGCACAGCACTGCCGCCAGCATCGCTGCCACACCGTCAGCAGGTGACTCCCCTGGCCACCCACTGCAGGGGCTGCACTAGGGAGGTTGGTAGGCAGTGAAGAAGACAAAGGGAAGAGGAGAGCACCTGAAATCTCAGAATTCCTTTTGGAATGGCAGCATTTGCATGGATCACTGCCCTGCACGCAGAGGAACGCGCAGCGCCTGGGTGGTTTGCACACAGCCCAAAGACAAAGCAGCAGCACGAGCTCCTGGGAAAAGCTGCTGAACAGGGAAAGGGAAATGGCAAAATTCAACATTATCTTAGATAAGCTGGGCTGAATATTGTTAAAATCTTCTTTCAGCTTTACAATCACTTGCTTTTTTTTTTTTTTTTTTTTTTTTTGGTTTTTATTTCAATGGCAGCTTGCAAATCTCACTGAAGTGCAATAAAAATCATAGTGCTTCATGAACATAAACTATTAAAAAAGCTACCATTTATTACTTCAGTGAAACAAGAAATGGAAACTCTAATGTATCCCATCTGTCTCAATGGTAATGAGCCCATGCAAAACTCATTGCAGGGTCAGAATCCAATATTTCCCTTTGGATCATTCAGTGCAAACAAAGTTCACGTCAGCTCTGGTTCCAACAGCAGAAAGAGGCAAAATGAGCTGCAGCTCCCAAGATTTTGTTATGCTGATCAGATATTTCTCAGGTTTGAAGCCTCTTTGGTGTACAGTCTGGTTTCACACACTCAGAATTTGGACTGGGATGTGTTTGCAGCTCTTGTTTCTCAGAATGCTGCTCCGCCTGCCTGGAGAGCTTCTCCCGAGGCACACGGGCTCCACTCACTCTGCAGTGGGAACTTTGTGGCAGTCAGGGCTGGGATTGACTTCAAAATTCAAAGTACAAAGCTTTTGCAGAGCATTTTGTGTCTTTATAAAGCTTTTGTAAACCTAAACACATAAACATTTAAACACATCGTTTACTGACACTAGTTGGAAGCTTTTTGAAATAAAAACAGTAATTTTTGAGTTGTGAAGATTTGATTGCCAAAGCTGAATGATCAGGGCACAGTAACTACCTGTGTGCTTATCTTAACACAACTGACAGAGATCCAAGCAGCTCCATTCACACAAAACAAAAAAAAAAAAGGAAGAAAGAAAACAGAGCAGACAATGTTCAACATCTTCCTTTAAAAAAAAAAAATAACAGAACAAGAACAAAAGGCAGAAAAACCTTCACGTATTTTCCTACAGTACTTGACTAGAAACTGACTTTGAAACTCAGCTCCAACAGGCAGGTTTACAGAGCCTGAAAGCAAACTGAGTGTTATTTGTTTTCCTTTGCAGTGCTGCAGAACCAGCAGCCAGAGCAGAGCTAAGCTCTGGCTCAGGTTTCTTTGATCCTGGAAAACCAAGTTCTGCCAAAACTGTTCAAACAGCCCTGCAGGCTTAAGGCTAACAAGCAAGGGAGGCTCATCCATATTCAGCAGAGCTGAAGGGTTCTTGTGCTGGGAGCCCAGAGCAAACCTTCACAGATGCTTTGGTGGCCCACACCTCCTGTGATGCAACCACCCCCACTGGGTTTGCATGATAAGCACCAGCATATCAACGTGTGATCAATTAATTGATGAGTATTTAATATGCTTAGGGAAGGTCAGCTAACTCCCTCACTGAGATTAAGAGACTTTTCAGCACTACAGGTACATCTGTGGTCCTGCAGCTCAAACACAACATTTCAAGCCCATAGGCACAGGCATCCACCAGAGCTGCTCACAGAAGGATGATTTATCTTTTCACACTTGCTTCCCACTAATTTTGTTACTGACATACCAGTAATTACTGTTTTTAAATGCCTTCCCTACCTTCTTCAATTTTAATTATACTGTGTCAGCACCTAAAAATGTACAAACCATGCAGAAGACAAAAAAGATGCATTTTCCTACAGGGGCTACAGAGCTTTCAAAAGAAGGAATACAAGAGCAAGGCCCCAGCAGGCAGAAGTCACCAGCTCTGCATAGGGAGTCCCAGCTAGGGATAAAAATAAACTTGAAGTTTTGAAGGGCTGAAATAGAGGGCAAAAAGAGAAGTGCAAAAGAGTTCTCCTGCCTCTTATTTGCCATTCTTCTGAGACTCATTTCTTCCTAAGAAATGGCCAAAGCAAAGGTTTGCTTGTCACACCAATAATACAAAACCAAGGCTCCCAGTCAGCTTTCACAAGCTTCTTCTGTCCCCTCCAGCCCTTCCACCACATCTGCAGTGCTCCCCAGTGAGGGGTTCCTTACCAAGAGGACATGAAATAATGTCTGAGAAGGATTCTGGTGGATCAACAATGATTTGTCTTCAAGAGTGAGCTGAGAGCCAGAGCCACGAGGAAGATGGAATGATTTAAGTTTCTCAGCTGTGGTTAAGTTCATGAAAAGCTTCTCCATCAGACTCTCACCTGCTTCCCACCTCCAGAAACCAGTGTGACAAGCCAGGGATTCTGACAGGGCCTTTTTGGGAGCCTGTTGTCCCTCTGCCTGGTAAATAAGCTTGCCTTCCAGTTCTCTGCTATTAATTTATTCCTCTTCTGGTGTGAGAGGGAATCACCTAACTCATCACAGCTCTCATAACAGCACCTACACTCAGGGCATGTGCCTGTAACAGCTCCTCAGCAAGTTTAACCCTTCTCCTCCCAGCCCTCACAGCCTCAAGGGAAAAGTCACTAAAGCTGAGAAGAGAAAGAGCTGGAGGCTGGATCCAAAAGGGAACTAAAATCCCACAGGGCAGGGCACAAAACCTGCACCAGGTTTCACCTCCTTTCTTCATTCCCTCATCTCTGCTCCCCAAACCAGCCCAGGTCCTGTTTTAAGAACACAAATCAGAATGCTTCAAGAGACAAGATCCACCAGGAAAACACACAAGGGTGTGCACCTGGAGTCCCTTCTAGGATCTTAGGAACTTCCTAGGAAGGGGCATTTCTTTTTATCAGGCTTTGTAAAGCCTCCCTCCCCAGGCTAATTTATCAGATAAAAGGAGCAAGGCTTTAACTACTGCCTTCAGCCCCTGCTATTGCAGCTCCCACAGCTTTGCTCAGTGCTGGGCTAATTCCATTTATCTGGAAGACAAATGGCATTGTTCTTACTCAAGCAAGGCTGGTACATGAAAGACAGTGCAGAGAACTCCTGCAGTGATGTTCTTCCTGCCATCCACCATAACCCAATACACCTGTATTTCACAAATAAAAACCAAAACTGCTTCTTCTCCTTCCCTCTACTTTACATCCTTCCATGCCTGACTAAGGAGCTTTTTTACCAAGGAGATCTCTGATGGGCACCTGCAGATCACCAACCAACATTTACAGGCAAAGTGAAATTTACTGCTTTGCCCACCAGTGACATTCAGTACTTGCACTGCTCATTATTTATTTATAAAAGATTCCTGAGGAAAGAGGATAAATATTTTGGTCTGATGCCATTTAACATCATTTTCAAATTCTGCTGGGATGGTAACTTGTTGGCTGTGTTACTTACACACTAATTGAGGACACATCAATTACTTAAGAGATTATACCAAAAATATCTTGCTGGGAGACTTTCTGTCATCTAATGAAAAAGAAAAAAAACTTTTTTTTTTAAGCACCTCAATCACCTTTTAAAACACAAAACAAATCCCTGTCTCATTAGGATTATATTCTACAACAATTTAAAAGCCAACTGCCAGTTTCCCACCTTACAACAACAAAAATTTCGGTATTTCTCAAAGCCTGGGGATAATTCAGGAAATGTTTTAGACTAGCATCATTTATGGGAAGGGTTTTAGCAGCTAAGATTTTAATAAAGCATCAATAAAACTTTCCTCTATCACACTTAAAAATACACAGAACCCAGCTCCTGGTCTGACTTCACAAACATCCCAACAGGACAGGCTCTAGAAATAAAGCTGTTGCTGCCTTAGGAGACAAAAAAAGTGCATTTTTCCTGCAGGGTTTCAGCAGTGACACACAGGAAGTCAAAGGAGGGTTTGCTGGAGGCTTTTGCTCACAAGAAATCAAAGCAGGCCCCAGTTCTCATCTCCCTCAGGACCCTGCAAATGCAGCTCCATTAACATCCAACACACTTGAGCTCAGAAAAGGAGAATTTTGTATAAGTATTAATTATGCAAATGAAATAAGTATGCTTTTAAATATATCTAATGTATGGAAATGACCCACAGTTATATCTTCCCTTGAATTATTGTCTAATAATAGAGAGCTGCTGGTGCTGCAGGTACAGCCCGGGGGGTGACATCTCCATGGGGCAACACTTTCAGTGAAGGGAAAAGAGAAAGAAAGGGGAGAGGAGCAAGAACATTTTTCTTTGCTGGTTTGGCATCCAACCTGAGATAAATCGAGCTGAAATCTGTGTGCTATTGACCAACACTTGCACAAGTAGCTGTGATAAATACAGATATAAATATTCTCAGGCATCATCCTGGAGCACATTGCTGGGTTTAGGTGGCTGATTCATGCACCTGACCTGCAACTGAAACCCCAGCAAGGGGAATCTGCTGCAGCTCTGATGGGTCTCTGGCAAAATCCTACTGGGAAGGGGGAAGAAAGGAAGGGGAATAAAGAGGGAAAGGAAAAGGGAAAGGGAAAGGGAAAGGGAAAGGAAAAGGAAAAGGAAAAGGAAAAGGAAAAGGAAAAGGAAAAGG